>CM027081.1:2414809-2927309 GCA_015343265.1 Pao palembangensis
AATTGTCCACCCCTGCTTTAGAGGCTAAAGAGAGATAAATAAGAAATTAACTGGTACTTCTTAGTGTATGTGCGTGTGTGTGTGTGTGTGTGTGTGTGTGTGTGTATGTGTGTGTGTGTTATACCATTTATCTGTTTGCTTTCACTCTGGTATTGTGACTGTCACTCCTCATCTGGGTAACCTTCTCTACACCACAGCTGCCATGCCTCTTGCTAACTGTTCCGTCCCATCACCATCCTACCCAGACGAAGCCTTGGCCGTCTCCACCAGGTTAGGCAACCTTCTCAAATTGTGCTTTAGAAAACACGGCAGATTAAACAAATGCTGGGGGATAATAAAGATCTAACTACGTTTGCGGGTGCTGTTGGCTGCTGGACGGAAACTGTGTTGGAAAATGAAAAACTCAACTTGGACTTGGACTTTGTGCAGAGTCAAACTCTGCACCACTGTCTTGGATGCACGGTCAGCATCAGATCTGCTGTAATCTGATGACCAGAGAGATCCATCACCGTCTGCACTCCTCCAGTGGTGAACACTGAGTGTGTGTAATGGGATTTCTAGTCAGACAATCAATATGAGAGCTGCCCTGCAATGAAACCAGTCTATGAGCACATCAACACAAATCGATAATAAAGAATTGATTTTAGCTTCATCAAACTGTAATAGTGTTTACTGCAGCCATCTGTGTCTACATGCTCAATTGATCACTGCTCCTCCTCTGACTTCTCTGCTTTTTTTCAGGTCTTTGCTGCCAGGGTGTTAACATCCTTCTCCCAACAAGAGCCAAAATTAAACATTTCACAAGATTAAGTGAAACGTCCACAAGCAAGTTACAAAGTGCAACAATAAAAAGTGAGAAGCAATTGATTATAGCATTTCTCATGGAAATAAATCATTTGACCTGCTTCTTTGCAGGGAATTCAAGGAAGAGTGGTCCATTAATTCATAATAGAAGCCAACAAATGATATAGTGATGGAAAAAAACCTTCTTAGTTACCGAATAAAACAGACCAAGCAGTCAGGTTTTACATCTCCTACTTGGTCTTTGCATTAAAAATGAAAAGCAAATACACAACAGAAGAGTTGTGTTGGTGCATGTGTAGATGTCAGAGAACACAGAACCTTCTGCACCGATGATATTTTGGTTTGATTGGCTAGCTCATAAAGCTGCACATCGGAATCCATGTGCGATAAATGAACATACTGTCAGCTGGAGACATTTAGGTCATCTTTGGAAATGAAGAAGCTGATTTAATCTGATGCTGTCTGTGCTGCTTTAAATCCAGTTGCTGAGCTGAGTTTCTGTCAAATCACACAGCCATCTCAAGGTCTTCAAGGCGAAGATCAACTCTCATTTCAGTCAAATTACAGTGAGCCATTTTTAACCTGAAATTTTTTTTTAAGTTTTGTGTCAATACAATTTTAGGTTTTCTTTAGAAAAAAATAAAGAAAGAAAGCAATTTGTGCCATTACAGGCCTCTCCAGCACCATGAATGTTGTGACTTCTTTTCAAACAATGACCTTCTTTACCTTGAGAAAGTCACATACAGCACCAAATTTTATGGAAATCCAGCTGAAAGAGAACATGGATCTTATCTTTAAAATTGAATAAAATCACATCATCTTTAACTCAAGCATATAGCAATTATTTTGTAGAATTATTTTGAATATTAATGTTTCAGAGATCAAATGTTTGAAGTTCTTCCATTTCGCGACAATGTCTTTTTAGGCTTTACTGTGCCTCATAAATTATTCCATTTCAAGTTTTATTACTTGATCATCAGGGCTGAATGACTTTACATCGACAGTTAAATGGGATAACAAAGTCAATCCTCAGACTGAAAAGAAAAAAAAAACCTTGTTATCATAGATTTATTTCCAAATTTTGCAAACAAAACATTACATCGTTGTTGGTGCCATCAAGTCACTATGTGGGGGAGAGTGTTGTTATGATTCTGCTTTTCTTTTGTTACTAAAGAACAACATTCCCACAGAATTGCTGTGGGAATGTTGTGAAGAGTGTCTCAAAAGACGTCCTTTGCAATGGTAAGCTTCAGGGAATTCGTTCACTGCAATACTGTGAGCAGCCTCTATGGGAAAAAATACTAACCATTTCAGAGAAGTTAAAAAAAACCTAAATAATAACTAACTGAGGATGTCAATGAGGAGTCAGTCATCAACATTCCCAATAAAATGTAATATCAAAACATGGCGTTGCACATTGCAATGAATAAATCACGTATGTTAGCCAGTTGAACATTTGGTGAGGTCAGTATAGCTAGCTGCTGTTAAGTTTTTACTAATATTTTAATATGGTACAGAGGGAGCGAAGCAATATAAAACAATAAATCTGAGACTGCAGTGCTGGCTGTTAGCATAATTCTGCTAATGTGTGTGGCTATAGAGACAATAAACAATTTACAACACAAATCTGGATATACTAAACCAATAAATAACAGTTGAAAAATCCACAAGTAAAGTGATCAGTAATGTATCATAAGATGAGTTAAGTTCTAATATATTGTTGATTTATTTGCCCACCTTAAAGGATTTCAACTAAATCAAAGCTGCTCACTGATGTGGCTGTTACTCAGCGGAGATTTTACAGATTTATACTCACAGTCAGACATCTGGGACTCTAATACTGTATTTTTTTTCTTCACAATATAATAATGTTTAATAATCCACTGATGCCAAAGTTTTTGAAATTTTACGTCAGTGCTCACAAACTGACTTCAGTCAAGTCTTTTTCCAGGAATAGTGAACGAGAAGAGACGTCACTTTCAAACTTCTTGTAAACAACCTTCTGCAACAACAACTAGAAAAAAAATACCTGTCTTCCTCAAACAGCTTTTCTGTTTCTCCCAATTTGTATCAAAAGCTGTATTTGTGTGTCACAATCATCAGACAGTAAATGTCTCCATTTTACACATCTGGCATGGACAAATAATAGAAATCCATTTGAAAGGAGGGAAACAGTTGGAAGACTTTGAATGTAATCACACTATTATAGTGGTAAAAACCTCAAGTATTAAAGATAAATGATTTAGCAGAAATGACCATGCAGCTATCAGGATGGACATATAGGAAGGATCACTTTTCTCATTATGTCTAAAACTAAAGAGCTGAAGCCCAATCAAACAAACATCAGTGGCACCAAAAGGATAATTGAAAACACTTAAAGAATTAATGGTCAAATAGATACATTTGCTTTGAAATCACCACATCATCTTCTAAAATCCTAGACTTCTGCCGGCAGGTAAAAGAGGTAAATTTAGAATAAAACTGTAAATATTTCATCTTTTTTTCAGGGATTATTGTCACAGGACAGTAAAAAAAAATACACAACTTTCTTAAAAGTCCATCCTTTTGTGGATTTATGCTCCAATATTTACCAAAGTCGATGATTAGACGGTGTAAAAATTAATCCTGTGCAAGTTTTTATAAAGCTTGAGCTTAATTAGTTAAGACTAGTTGGCTAATGAACTTCACTATTAGTGTCTGTTTTAATCAAGAAACCCAGATCTGACCCTGCGCAGGTAGGTTTACAGCAGCCAGGAAGGGAAAGCTCAAAAAGAATCAGGTGCACAAGACACCACAGGAGTTCAGTTGAGTGCCCTAAATCATTGAAGACAAGTTTTAGAGCAGGATGAGCTGGAGAAGTTTATTGTTAGACCTTTAACATTTCGACTGAAGGTCTGGCATTACATTCAACTTCAATCTGAATTCAAATGAACAGAAAGTAGCTGCTGTAAAGTCCATGCATCAGCACAACTGTGCACAGAAGAAAACAGGAATGGGTGAAGAGGGAATACACACGCTTAGAATACAGAGTTGAAGATGTCAGCCTCACCAGAGCAAATAAAGTAAAGACAAAGCCAGAGAAACGTTAGGATTGCTTTCACAAACAGTAAATTTGCTAACATAAAAACACAGAAGCCAAAACTCAGAGAATAAATCAAATCTTGTGGTTGTGCAGTGAGGTTTTTTTTTTTTTTTTACCCAGACTAGATAATAAAATTCAGAGGTCTGTGTTATTACTCATTGATGTTGTTGAAAGATAGCTGCGGAGCTTTTGTTTTGTTTTCAGCTTTGATTGAAAGAAAAAGAACCAACCCAGGTTCAGTTCTGCCACTTTCAGCGAGACCAGAATCCAAACTCCAGGTTGACCTGCTGCTCACTGTTCCCTCAAGATGACGCGTTCACAACTGTGACCCTGGAGCCCATCTTCACTGTGATATGCAGTAATTATTCAAGGTGTGTTGAATTCCACATTGCCCCTGCATACAACATTTCCTTCAGCAAAATTCTGAATCCCAGAACAGTAAATAACAACCCCAAAATAGTGTATAAACATACGATTGCTGTTATTCCTAATTCCAAATTGGTTATTCTGCCACCAGTGAATGGGTGTGAGTGTGAATGGATAAATACAGACATGACGACAGTCAGTGTGATGATTCACGAACACCTCAGCTCGGCTGCAATTGTGGTGAAATAATGCGAAGTAGAAAAATCATCTCCTACCCCCACCCTCCTGAGGCCTAGTACTGCTGCTGGATCCAGAACCCTCTCCATGGCCCTGCCTGAATCCTGCTGCTTCCACTCAATATTCTCTCTCTCCTCCCCATCTCTCCTCTCCCCCTCTCCTTTCTCTCTCACTCCCCCCCTCCTCTGTCTCTCTCACCATCTCCCCGTCTCTCCTCCATCCCCGGCGGTGGCAGCAGATGGACACTGAGTCTGGTTCTGCTCGAGGTTTCTGCCTGTTAAAGGGAAGTTTTTCCTCGCCACTGTCGACAATGGCATACTCAGTGTAGAGTTTTGCCCTGGGACCTGTTTCTGTTTTTTTTATGTGTAAAGTGTCTTGCGAAAATATTGTTATGAATTGGCACTTTAAATAAAATTGAATTGAAAAATAATCGGTGTGACCATTGTGCAACAACAACCAGTGGTGAGAAAGGTGAGTTCCTGTGTCTAGCGGACGAGACGTGAAACCAGATGAGTTCACATCAGCAATACAGAACTGCATGATGAGATGTGTCATTAATAATGATTCATGTTTAATGTGCTCTGACATCAGTGTCATCATGAAATTAAAAAGCGCTTAAGGCACGTCACTCAACCTCCACACAGATCAAGCTAACAGCTGTAAATGTGGCGATGAAGTGGAACGTTTACTGACCAATGAGATCTTTGAAAAAGTAGTTTTCCTCAGCTTTTCAGAAAGAAAGCAGTTTCCCTCCTTTTTCTCCTGCTGTTTAAACATATGAAGTCCATACAGCCACCCTGATATTGCTATTTATATTTCAGAATGTTTAAGGGATGTAGCAGCAACGCTCTGGTGAATTCAATCACTCCTGAATCCCCTGAAGCTTTGATCTCAGCTTGTGTAGGTCCGTGTAAACAGAACTTTACATGCCTACAAATCAAGTAATTAAAACTTAAAATGCAGCTGAGAGCAGTGGGATCGAGTTGTACCTGATCTGACTGAATCGCAGCACTGGGTCTGAAGACAGAAATTCAGAGGTGAGACAGAAATATGATCCTCTGTCTGATGGAGGAGTTCTTTCTATATCCACTGAGACATCAGACATCAGTCAGCAGCAGTGTGACAATGACACTTTCCTCCTCAGCACTGTCCACCTTATCGCTGTGTAATAACCTGCATTATCTCGCTGTGCTAAGACAGCTACTGCCACATCCTCTTTCACTTTGCACTTAGCTTATCTGTTTGCTTCTCCTACTACTTCAAATTTTTCTGCTGATCTCATTTCAACAACAGCAACATGTCACTGCTCTGAAAACATGTTCTGTGCTGTGTGCACCTCAGGGACATTGTTAGTACTCCGTATTCTTGATGAATAAGAACATCGAGAAAAAGGAGAAAAATTATATTCAAGGAATAAAATCAGACAGACTCAGAAAAAAGTGTGTGTGTATAATGAACTCAATCAGAAGAAATACAGCTCTACATGTGTCTGTAAAAGAAGAGTCTCTTGCAGAAGTTGCCTGTTTTATGGCGGCAGAGCAGTTTAAGCATCCAGAGTGTTGGTGAGGGCAGCAAAGGTGAACTGCAGTAAATGGATCCATTTAATGTGAAACATCTCCCCCTCAGTCATACAGTGTTTTTCTGTGATGACTTTTGTTCCCTCTAAACAGAAACCTTCCCAAACAGTGCGAGCACAATGTGGCATTAGTTGCTATGCAACCACTGGCCTTTAACAGCTGTCATTCCTCCCCTTCCAGTTTTGGTTCAAGCAAACTGAAATCGGAAATTTGTCTTCAGTTTTCTTTGTGTCACACTACTGTGAATATTTCTTCTAAAAGGTCTATGTTCATACAAATGTTCAGAACTTGCACTGATCAAAGTAAAACTGGGTAAACCCTGGACCCGGCACAGGAAGCAGCTCCGAAATTCCAGGTTTAACTGGCTTCACATATGTAAAGGTTTTTTTCATAAGGGTCACACGTACCAAAACTTCTGTGTGTGTCACAGTGGGTGCTCAGCCTACCTAACAAAGCCATGAAGCAGATGCAGATGGCAAAGAGAGAGCTGAAGCTCAGGCCCACGTCCTCCCGGTAGACAGCCAGCGTTGTTTCACAGTGGCGTCCTCTGTAACCTTCAGGACAGTGGCAAGTGAATTTTGATGGTGACTGGGCCACACATGTTCCCCGGTGACACGGCCGTGTGGCACAGAGGGTGTAAACACAGGACTTTTTAGTTCCATTCACCCGGATCATGTGACCAGGGGGGCATCTATGGAAAAAAAAGAAAAAGACATAGGAAAACTAGTACATCATACATAAAGTACATCATACATAAAGTACTTGAGTTTAGACACAACCGATATATAAAGGTGATAAACTCAATTACACTGTGGAAGTTAGATGATTCTGTATGTAAGAACTAATCCAGATATCTGATGTTCATTATTTTTGCCACAGAGAAAAAGGTACTTTTGCTCCTTAGTCAAGGCAGCAGTGGATGAGATGAAAATGCTGACTGTGACACCAGCAAGAAGGATTTCATGCAGACAGGGACACATTGATTGTGTGTCCCACTACAGAGAAACACAATAATTAAAAGCTCATTTGGGTGGAACAGCTCAAACAAATATTTCATGAGCCCATTAATTCAGCATCCCATTCAGTTTGTATTTAGCAGAACAAGACTGAGCATTCCAGTGGTATCAGAAATAAATGTAGTTGACTCACCACTTTTTCGTCACTCTACAACACTGCTAATAATTTTACTCTTTGTATATCAAACAACACAATAAAATAAACTCCTTTCAGTGTCTTTCTCTAATTTCTGTAATTTATCTTCATATGC
This sequence comes from Pao palembangensis, assembly GCA_015343265.1. Lineage (NCBI taxonomy): Eukaryota > Metazoa > Chordata > Actinopteri > Tetraodontiformes > Tetraodontidae > Pao > Pao palembangensis. The sequence continues at coordinate 2,422,143 of CM027081.1, forward strand.
TTTTAATCTGCTACTAGAATACAGAATAAACGTGCTCCATTTGTAACACAAGTACGAGAGATCTACTAGATGACTATTATTGTATTACAGATATCTCTTTATAGCAATAAAATAAGGTCAGTTGAAGAAGGTAAATTAAACCATATGCAATGATTCTTTTGGCCAGCAGGGACAGTGACACTAGAGAGAAGAAATAAGTCTGCAGATACAAACAAATCACTTTCATGTAGTTTATTATAAGGTGGTTGAACAAGCAGACATGATCTGCAAGAAAAAAACTAACTGAAGTCACGGACACTAGACACAGGCTGCTCTGCAAAGTCCTGTGCACAAGTTATGGTTTAGAGGAGGTCAGACAGAAGATCAGAGAAGATCGCAGACTGAGAAAAAATAACCCATCGCTTTTCACTGCTTTTTCAATACGCAACAGTGACAAAATTAACTTAGCATGTTAATTAACTTAGCATGTTAATTAACTTAGCATGTTGCTCTTGCTGGTGGTGTTGGTTCAGTGAAGTGGACAAACGCATTAACAAAATAATGTACCCTCAAAATAATTAGTATAATGTCATACTTGCAACCTTAAGGCCAATTCCTTACCCGACTAACAATAGTAAGCCTATAATTAAATTTAAGCTTTTAAACACCAATTGAGAAAACATATGCAATTCGTGATGTAAATAAAGAGATACAATGTATCCTTGAGTGAAGAGACTATGTTTTCAGATTGTTAAATGTTTCACGTAAATTCAAAAAGACCACCCTACTTCTTGACTATTTCTTTGAGATGGCTTGCCGGTCACGACCCAAAGTTTCTCGACAAAGCACGTGTGCCGGTCTACCACTTACATAAATGTCTTTCCAAACATCTTCACTCTGATACAAGGTTACAGAGTAACCTTACATTCTCTGTCATCTCCAGACCCTGTTATATGTTCCACACAGGGTAACCATTTTACAACAAAACCTCAAACATGTCAAAAAGAATTTCCCCACTGTGGGATGAATAAAGTCTATCCTATCCTATCCTATCCTAAATTCACTAAATGCCTGAAGTGTTGCCTGGAGTCTGCAGTCCTCTGAGCTTAATGTCCAACCCATACAGATACTGTATAAAGGCTTTGTAAGTGAAGGGCAGATTCGGTCAGTCAGCAACACAAGACTGACCTATGGGACAGAGAAGAGGTGCTGTGAGACACAAAGGCCATGAAAGGAACGGCTATTCACTCTGCACATAGTTGACAAACGAAGAAGGTAAATGAACAAAAAAATAAAAAAATGCTGCCTATTCTAGATAGAAATGGCACCTACTGTATTTCCAGCTCTCTAAAGAAGGGAGGGCTTGTTACATTCAGATGGTTAACTCGTGAAATTCACTAGAATATTATGTGACATTTGTAAGCAAATAAAGCTCCAGCTACAGGGCTCACGAAGCCACATTCTCAGTGTCCAAACCCATAGTACTAGCAAACCTTCAGCCTCCGTAGGATTTTTGTAAAGTCTCCACTTTTCTGGATCTGGGCTCCTTGTCTGTTGATGGAAGGTGATATCAATGTGCTGTCAGTCCAGACAATAAAGTGGTGATCTGTCAGCCTTGGCAGAAAATACTGTGGTGCAATTGGAACAACTCAGATCCAGCATGTTTATGTTCTGGGACAACCAATGGCCTGTCCAGCATTGATTGATCCTGCAGCCTTTTGGTACAGCAGCCCAACAGACACCTTTATACAGGTTGCATACAAATGGATGTAAGTGGATGCAAAATGTGCCTTTAGGCCAGGGGTGTCAAACGTACGGCCTGCGGGCCTGATCCGGCCCCCGAACGGGTTTTATCCAGCCCGCGAGATGAATCAATTAAAAAATAAATAAATAAAATTCTTTTCTAAATGCATCCATTTGATGCCGCAATAGCAATTCTGTTAAATGCTTTATACCGGAGCTGAGCAAGTATAGGTCCGGTTGTACCTTGTCTTTCTGTGCAACATGTTGCGAACCTCACATATTTCCGTGGTGAGTCTGCCGAGCAGTCTGTGATGCAGATGGAAGGTTGTTTCAAGAAAGATGGGAAGGCAAATACATGTTTGTGCTTCAAGGACAAAAACCAGTATGTCTTTGGTGTTATGAGGCAGTGTCGGTTAACAAAAAGTACAATTTACGTCGGAATTTTGACATCGAACACGCCAAAGTTAGCCTTTCAGAAAAATAAAAAAATTCTCCAAGAATTAAAAGGAAAACTACGCTGGCAGCAGAACGTGCTCATGAAAGGCACAAAAAATACTGTGGCACTGAAAGCTAGCTTTTTTGTGGCTGAAGAAATCGAAGACAGTGCCTTTTTGAAGCAGTGGTTGCTGAAGGTCTGTGAGCAGGAGCACTAATGACAACTTGACACATTGTTCTACGGACCGCCTCCGCACAAGACCTAAAACCAGACATTGACACACTGGTCACGGAAAACAGCGTCAGACATCTGGCATAGGAAAGCATTTTTAAAAACCTAATTAAAATACAATAAAATGTATTTCAACCAAGAAGAAGTTTATAATAGTTAAACTGTTGAACTACAATTTAATGATTGAGCTTGCCTTTTGTTTTGTTTTTGTTATTTTAAGAACATGATCAATGATGGTGGAGCGGGGATCCACCTGGTGTGTTCAAGGACAGGCAGCATCTCCTCATCAGCTTCACCTAAAAACTTGGTCAATATAGTTGTGAGTTGAGATAACCCTGACTGTGGCCTTAGGTGTAGTTTAAGGTACAGCTACTCTCATGCACCTTTTAAATAAGAAAGCATGAAATGGAGGAGTAGACTAAAAATAAGTGCCACTATAGTAAAATTAAATAAATAAATCTCTTAATGATTGGATGGATGATTTGGGTAAGCGAGCCAGAGGGAGGAATACTGGAGAAGATTGAAGTGAATAGGCTGCACAGGCTAAAAGCGGGCTGCTGTTTTCAAAAGCAGAAAAATTGGCGAGATTAGTGGATGCGAAGAAGAGCTCTGTGTTTGATTCGGTTTCATCTATACCTGTGACACTTTCTATTTTCTGCAGAAAAAAAACTCCAGACAAAGTCAAACAGATGTGAAACTTCAAAGAGGCACAATCACATTAAGCTCAGAGGGCTGCAGAGTCCATGCAACACTTCAGGCATTTAGTGAAGTGTCTGAAGCAGATGGGTTCATGTTCATATTCATTACCTTTTAGCCAGAGACCTGACTTATGCTACCTCTTTGGGGTGTTTAACTTTTAAAAGGCTCATTGGACTCACAATAACACTGCCTGCAAAAACAGTCTCTTCATTCATTTTAAATGAGCCCACTTTTATAATCGACAGGGGACTCAGTGGCTCCAGCAGGAAAGTAAAAATATTAGCAGGGAAGCGGCTGAACTGCAGCTTTACTACGGGAAAGTCTGGTGAGTTGGTTAGGTCTTCTTCTCTGTTATAAACAGAGCAGCGTCACGTAAAGCAATGATACAGGGTACTTTTCTGTCTGGTAGGCAGAGAGACATCTTGTAATTTTTCTGTGTTTTATTCCTACATTGTTATTTAAAACCACTTTTCTCTACCTTATTTTGCTCTGTGTGTCTAATTTACCTGGTAACTAGTTGGAAAAATAATGTTACAGGTTAGTTTGTGATGTTAGCTAATCTGAATTTCTGAGAACAAGTGGAGAATCACTAGCAGACGTATTCTCCCGCTGACAGGTTGTTCTCTGAATCGACCAATTTTACATACATTTCTTTTAGACCATGTCAATTCACTTCAATTTTAATTCAATTTTTAATTCAAATCAATTTTTATTTGTATAGTGCCTTTTACAATTAGAATTGTCTCTAGGTGCTTTACAGAGGCAGAAGCCTGAACCCCCAGGTAAGCACAGTGGCAAGGAAAAACTCTCTTTCAACAGGAAAAAACCTTGAGCAGGACCAGGCATACAAGGAGGAACTACCCTGCTGAAAGCCGGCTGGGTAAAGGAGGAAAAGAAGAGGGAGACAGGACGGAGAGAATAAGAGAGACAGAGAGAAAGGCAGAAACAAACATGGAAATATAACAAACAGAATAATACAGAATGGCAGGTTGCTATAAAAAGAGAAAGGTAAAAGCTCATTCCCAAATATGCCAGGACTAGATTATTTTAGAACATATCTTGTTCTAAAACAGAGGTGTTAAAACAGAGTGAACACCTCTGTACCAGCCAAAGGCACTGATAGATTGGTTTACTTGTTTTCCACATGTATGTTTTCATGTTCATGTGTCAAAACGTGTAATGATGTCCCAAGTAAGTGTGAATCTGTTGGATGCTGCGGTTACAGGTGACTCACCTGCATTCATGCACTCTCCATAGGTCAACACAAATGAAGGGAGGGCTACACTGGTTTCTCTTGCAGGAGTCAGATGAACACCCAACAAAGAGCCCCTGCACGCTGACCTGGGAAACCCCATCTCGTGGTTGACTGTCCAGTGGTAAATAACGTCCATTGAGGCGTACATCCCTCATGCAGCCTGCAGACAGAAAACTCTGATTTTAGAGTTTCACTTACAACATCTAAGACTGACGAGTTACTGACAAACACAATAAAGGGCGTGGTTTTTACTTTACTAGTGAAATATTGTTGACATGAGAAATATCACTTTATTTACAAATAACCAGCTGGGCTGATCCAGCTGAGGCCAACTACTTACCCAAATATATTTGATTTAAAATGAGATAAAAATAATTAGGTGTTGCTCAATACCACATAATACTACAAAATCCATCCACGTTGCAATTCCTTTTATTTTATAGTATTACAAATCCAACATTCTTTATTCTACAGTGAAACATGAAAGATTTATTTAACCTGTAAAAGAATGATAAAGTCTTGTGATGATGAATTTTGTATCGCTTTGAGCAATATATCAGCAACAGCAACTCTCACTACACATACACACACAAACGTGAGTACACCTTCACCAGCACATTTGTCACATCTTTTGAAGAGAAGTGCTTCTGAAGTCCATTCAGTCGATACATGTATTGTCTCTTCATGCCTCAGGCAGAGATCTGTCTACTTCTCTGACTGTCAAACTCCACTGAGCGCTCTCAGTGAGCTGTCCTCTTCTCCATTCTGTCATCATTCCATCATTGTTTTCATTGGTTCCTTTTTGCATTCACTGTGGTTCCACATGTTTCAGCACCAGTCCTGCCTCTGTCTACTATAGAGCTCACTACAAGGATTCAAGGGTCTTTACCTGGCAAAATAAGGTATAAAAATGTACCCAGTGAAAGATGCTAATGCTTGCCTCTATATATAAGTTAAACACAGGGAAATCATTATCAAAATGTTATGTATCATGACAAAAGTCAATATAATGATCGTGGAAAAAAAACGACACTTTTTTTTACCAAAATGTGTTCAGTTATGTGAATATTTAAAGGGATGGATAAAAGTATTTGTGTATCTTTAAAGTTGTTGAGTGTAGTTTTGCATTTTGATTTCCAATAATAAAGGCAAGTTATCAGAATAGTGAAAAGTACTGCAGAGGGAGAAGATGGTGCCAAACAGTCTCACACATGTAGTGCCTCAGTCTGAGATTCCAAAAAGTTCAGAATGATAACATGGTAAAGTTTGTTGGAAATGTCTGACAGCACTGACAAAGTGTTGCTACCATTATGTGCTGTGACATTAAAGAACTTGTCCGTTTGACACGCTGTCCTTGTTGCCTCCAGCTGTTTTTATGCAGGCGTATTTGACAGCTGCAAAGAGTGAATGTGGAGTCAAGTGAAGTACTCTGACTGAGAGAGGTGCTGAAAAGAGCTCCAAGCTCAGCTCAGGCTACAGTATACTTTTGTATATCTGGTTGCCTGGAAGGTCTCCTTTTTTTTTTTTTTTTTTTTTTTTTTTTTTTAATAAGTCCTGGACAATACAATTCACCAACAATATAAATGCTTTTAAAACAAGATGTTATTAGTAAGTTTCAGTTATCGGAACATTCTGTGTCATTATTATTATGAGGAAACAAGTGTTGTTACCCACCCTGGAAGCTCTTGTTGATTCCAGACGGGAAGGTATTTCCCAGCATCACCACCGTGGGATCTATGATGATTTCTCTGCTTCGACCCTGTGATCCTGTCACCTCTCGTAGGCCTCCGCCACCATCCAGTTTCAGCATTAATTCATTGTCATGACGATCAAGGAAGACCTCGTGCCATTCACCGTTGTCGAGACGATATTTGGGCAGGGTTAGATTGTAGTCTCCATCACCGATGTTGTAGGAGACACAGAGAAGACCCTGCAAAATCTTCAAAGGGCATTCATGATGAGTTTGACAATGAAAAGGAGTTTGATTAAAACAATCTTACATTTTAACTTTGACATTAAAAATGAATCAGAGTAAATTATTTATCTCAACGGATATTAACAAAAAAGAAAGCTCAAACATTTCCCAATAACAAGCACCAAACAACTTCACTGTTTTTTCTGAAAACGTTTAAAATCCACAGCTTCCTCTTCCATCACCGCTGTCTGACACATTTGTTGTTGCCCATCGAAGCAATATCTGCTCCCATCAGCACAGACAGTGACAGAAAAGTCAGATCCACTTTGATTGTTTTAAAGGTCACACTGAACGTGTGTCCAGTTTAGGACTACACAGGATCAGGTCTGATCAGAAAACCCAAATACCACCTCCCTCTATGCTTTAAAGTTTTACTTTTCACTACATTTTAACATTTAACATATGTAATTCAGAGAAAATAAACATACTATTCTGAATTAATCACACAAAAGTTGTTTTTAGTGATACTAACCAAAAACATGCTGCTTCTTTGTTTGGAGGAAATCATGGCAGCACAACTTTACTAAACTCCAGGCCTCAATCTCAGGTTTTAGGGATCAAAAGATATTTTTTTTTTTTTTTTTTTTGTGTGGTTGGCAAAATCCTGATTGGATTGGCCAAAAAAGAAGCCCCAAGAAGTCACTGGTGGACTCAACAAGTGCAATATGGGAAAAAAAAAATCAAAAAATATACCTGGTAGACATGTCTAAATCAGTATTAAACATATAAGTATAAAACCTTTGGTGTGTTAAATAACAGTAATATTAGCATATCACTATAGTCTGCAGCTTGAGACATAATTCAGTGTTGTTGTTGGCTGATACCTTGAACAAAAAAAACAGCATAAAAAAATACTACACTGGCTGAAAAGAGTTACAATGACAATGTTCCATCAGTGCATTAAGATGGCTTCACGAGGACAAAAGTTGCTGTTTAAGCTGTGATGTGGTTCACTGGTAAAAGTGGGCATGAATAGGGACTGTTCTGGTTTTTGCTTAATTCCGGTCTTCAGACGGAAATGGTTTTGTTTTGCCGAGACTGTAAAAAGGATCTCCTGTCAGTCACACAGTAATAGACATTAAATCAAATTCAGGAGGCTCTTTTATCTTTTTCTGAGGAACAGGAGGACAGAATGAGTCTGAGGGCTGCTTCTGGAGAGATAGCAAAATGAGTGATTCATGCTCATTTCAATTTCAAACTGGATCCTCCGAGTGTCCCACTGAGCATAATTTTCTCCTCTCCATCTTTCTTGGCCACAACTCATATGTAAACAGAGGACTGAGATGAGACAGATATATGTCACCAGAAAAGACAAGTGGGTGACAGCCATTTTGCCATTGCTCTACAAAAATAAAAACAATCTATGATTTTTTAAATTTTTTTTTTAATGAGACATTGTACAATAATTTTTTAAAAAAAGACAAAACTGTCCACCTGTGCACGCTTGTCTGACTGATGTCTTTGTTAGACTGCAGAACCTCTCATTGGGCTTTTAATCTTCCATCCCTGCCATGTCTCTATTCCAACTTTCAAGGTTGTTTCATTGGAGAACAGTGGCTCATTTCTGTGATGAAGGATTAATTACATCTAGCACCCGCTGGGGCTGCGATTTTTAACCAGATGCACTCAGAGCCACCTGATTTTACCCTCAATTAAAGCAGAACGGAACAGAACAATTTGGTTCCAGCTTTGCTCCCTGGGTGATGTGTGTGTTTAAAGAGTGTGTATCCTGGCAGGAGGTGAATATATATGTATAAGGAGGTGTGTGAGTGTATTTTTCAGTAAACAGTCCCACTGCTGGGATAATCTGTATTCACAGATGCTTCTCCTGACAGACGGCTTCCAAAGCACTGATAATGTGTTAATCAACATTCTTCTCATGGTAAAATAACAGTGCAACTGCAACACAGCGTGCATAAATCAGACAATCTTCAAAAAAAAAAAAAAAAGGAACTGAAAATTCATTACTATAGTATGTTTTAAATACAAACAGTATGTTTGGCTATATATCGAGTCACTAGCAGACTATTAACTCTGAGATACTGGCCTGAAAATTTACTTTGTGTTCTCTGAATTACTATTTTAATCATGTCCCATCTCTTTTCATCCATCTGACTTACTTCCTCTCTCTGTCATTAGTCTGTGCAAACGCAGCTTACCAAATGAGGTGGATAGAACCACCTCAGACATTTTCTGTCCGTTTCTCTGATATGGACATATGATCAAAAACAGGAGTTTCCTCAGGTCTTTAAATAAATATCTCTCTTCCTTTTCGTCAAAGTGATGAGCAAATCATTCCATTCGGTTTTCTATTTTCTGAAATTTTGATTTATTAGGGTTCAGGACAAATACAGTTTGTTCTGATGAATGCTGCAGATCATTCACTGAAAAAAAGCGCTGAACGCGTTCCAAAGCGCTGAACTGTCCAGAGTTTCAAATTAAATGAGTAAATCTAATGGGGAACAATACAAAAGCCGCAATCCTTCAGCCTCCATTAAAGCTGCCGGTTATAACAGGGTAACAGTTCATGTGAACATACGTCAGTCTGGGTCTGGACTCCAGAGAGAGAGATCCGACAGCACCAGACAGAGAAATGTGAAAAGTTCAGTATGAACTGAGGAAGAAATGTTAAAAAATGTACTCTAGAAGCAGTACCATCCCACAGAACTTTCCAATAAAAAGGAAGGGAAAAATAAAAGCCAATGCTTTTGATGACCTAGTCAAGGTAATCTGCTCTGTAAAATAAATGAGTCGCAAACAATGAACTTAATGATGCAGTAAAACAGCAAAGTGACCTTTAGTCCTGCAGACTTTTAATGACTCTTCTTTCAAGGCCATCAACTCTAGCTATGCTAACTAACAACATGCCACACATTCTGATATAACACACAAATAACAAATCACATTAAAAAACACAATGTACAACTTTTATTAAAGCCAATATAGCCCACTGAGGAGAAAATGTAGTTGAAGGTGTTGAAGGTAGAGACTTACTGGACATTTGTTTTGGTTGCTTTCACATTTAGTGATGCAGGAGAGGAAGGAACATATGAGGGGAATATTCGGAGTCTGTGTGGTCACACTGCAAACACATCCTTCCACACACATTTAGAGACTCAGTAACACCGAGTTTCTTCTGGTCGAGGCTTGTACGCGACAACTGTAATTACGTTTCAAACACAGCAGTCGGTCCCAGCTGCTCAAGCAAAACACCTATTTTATGATTTCTTATGCTCCATTTTTAGCACAGTCAGATAATCCAGGAGCCCATGATCACGGGTAGTGTTGATGATGGACTCAGCAGCATGCAGGGTTGTTTCTCAGCTCACGCGAAGGTTCCGTATGTAAAATGCTGAATAACAGAGATGTTTAAACACAACCTGAACAAGCTTCTCATACTGTAAAAAAGTAACACTTCCACATTGCTTTATAGTCGAATCTAATTTATGAAGCCAGAAAGGAAACAGACTTCTGAATAACAAATCTGACATGACGTCTTAAAGGCTTAGATTAATTTAAAGCTGGAAAAAGTGGTGAGAAGACTTTGATCTTATTACTTTTTGCTACACATACAGTGATTCCAAAGGTTTCTAAGGATCCTCCAGACTTTAATCTTTAACAATGTTTGCCTGATATTGTTCTTCTTTGTTCTTCAAAGGATGTGAAGTAACTCTTGAGCTAATCCGCGCACATTTTAAGGGATTTCGACTAAAGTGCACTCTTGTCTTCGAGTCAACAGTTAATCAAAGCCAGCCTGAACAGCTTATTGCTATTTAGAGACATTGCTCATTTCTAAGAATTTGTGCATATGTACTCAAAGGATGGAAGCAGCAAAACATAGAAGCTCAACAAGAATGAACCAATCTGTAACCCAAGGGATGGAACAAATAAAGTCTAATGTATACTATATATAAATTTAGCATTAAATAATATGCTTTTCAAATACAAATCAAACACAAATAGCAGAAAGAAAGCCCTCCTCCTCACACTAATTGGTAGCCAGTCAAAAGTAATGCCTATGAATTTTTCCCTCTGATTAAAAACAAACAGAATTATTACAATGTGAAAAGTAACAGAGGATATCTACCAAAGCATGTTGCAGACCCTTCAGAGGTTCACTGCTGGGAAACATTTCATAAGGATGCATGTATTTCTGTGCTCTTCATATCTAAAATTTTAAAGGCAGAGAGTTGGAAAATGATTCAGAGGTTGTGTGATGGAATTTAAGAGCAACTGTGACAACTGGTTAACAGGAAGAGACAGATTGATGACAGGCAGAGATCAGAGGGTCGGGCTGTAACCACAGTCCTGGGACGGATAATCGTTTTCATTTTAGACAGCATGTTTGATCAATACCTGTGACCACTGTGGAGAAAAGTGACGGGGAAGATGGTGAAGGCTGCATGATCCTACTGAGCTGGATAAAGGAGAGGAGCGGTGTAGAAATAAATGACTGTACTGTAGCTGTACCTTCATACAAATACTGTAGTAAAGAAAAAACTGGGCAAAAGCACAGTCACTGAGAATTTTTTGGGTGCTTTTATTTCTTTATCTATTTTTTTTATTTGTTTGAGATCCATTTCCAGGAATGGATGTCCAATATTCTGATATGTCCAATATTCTCTGTTTTCACATGTTTGAATTATACGTATAATTCAGTTTGCTCCAAAAAAAAAAATGGTTTGACTGAATCCTTACACAATCCTTGGAGCTCAACCAACCGTCTGTCACTGTCTCACCATCCAAATGGAACAAGACTGATCAGATCTTACTCCCTGTCGGATCATTCATAATTTAAAGGCTTTAGTGGACAATTTGAACACACTTTAATTCCTGCGTGTCAGAAGGTCATCATCATCATTGTTTTTTTTAGCCAGAAACTCACCATGTGACCAGTTTTTGTACCCCACCATTATTTTAACGATAAATAGAGTTTATCACCTATTTCCCAGTTACATTTCTGCTGTGTAGTTATAAATGTAATCAGTTACATTCAGTCATTTAAAATATTAATAATTTCTTATGAATATCTGCTTATTTCCAGCAGGAGAAAACAAGGACTTCCTGCTTCCACACTGCTGAGGACAAACATAAGGACAGTGTGTCAGTACAGTGACAGCAGTGTGGCTCGGAATGATTGAAACGTTGGTTCTGTTTATGATTATTTTGGTGGCCAGAGCAGAAGTAAGGAGACAATAACACCAAGATGAATCTGACAAAAATAGGTGAGTGGTGATGATTCAACACGATTAGGTAGAAGAAAAGACCATAAAAGCCTCCAAACAGGGCTTTCCAATGAGCTCCTAAATGAGAGTTTAGATGAGCAAGTGTTCCTGTCCTGCTTCTGTGAATGATGAAATGTAATTAAATTAAAAGTGTCTGGAATGCACCAGGTGATTACAGGTTGTATGATTAACATACACTGTGGAGTGTGATATGCAAACACAGCTGTAGGTTTCTCATACATCATGATTATCCAGCGCTGCTCCCTCTTGACCTCGACTAAACCGAAGAACATAATGAGCAATAAAAGCTGCCGTCTTACCTGATCTAATTAGATGTTTTCCAAACGTGATGCTGAGGAAAAGTTATAACTCTGTGTCTGAGCTGAAAAGGTTTTGTCTTTTACAGTATGTGTTAAAATGTTAAATCAGACACACATAGACTGAAGTTTACCTCCACGCGTATGTATTCTGTCTGCTCCTTGGAGATCAGATTCAGGATGGTGCTGCTGTGCTTACGAGTTCGGACCAGGACTTGAAACGATGTTCTCCGGGCTGGCAGCAGGGACTGCAGTTGGTAATGTACATGGCTGTGACCATCAAAGGAATACTCAGGGACTTCTGGTGTTCGCACAGAGAGAGAGAGAGAGAGACAGAGAGAGAGAGAGAGATGGACAGAGGAAAAGAGAGAGAATCGCAGCTTTATTCTCTAAAGAAACATTCAAGAACAAAATAAATACAAAATAAAAAGTTCTGTTAAAAATGTATTTCTTGATCTTGTTCCACCTAATAATAGAAAACACAGAGTGAAATTATTAACGAGTTTAGATGACTGTATTATAAAATTAATGATCTCCATCTGTGCAACGTGGCAGAGATAAAGGTTTCAGTTTGGGGTGTTTTTATTCCTTATAGTGGATTTTGTTCATGGCACACTAAACTAAGGATTTATGTAATGCTTTATACATGTTCTCTGTCACTAAGCGTAAGGTTAACCTGTCAGTCAAACAAAACTGAGTGTCCTGTGTGATTGTGCTTTAAGACGATATCAGGCTGCACATTTTTCATTTATTGCACACGTGCAATATTCATCAATTCAACGTCTTTTTCCTGCTAACTGAAGCCTCAGAAGGTTGTGTTGCATGTCAATCATCAGAAACATGCAGATTATATGCTGCCCACTGTAGGCTGGCTGATACGAAATGAAGCTTCAGGTGGGAAATACCCCGGGTGAATGTTTTCACATGTGTGATGATCACTTCATCACTCTCAAGGAAAATAAATTATGAAAAAAATCAAATCCCTGTTGGCCTTTTTAAATGTTGGTTGTTTGTTTTGCCAAATTACCATAAAGCAGATGATATATGTTATGATTGCACGATTGAACATTTACTTCACAGCTTAAATTAAATTCTTTTATTTATATTTTTTTGTTTGTATTTTAGTATTTATTGGTTGTTCAGTCAGTTTGAGAGTTTATAGATATACGATGTAAAAACCACTTTTAGAAACCAGTTAACATACAATACAGCCTATGCTAGCAGCCAAAAATATTTTTCATATGTGCAATAAGTGGCTTCATAATCGCAATAAACACCTTTATTTAAAAAGACAGACACTGAAAGAAGACAGAGAAGATGTCCTCCCACCAGACCAGGATAAAAGCTACCATGTGAGAATCCCACCACAGTAATCAATATTTATTAAATCTGTTAAACATGCAGCTTTGATAGGAAATGAACATATTGTATAATCATCACATTTCCATTCTCCACTTTAATTGGTTAATGGCACGTTATCTAGTTAGAATACTTTATTTTTTGATTATATTCACATAAAAACATTTGAATCCACTAAACATTTGTAACATTAGTACTAGTAGTTTCAGTACTATACATTTTTGAAGCACTTTCTTTTTTTATGTGTTTCAGATATTATCATTGTTTAAAATTATTATTTTCAAACAATCCTAAGAAATTCTTAAAAGGTACTAGAATTATTTGCACAGTATTATTTACTTACTATTTGCAGTAGAAGTATTAATCTTAAAACAAACAAACAAAAACAAAAACACACTTTTGCTGTTTTTGGAGGAAATATCACCATCACACAATATGCTGTAAGTGTGTTTAAAATCATTACAAGACATCACAGATGTACAGCATATGCAGTCGGGTCTTGATGAAGGTTGGATGTATTTGGATGTGTGTGGGTGCCGTTGTTACTGAGTGTGATTCATTTAAGCAGAAGATGACAAAAATTCCACTTTAAAATTTTGTATTACTCTGACAGCAGTCACTAAATTGTCTTTGTGTCCCAGCTGGTTCATTTTATTTCAGTGTTGGTAAAATCTAATAAAAATCGAATGTCACACCTTAACAGAAGACAGAAAATGAGCAAACAGAAGTCCTTACCCTCATCACACTGCTGTCCTGTGTATCCTGTCACACACTGGCAGCTGAAGGAGCCCCACTCGCCGTGACAGTGGCCATGGTGGCCGCAGGACGGGAAGCCCATGTTGACACAGCTGCTGTCCGTGGTCAGGCAGCCTGGAGAGCTGGATTGGGATTCGGCTGGGTTCCCTAGATCGTACAGCTGAAGAGAGGTGATAGAGGGGAGATGGAGGAGTGGACATTATGGGGATCAGAGAAGCTTCCTTTATATGGGGCAACATTCTTTCTTTGTTCTACTTCATACAACCCAACAGTGTGACACTTGAAAGTGTGACGCACACAGAGACAGGAACAGGAACAAAAATAGGACTGGTAATGTCACATTCATTACAAAAGACTATCGGTGCTACCTGCTGGACCTTCAAGCTGCTTTTTAAATCTTTATGCACTTAAAATGCTCAGTGTACTTTTAAAGATTCTGTTTTATCTGGTCACGCAGAAAAGTGGAAGCAGAAATGCAACGTGAAGGCCGAGAGAGTGAATTCACAACGAGAACAACTAATTTCACACCCATTTCTGGCTTTCCTCTGAAAACAGGACCAGTCTTCTGCCAAAAAGCATTGAACACCACATAGGAAACTGACAGCTGAGCACTCAGACATTCAGATGTACATTAATAATGAATCCTCTACATCTAATAAAGTCTATCATGGAGTTCCACAAGGTTTAGTGCTAAGTCCAATACTGTTTATTTATTGTTCCCTCTTGCTAATAATACCAGGAAGCACTCAATGCACTTTCAATGTAATGCTGATGACACCCAATTATATTTACAATGACAACTATAAATACAGCTCCTGAAACTCCAGGCTGCCTCAATGACATAGAGGCCTGGATGACAAGAAAATTCCTCCAGCTGAACTGATAAAATGAAGTTACTATACTCGGTCCAAAGCACCTTAGGAACATATTCTGTATTGATGTAGCCTTGCTGGGTTGCATTAACCTGTCCTTCAGCAATACTATAGGGAACCTTGTGGTTCAATTTCATCAGGATATGTCTTTGGACAACACTGTTAAGTGCGTTTCAAGGTTCACCTTTTATCGCCTGCGCAACATTGCTGAAGTTTGGCACTTTCTGTCCCAAAGTGATTGAAAAAGATTAATCCATACATCTATTTCTTCCAAGATGGATTACTGCAATTCACTTCTAGGGGATTGCCCAAACAAGTCATCAAAGTCTCTACAGGTGATTGAGAATGCTGCTGCTCAGGTGCTAACTCGAACTAGGAAAAGAGATCACATTAGTCCAGTGTTAGCTTCTTTACATTAACTCCCTGTAAAATATAGAGTAGATTTCAAAATCCTTCTCACATATAAGGTTGTTCATGGTCTTACACCCTCTTTTTTAAATAAACCTATAACCCATTATCCGACCAAAAGGCTGCACTCTCAAAATGCAGGCTTACTGGTAGTTTCAAACTCTCTTGCATCTGTTCTAAAAGAGTGAGAAAAAGTACTGCAAAAATAAGTCTTAACATGAGATAAAATATTAATCTGATTATTAGCTGGACAGGACTCTCTCTGCTGAATTATGTAGGAGTGTGACTTTTTATTTTTTAATACAGTATTTAAAGAAAATGTATAAAATCAAACATAGCACTGGAACACAAGTTTAAGTTGGGTCACTTATTATCTTAATATCCAGTAAGATTCAGATTAAAAGTATTTAGAGAGAAAAAAAAAAAATCAGTTTTTTTTTTTTTTCAAAGTGTTGGCTACTCCTTGCCTAAAATGTTTCAATCAAATTTTAACAAAAAGCTTCTAGCTTTAAAATATGATTAATCTACCTTATAAAAATAATTAAGGCTCTGTTAGGTTTAATGTGCTCAAATATTTACAAGTTAATTAATTATCAAACAACATCCATACAAAACCCCAATATTGTGTGATAATAAAAAAGATAGAATAAAACCATTGTTAGAAAATTCCTATGAACATTCACCTTGGTTGACAGAGATTTAGCACTCTACATTTTTACCCAGAGTTCCAAGTTTCAGCCAGTAAGCTTTATGACAGCAGCAGGAGAAAAAGCTCCTGTGTTTATGTCCCCACTGCTGAGAATCATCATCCTAATTGAGCTTTAAACTGCTGCTGAACGGAGCGATAAACAGTGCTTACAGAGCAAAGAGTGTAATTGGAACAGACACATTTACGAGATCTACAGTTCCTGTGGCTCCTCATACCTGCGCTGCAATAAAAGCTGCGTGCACATGTGAGGATGAAACGACACTTATTGGTAAAGACTTGTCCTTCATTTGTTATGAACATAACACACACACACACACACACACACACACACGCACTTTCTGTCAACAATGGGACAATAAATACATAATCTGACAGGTTGTGTGTGTTTCAGTTTATAGAAAAATGTGTTCTTTTATAAGGAGTTTGCATTGTAGTGCACTGTACTGCAGTGAAAAATAATAATAAGGTTTATAGACGCTTCTGATATTGAATGAAAATGCCTTGCTTTGTACTGAAAAAGAACATGTATGAAATTTCTTTGAAATATGCTTCTGTTTCATGGCATTCTGTGCTAGCTGCTGAGGGCATTTACTGTATGTGATCAGTGCTGGCTGGACTGTCATTGGTGAGCATGGAGTTTGGCAAAATAGGAAAGTCTGGGTTTGAAGTGATTTTGGCCAGGATTTTTTTTTTTTTCTCGTGTTCATTTTAAAGGTACTTTGAGCTTTGAAAACAATCCCCTAAAAAGCCTAAAAGATGTGTTTAACCATGTAAATCTTTATCAGCAAGAGTCAGGTACAAGTTTGCAGGCGTCTAAAATATGTGTGTGTGTGTTATAGAAATTGTGTTACCTTGCTGTCCACGATAAGATTGCGAATGCAGCCAGTGAAGTGTTTGTGCTGAAGCTGAGGGTAGACGTAAGGGATGTCCTCGTTCACACCACCCAGCTGGAGCACATGGCTCATGTTCAGGTGTCTACAACGCAGAACCAGACACATAAATACACACACACACCCTTTTCCTGGACTGTTTTCTTTTAAAGTCTAAAAGAGCCTAAAGAAAATCCTGTCTCAAATGTGTCTCAAATGTTGTTTCATCGCTGTTGTAGCTAATGAGAGAAATATTTGTTTTAAGAACAGTGGTAAGATATTTTAAAACCCAATTAATCAGTTATTATTTATTTATTCTTGTTCTTTTTGTTAGGATTGCTGTTGTTGTTGTTATGGATATTTACCTGTCAGTGTAGGGTGTGACACCTGTTACTTCGCAGGATGAGTGGTCCTGGGTGGTCAACCAGCTGCCCAAGCCCTCCATTTCCATCACTGCAGCCCCTGAGCAGCGGTCCAGGGTGAAACGCACCTCCTGAACATACAGTTGTCATGGTGATACAACCTCCTTTTGCTACTGTCTTAAAAGTGAGAGCTGCTTCTTTTTCCAATTTTTTCATTAGTTATATTACTCTGATAGTTCTTTATACAGTTCCTGGTAATACTAAAAAACAAAGATTGAAAAAAAAAAAACATCATATATTGAAAACACCCAATTGATCACACTTGTGGTCGCCTGGTAATGAAAAAAAGAGGATTTTGTTAGAAATCATGACCACTGAATGGTTCCACCCACCATTTAACATTCACTGAATATACTTTTCTGAGATTTCCTGCAATTCAGTCTTGGTTCAGATCATTCAAAGTCCGAGACAATCTTCATCTGTGAGCACTCGCACGTGGGTGATCCTTTCACAAGCACTTCAAGAAAGTGGAATCAGTGTGAAAATAACTGTTTTTATAAACCAAACGTAAGTCAATATGTTGTTTTTTTTTAAAGATTCTGCTGAGTACAGTTTGACATACGTAGCCTCTGATTGCAGCTCCAAGCTGCTGCAGACACCCGCTCAACACGTGCCACAACACGCACGTGCTGATGTGACACAAAAGTCATTAAACCTTGTCTGCTGTATAGTGTTACGTGGTGTTCATGCATGATGAACAATTACCGTTGAACCTTGTTGTATAATACAGAAAAATAGAGGTCATGGCTAATGAATCATGGGTACATGACAGGAGGGCAGCTGTGGCTTTGCATCATTGTTCTCCGGCCATCACAGATAAACAGCTTATCTAACCAGGTCATGCTGAATTTGATAGTCATTCACCAGCTTCTGCCGTCACTGCTGCACAGTGCAGAGCAGCAGTCATTCCTGCTCATTAGGAAGCGACGGAAATGTCTTTACTGGCACCAGCTCAGAATTCAGTCCAAACAAGGGACATACTGGTGACAAATATGTAGCCAGCAACCATTAACCTTTACATATCTAAGATTGCAGATACGCTGAATAAAGAGGATGGCACCTGTTGGGGGACTGGACTGGGACAGATTGCTCGAGAGTTCCTGTTCAAGATTTGCCATTAAATATTTAAACTAAAAATGTCAACATCTGGGCCTCCTCAATCACCTGAAAATAGAGACTTTTCCAGACATGTCTCAACCTAGGGAAGCTTCTTCTGATGATCTGGGACAAATGTAGACTTGCTTTTATAGATTCACATGCAGTTTAGCATAAAACTGTTGTTGTACTGAGTAACAGTAGTAAAACAATGGCAGGAAATTGTAAAATGGCCGCTGAATTGTACAGTAACGGAAATGTCTGCACGGGGACAATGCTGCCAATGAATCTGCTTTAAGATGACATATACATGGTGAGGTCAGAGGCTTTTAGTCTGGCTTCAAAGACTGCCACTGAATCACTCTCTGTATTATTAAAGAGTTTTTAAGAGGGACAATAAGACCTCAATAAATCCCTGTGTATGTCTGTAGCTGCACTCATTATTATGGCTATGCTGATGCGTCTTCGAAATGCTACTTAATAATTCTGCTCCTCTCCTCTCCTCCTTGGTCTATCTCCCTTTCCCTATATGTCCATCAGTAGAAGTCTCCCCCCTTTAAAGTCTGGTCTTGCTCAAGGTTTGCTCCTGTTATAAGGGGGTCCTTTTTGCTGTCAAAGTAAAATTTTATTTAATTAGAAAAGAAATAAATTCTTCAAGATATAACCAACACAACACTCATTAATATGTTCCACTAAAGCAGATTTCAGTGTTTTCATCACCAAATCGATCAATTCTGATCATAAAAAAGTGGAAGGAACGAGGGAGCACCTAATTTTTCTCCTCTGAGTGACAGCAGAACCTACTCATGAACTGCTCACAGTCACAGTGTACGTCTGCTGCCTGCCTGATTTCCAGAGGTGATTGGCTGCTGTGTGACATTTACCACTAAAAGAAACACCAAGAGGAACCTGTGCATGTGCACTGCAACAGAAAAAAAATAGCCATCCTTAGCATGAACATGCACTGACACTAACGGGACAATTAATAGCGTGAAACTTATCTTTGAATAAATGCTGAATTTAAAAGTAGTTGGGAAAAGCTAATTACAAAGCTGTAAAATTTGCTGCTACTGTTTAGTGCCATAAAGCAGTCAGATTTCTCCAATCAGAGGCATTTTCAACTTTTTGCTTATGAACCAAAGATCAAACACCGAGCACCATGTAAAGACCAGCTCTTCATACTGTATAAGATGGCCAAATTACAGCAAAATACATTCCACACCTTATTAGTAAAATATTTATAAATAATATAGTTGTATAATATAGTTTTTGTTATCTATAATATAGTTTTTGTGCTATCTATCTATCATCTTGTGTGTATAGAGTGAGAGAGACAGAGAAAAAAGTTTATCGAATCATACTTAATTCAACTGTGTTACTGTTATCTGTGATATACATATGAATTGATACCATACATATTTATGTTACATGTCTATAAAATGTGATGAATGTGAAAATGTGATAAAATGAGAATCTGAGTCAAAAATGAGCTAATGCCAAAGTCAAGGACACGGTGTTAGTGAGAACGTTGACTTTAAGAGAGCTGTGTTATCACACAAAACAGATGTTCTGATAAACAAAACACGTTACGTATGGAGTGGTATTTTGATATGGAACACATTATAGAAATAAATAATTAAAATGCTTTAATTCCTATATCAGTAGTTGAATTTGGGACATTTTGCCGGACGTTACATGGGTGTTAATGGGGTTGAGGTATTAAGAGGGTGAAATATCCCACCTTGCTGTTGCTACGGACATCTAGGCGATGCCACCTCCTGTCTGCCACATTGATGTTGCCTGGCAACTGTAGCACCACTGTGCCAGAGCCATGGTTGATTTTTAAAGTGGGGGTTCCATCTATTAGCTCTAAATGAACAGAGAAAAAGGAAACAAGGAGGAATGGTGAGCAGAGAAAGTTACACATCTTTGAGAGAAGCTGTCTGCAAGAAGTTTAAACTTATAAACTGCATAAATATTCATCAACTTCTGAGTCACACCTAATAGTGCATATTCATAATATGATACGCAACTTGATATTGCCATTGTACCACGTGTCAGCTTTAATGATGATTATTGCAGTCCTGAATATGTTAAATCCTCTTTTTTATCTTCTGACAGTCAACAAATAGCAGAAATTCTAATATGTTCTATTTTCTGACTTACTCAAATGGGAAATTAAAAGTTAATGAAGTGGCTAAGACTTCTTATATGCTCTGCATCATATGTAGGAAATTATGAGAAAACATATCTAGCAGCTGGCATTAGTCATCGATCATTATAATTAAACACGTTCAATTTCAAAAATCCATATAGACGTGGTTTCTATCACACATATTCTCCTCTCAGCACTGCCACTGTGGCAGAATCTGTCCTGTTTGTCCAGGTTTATCAGGTACCATTAGCATCTTTTAACGTATTTTGCTTCTCAATTGAATGTTTTGAATCCTGTTTCTTCTTCTTTGTAGTAGTTCCTCGTTTGTCTGTCATTTAACAACACTTCCAGTGAGTTTAATAATTGTAAACTCTTAACCTGTTTGACATGGAATGTCATAACAGAAATTGTACAGACTGACATGTCAACATCTGCTTCATTCCTTTTTATCTGGGGAAGCAGTTCTCACCACAGATACATTATCCTGCTACCCTAGGATGAGGTGCAGCCCCTCCAGTGGGTCTGCCATGAGGCCTCATCTGCTCTATGATCTTACAGCAGGGGTGCGCAATTATTTTGCCTGAAGGGCCACATTGCGTTTTAGATCTTGATGAACGGGCCGACCAGGTGGTGAAAACTAATGACCCAAATGAGGATCGGATAGCTAGGAGGTTAACTAAAAATCGTGTTTGAGGTACTATTGACAGAAAATATTGTGAAGAGCCTGTAAATTGATTCAACTAGAGATGGATGATGAAGCTCCAAATAATGTTTGGCCCCACCTTCTTGAGAGGACATGTTAGCATGCTAGGTGAGGGGTGGTGGGGGGAGGGGTCTGAACATTTTTGATCCAATCAAGATGACAACCATCTTCAATTGGCTTTTGGATAAATTATTCTGAAGGCTCTGTGGGCCAGATTAAATGGTTCATCGGACCACATCTGACCCCCGGGCCTTAGTTTGCCCACCTCTGACTTACACCCTACTCCAGCGGAGGGATTTGAGTACTTTAGGGACAGTAGGATCTGCTGCTGGGTACAGGGACCACATGCACCTAAGAAGAAGATGGGTTACTTAGTCCACTGGTAGCTAAAATCTGCTGCAAGGACATACAAATTGAATATAAAGGAATGCAAAATCCTTTCGTCAATTGCTGTTATAAAATGACAATAATGATTTTAGAGGCTGTTTGAAAATGGGAAGCTGAAAGAAAAAAATGGCAGTATAAAGAAATTAGAAAAAGAATGTTAGTGCTGAACAAGAAAGAAAAGAAACAAGCCGGCTTTCAGGATAGAGTATATTTTAACGCTGTACATAAAAAAGAAACAATTTTTAAAGATTTGATAATAAGACGTCATATTTAAGCAGTGAAGCGTTCGCATCTGCATTGTTACATTTCTGTTAATGCTTCAGAAAAAGAACCTGAAAAAAAAGACAAAATCCATTCTTGGTTCTCTATAGCTGCTGTTTGTCTCACTCCAACAAAGCTTTCGTCATCCCTCTTTCTGCATCATTTGAAATGTCTGTCAGTCATCATTCTTTCATCTTAGTCCCCCTCTTCTACCTCATGCCTTGCTTCACTCTTTCATTAACATTTCACTGTGAGTGTCATTTTCTTACACTGCGTTACTTTCAAATAAATCACCAACGCTCTCCCTCCTGTCATTGGCCTTTTCACTCGTTTGTTTTGAAGCTACGTTTTTGGCTGTCAGACTGCTTGTATGACAGGTACGGAGATGTGCTGTCTTAATGCTTTCTCTGATAACTTTTAGCACCCCATTCACACATCCTTTGATGCCATGATCTTGTTGCAACTTCACCTTAAGACTGATGCAATTAGATGTAGCTGAGTACAAGATAGCGATGCTCTCAAATTGCCTTGTCAAGAACGAAGCGCATCTTTTAAACGAGGATTTCATTATGCCTCCTCCGTATAGGAAGACAAAAAAATTCCTGGCCTCGGGAAAAATGATTTTTCATTTTGCAGCAAAGGCAAGTTTGTTGTGAGTATTGGTTTCAATTACATACAACTTGATTTGCCCACTCTAGCTGTGAGATGAGTTACTGCTCCACTTCAGAAATGATCCAATTAATTTTAATACCTCAGCTCAGCCCAGACAAGTGACAACAGAGGCGATTAAATTCAATTGTGGTATATCGCTTCAATCCAGCCTCCCTCCTTTCTGCAACTTAAACTTTGCCGTCTTCATGCTCAAAACATAGCTCATAAGTTCATTCACTCCCTTCTCTCACTGATGTCCCACCTGGGGCCTCTCACCTTTTTTCTCCTTCATCTCATACATCTCAGTCTTTCAGCTTCCATTTCCATTTTTCTAGCTGCTTCCTTTCCACCCTCAGGAGAATTTTTTTTTTACTTTACTTTCAAAACTCACACTATGCTAATGCATCCTCCATTATTTCTCCATTAACACTGAAGAAAGTATGAATTGGAGTGCACTCAGATACGACGCAGATACCAAACATACACACACACACACACACACACACACACACATACACACACACACACACTCAGACAACCAATCAAAGGCGGTTAAAAGGTAGCTTGACCTATGATCTGGCTCATACCTCAGGAATCTGTCAACAGTGATGGGACATTTTCTCGAGAGATGAACGCTGTTCTTTTTGAGAAGCACAGACGTGAAGAAAGAGTGAATGAGAGAGAGAATGTAGGAGGACTGTAAAGAGATATCTGAGGTAGAGTAATGAGGCAGACAAGGTCAGAGGAACATCGTTAGATGCCATACAGCACAATGACAGGAGTGAGAATGGAAGACAGGTATACATTCCTACATTCTGCTGATATGTTGGTGTGTCTGTCTGCTGATTCATGATTTCAACATCATATTGCTTCCATATTTTAGTGATATAAACATGCAAAATATGTGCATTTAGTAAAATTGGTTTAGTTTATACTGTAGTGTCAGGCTCCCAGGTCAACCAGGAAGGAATGAGGGAAATATATATTTATTATTTTATCCACTACTTTTTATCAGTATTATTTTTTATTCATTTTACAATAGAGGATCTTTTAATACTTTTACTTTATTTAAAAATGAAAAAAGAGATTTTTTTTCACTATAAAAAGTGACTGATCCACTGATCCTACAGCTATAGCGAGATATAAAAGAAGAATTCAAAGAATATTTGAACTAAACAGTGTGAAAGAGCACATCGATATATAAGAGACTGAAATGAAAAAATAAGGATGTTAGAGATTACTTTGAAAGGCTACATATGACAAAAGGGGGCATCTTCATACAGGCTGAAATGCCTTTCGGAAGCTGTGGTTGTAGGTTAGACTTCAAGGGTTCAACCATACATCCAGGAGTCTTTCTTCCCTGCTATTCATACGTAATTCATGACCGCTTACACTGAAGCGGACAAGAGTGATGGAGAGAGGTAGTTGGTGTGTGTGTGTGTGTGAGGGAGAGAGAGACAGAGAGATTTATGTATTTTGAAGCTTTAACCCCAACAGAGCTGGGTGCTCCTGAATATGAAAGATGTCCTATTCCTTCGTCAGCCATCTGACAGAGTAGAACACGTTAAAGTCAAACTGTGAGCATATTGTGCACTCAGCATTTTTTTTTAAATGAGAAAAGTCATCTTCACCTTTTTAGAAAGCAATTAAGATTTGAGTTTTGTGGTTGATTGCATTTATCGTTGATTGAAAGCATTGATAGCATGTTATTACTGCAAACCATTGTACTGATGCATTGAAGTTTTTTGAGAATGGCCTTGATTAATCTTGAGCATTTTGTATTGATTGAAATCCTGTTTTTTTGTCATAGCTTTCTTGACGTTCTGAGTTCCTCAATGCAGTGAAGGTGTCAAGGTTTTTGATGAAACAGGAACTGAGGTGATATTGCCACATGATGCACACTTGGAACAGTCATTAGTTTTTGACTTTGTATTCCCTTCCACTGAAAGCCAGGGATCTGTCATTTTTTTAGCATCATCGTTTTACTGAAGCCATTTTTTTTTTTTAATTGTTGTTCAACCTTTATTTTCTCCCATGTTTTTACAAAGGAGACTGAACATTTCGTTACTATGCCAAACATTTAAATGCCAATATTTAAAGTTAGTTTTGAATAAAGTTGGTGTGGATATAAATGTGCGTTTTTCCCTCAGCAGACACTCGAACTACACAAGTACATCATATGCAACAGTGGTAGGAGTGTTAAAAATCAACAGTCTTTGGGGTTCCAGTGGGGAAAAAGTCACTGCTGATGAACACAGATGGTGAGGATCTCATACAACTTCATGTCAAAAAATCTGAACTATTCCTTTAAGGAGGTTTAACACTGGGAAAGGGGAATGTTATTTCAGTGTGTATATTTTACATTGCAGTGTAAAATATTCACTGTGTAAATAGGAACCATATGTTCAGTGAGGTAGTGTTAAAATTAACTCTTTAAGTGTTTTATTTACACTGGCAATTTTACTGTGTATGGACTAAAAATTCACACACACACACAGTTATACATCTATCTTTGTGAAGACTTTCATGGCCATAATGTATTACCCAGCCCCTTAACCTATCGCCAACCATCCCAAATAACCCCTGACCCTAACCCTAACAGAAACCTAATTACAACCCAAACTTAAAGTCGTCTTAACCCTCACACACACACACATACACACACCATGCTCCATTTCACAAAACTGACAGTGACACTTCTGTCTGAGTCTGAGTAGGCTACGCTCTCACCCTCTGCTATCACAGCTTTGTTCCTGTTGTATCCTCTTGTGGTTGATGTGGCTTCTCTGGCCCTTCATCCATGCTCCAGGTTGGCGCCATCTCCTTCTTTTTTTTTCCCAGTTGTGCATGCATCTGTCCCACATTTTCTCACTTTCTCTCAATGTTTCCGTGCCTACTGCGCTTGTTCCTTGGGTTTCAGTGTAACACATTTTTGTTCTTTATTTATTCCTCCTGAGTCTGTCTGTTCATTTATCACATACTTGCTCTTACTCCTCTAAAATCGGGCTGTGTTTAGTCTTGAAGAAAAGCCAGATTTGCTGTGTTCAGGGCAAGCATGTAAATGAACCCAGACGTATTAAAACTTTAGCACTGAGCAAGTTTTCACTTAACACTTAACTTCACTCCAATGACCAACAACGCATTTCGAAAAACATATCTGGCCTGAAATGACTGAGCTGGTTTATCAACAACCCACAAGTAACCGTTTCATTTTTTTTTTTTTTTCTGGAAATATTATTTTCATGGTGTTCCCTTAAATGGTGTTCCCTTAAATGTTAATAAAATTAACATCTGTTGAACTGAGTTTGTCAGTTAAAAATTACAACCTAAAAAAACTAAAACAGACTCAAGCTGCCATTTTGGAAGTGTACAGCAAATGCATGTTTTGTCTTTGGCAAATATAAATAGATTTAAAAGAACATTAAACAGTGATTTTGGGTATGTGCATTAACATAAGCACACAAACACACACATCCTTGTATTTCTATCTTTGTGAGGACTTTTTTTAGACATAATGTATTAACCAGCCCCTTACCATACCCCTAACCATCCCAAATAACCCGTCTGTAGTGGCTAGCCCTAAGCCTTTACCCTAATACCAACCTTAAATCCAAGTCTGAACCCTCAAACAGTCCTTTGAAGTTGTGTGGTACAGCCAAAATGTCCTCACTTCCCAAAAATGTCCTCACTTTGCTAGTAGAATGAATATCTTGGTACTTACTATGTAGAAAGTACAAGAACACACACACACACACACACACACACACACACACATAGGGAAAATGGCTGCGTACTAGGTTCAGTCTTTGGCCACTGGGGAAGCTTACATATTTATAATAAGCAGCTGGTCTCTCTCTCTTTCTGTCGCTCTGACTCTGTTTCTCTTTCTCTCCCTATCTCTCTACCTGCATTTGTGTGTCTTTTGTGTGTGTTGTTTTTATGCTTGTTTTGTACACTGAGTACCAAAATATTCATTCTACTGACAAAGTCAGGACATTTTTGGGAAGAGAGGATATTTTGGCTGGTCCTCACAACTTCAAAGTCCTGTTTGAGGGTAAAGACTTGATCTTAAGGTTGGGATCAGAATTGGGTTTAGGGATCAGATGGTTCGGGTCAGGGGTTGGTTAGGATTGTTAGGGTTAGGGTAAGGGACTGGGTAATGCCTAATAAAGTCCTCACAAAGATAAAAAGCATGTGTGTGTGTGTGTGTATGTTTGTGTGTGTGTGTGTGCGCGTGTGTGTGTCTGCAATAGAAAATTCTTACTTTCACTCTGGCCTACACAGCAGGGCTGGCGAGCTACAGCTGCCCTGCAGCAGGATAAAAGGGTGGATGAGTGGGCAGCTTTGGAAAGACAAACTAGCATCTCAATACAAAGCTGATGATCTGCGTGTGAGAATGTGTGAAGCAGTGGGGAATATGACTGGACTCAATGGGTAGAATCGCTTAACAGGGCTTAATAACAAGATAACCAATGGTCCAGGAAAGGTCAGAGTGAAACAGATGGAGCTTTATTAATGGCGTCTTTTGTTTCACCTGACATTCATGTGATGGAAGGCTGTAGCTGCCTCTTCTCTGCAGTCATTTGACAGCTGTTTTTGTTGCTTGATTCAGTTCTTTTCCAGATTAGTCTGTAAAATCGACATCTTTTCCTCTGCGTGGCCCTGCTCTGGAACTACAGACAGAAACCTCCATGTTGTGCCACAGGAACAGTGTGTTCATCTCTGATTTGCTGCGGCACAGCACCATATATCTGTGTGAGCACGAGATCTTTGGCATTCAGATCACAGCCGGTGAGGGATGCTGTGTTTATTAAGTCTAATTTTGACTGCATACTCTCAGGTTGATGTTAAAATAGAACCTGATCTTTATATTTAATTAAAAAATGGTTTGCAATGCTTCAGAGAAGTTCAATTTCTGGTCAGAAAAACAGCCTCAGAGCAACTTTAAAATGATCAATGCTTATCTTCCTTTCTACACTTCAGAATAAAAGATGAAACAACATATCTTCTTTCTCTTTGACTTTTCTGTTCTTGGTTTTCTTTTCTACCCTTCATTGTTTTAAGATCAAATTTGAACCCAAGCTTATTATTTTGTTTTTTTTTTTTTCACACTGAACATTTTGTGGTGTAATTTGCTCATATCTAATCATTCTCAAAATTCTGTGGATGGAAAAAAAAAATGTTGCACACATTCATCCCACCATAATAAAGTTTAGAGTTTCCTCAAACTCTTTATTATTTTGCTGCTGTGTGCTGTCACAGCCTAAACTGGTCATCTGACCTTGCAGTTTCCAGTTAAGAATTATCTTTACTTACAAATAATAACCATAACATTCCTGCATATGGGAAAAAATGCACT
Organism: Pao palembangensis; assembly: GCA_015343265.1. Taxonomy (NCBI): domain Eukaryota; kingdom Metazoa; phylum Chordata; class Actinopteri; order Tetraodontiformes; family Tetraodontidae; genus Pao; species Pao palembangensis. The sequence goes on from CM027081.1 coordinate 2,450,009, forward strand.
CTCACCATATCTGGTTGCATGTCAAACACTACCATCATCATCAGTATCATCATCATCATCATCATCATCATCATCATCATCATCATCATCACCATGTCACTGATGAAAAGCTGGAGGTAACTGATGATACACTAAAACATCAAGATGGCACCCACAGACTGTACAGTTGCATTGCAGAGATTTTCTTTTTAATTTAATCCAAGGACACTGAAGAGGATTAATCTACTGGCAGACATAAATGTTGAGCAGAAGTTATCAGAGAGGAAAATACTGTCTGACATGTCTGCAACTTCACTGGTAAAGAGAAGACATGTATGTATTTTCATGTATACTGCAGAACCATTTAAGAAGAGATGCATTAAAATATTATAGTAATGAACCAAAGCAAAGAAAAAGCTATATCATGCAATCTAGATTCGCGGAGATGTTTCACGATGTGGCTGAATCTTCAAACAAGTTTATTAGCAAGTTAATTTAAAAAAAGGTACAGCCTCTAATTACACTCTGTACAATAAAAAAATCAAACCATCAATCCAGCAACACACAGGAGTTTTCTGAACCTCCCTCCACACACACACACAAAGATGCACACACACACACTGGCCTGACTCTCCGTACAGACCTCCCCTCCCACACATATTACTTTGGCAGTAATGAAACAACAGCCAGTTTCCCCAGAGAAAGACGGATACAAGAGGAGATGCAGCCGTACAGACAAAGTGTACAAAGAGGTGTTAGTGTCTCAGATTAAAACACTAAATATACCGAGACACAAAAGACTTTCTGTTCTCTAGCTACTATTTCTGCCTGCTGCCCTCAGTACAACACACTTATGGCTTTTAAACTTCAACAATATTGCAGCAACATTGAAAAACAGGATGAAATATATATTTTTTCCCCAAGAGTAATACAGGCCTGTTGGAGCACATACACACTCTTCCAAAAATAAATGTAATTTGTATGATTTGTATCAGTGAACAGCGGGACGATGTGTGAATAAATGTTTTGTACTTTGGTCTTCGCATTTATGCAGGGCAGGTGTAGTTAGGGTAAGAAAAAAATAAAACCTTTCACAGAACAATTCACAGAAGATCACTCGTGAATAAATTTCAGTGACGTTTTTTGTTTTCGCTGTTTGTTGAGCTGTAGGGGACGGTGTCTCTGGAGCCCTGACTTGTTCAGTAAGGTCTCAAGTCAGGTGTTGTCATGGGGATGTCAAAGGTCCACCTTTGCTCTGATGTATGTTTAAAATGCTTTTCTTAATCTACATGATAAAATAATGAGATGGTAATGAAATTTACATGAAAAGAGTGACAACAGTGCCACTCTAATACCTCTCCTGTGGCAGCAAAAAACATGCAAGTTTGAGTAAATTATTAATGGTAAATTATTAATGGTAAATTGTGCCTGCCTTTACATATAATTTATGTGTGAGGTATAACATGAAAGCATTTTCATACAATTAACCTCGATCCATTAGCCTCATTACAGCTGCAAAGAGCAAACTGGATGTTCAGTTTCCTTCTAGATTTCTAATATTAAACATGATCCAAATCACATATTTAGCACTTTAATCCACAGAGCCATCTACGGCAAACATGTCAAGCATGAACTACAATCAAATTAATGGTTCTGAAGATAAGTGAAACACTCTTATCATACACATCAAATACACATGAGCCTCATCAAAACCTAATGTTAATTAGTTGGTTTTACTGGTAATATTATCTCCAAGAGGAAACAAACGCAAAAAACACAAACAATTAGCTGTTACATAAAGGTGTGTCTACAGTCCTTCATCAGTATCTGACCAGTGTAAAATCATTACTGCAGCCAGACACTCCAAGTTCTCAGCCCTCTGCATCTCTACAACTGTTCTTGTGATGTAAATATCTCTTTGCCATTAAGCGTTGTATATTTTCTGTGTCATAGAGGCCACAGCACACAGAGCAGCTGTAGCTGCTGCCGTGGCAGTGATGAATATGTTTGATTGGCTCTCCTAATGAGATGCATGTGTAACTCTATGAGTTATAAAGCTTTTACAAAAGGACTTTAAAGGGACTGAAACTGTGAAGTTTGACAGATTTGTGCTTAGAGACGGATAAAATCATGATGATGTATGTATGAGGGTCGTAACAAGGTTTAAAGGTGTAAAGTGTTATAACACTGACACAAAAAGAAAATAATTGTTTTCTATATATTTTGTGAAACAATGTTATTCATGTTATACTATGGTTAGAATCAGAGTCAAATATGTCGAGTAGGAGACTATCAAAGGGCATCAAAGGTAACAAAAACAAGGAAATATAGACAATCATTTGGATCACAGTCAGACGTGAGGTATTGTTACCTATAGCCATGAAGTCCTCGTGGTCCCAAGTCTGCAGCTGAGCTAACGGACCACTGTACAACACGAGTCCATCAGCAACATCGGTGATGAATTCCAGCGAAACGTGGCTCTCAAAGCAAGGCATTAGAGGAGGAAACCAAGCATAGCCATTGCCATGGAAACTGTGCTTGTTCTGCTGGCACTCGGGGCCCTCAAACTGAGCTGGGCACTGGCACCTTGGAGAGAAGAGAAGAGAGCCAAAATTTCACGACTTCATGAATAAAAGATAAGGAAGAATTTCTTTCTTTTGGTATTTTTGCAGATTTTTTCCCCCCTGAAATCTCAATATATCTTACTGCCCATTCTGATTCAAATCCCTATGTCTGCATTTATTTGTAGTCTTTGCCTCCGCCCACACTTTTTTTTTACAAGATTCTCTGTGTGTTTCCTAAGACAGCTTTGCCCTTTGCAGTTCTCTCACTCCATCTGTTCCACTAATGCAGATGTTCTCATTAGTGACAAAAACAAAGGGAGAATTCACAACACCTCTAGGAAAAAACATTGCTCTAAGGATGTTCACACAGACATTCCTTCCTGTGCTTCTTGTCAGCCTCACCTTTGGTCTGGGTTGCTTTCCCTTCTTTCTTTTAATCTTCCCTTTCTGTTTCATTCATCTTCTATGCATATTTCTACTCTTATTTTGCTTTATCATTTCTCAGAAGATTAATATTCAGTTCTACTGACATAAATATAGAATACAACATAAAGTCGCTATTGGGGACCAAAATGAGTTTTCATACAAGCATAGAGCCATTCATCCATTCATGAGGGGCCTGGATCCTTTTCCAGTGATTTTAGGAAAGAACATAGCAGAGTGAGAATCGGCTCAAGCCATAAGTACAATTTCTTAAAAAGCCCAACAACAACAACAACAACAATAATAATAATAATAATAATAATAATAATAATAATAATAATAATAATAATAATAATCATAATAATAATAATCACATGACAGTGTTGACAGCATTGAACTTAATATAAATTCTGCAACATCTCTTCAAGCCACGTGCATGGATCAGGGTTTAACGAAAAAAAAAAAAAGTCTGCAAGGAAAGGAAAAAGCAGCATCATGATCATGACTACACACTTTCATTACCGATCATTATTATTTCTGTTTTATTTTGACTGTAGTCACAACGAAAGTGCCCATTTCAAAATTAAATGGACCAAAAAAAACATTAATGGACCACAGTCAGATACTTTTTAAACAGTCACGCAGAAAATCTAACACAAATTAAGTTAATTAGTCTCTGAATCTCTTTAGTCACTTCCAATGAAGACTAAATTTAGCTGTGACATGAGAACTGGATGGATGGATGGATGGATGGATGGATGGCAGAGACATGACTGTAACAATCTGTATAACTGGTTGGTGCTGATAGCTACTGTGGTTTAGAAACTGATATTTTTTACGTACATGGTCTTTTGTCATACTCAAGTTGACCTGAGATGACCACCTATATTCAGACAGTACCACATCTTGACCAACTGGAAGCTGACTGATGTCCACTGACCACTTCTGAGGACTTTCTCATGCAGTTGACTGGATAAAACCCACACGGACACAGCAGTTTCTGAATAAACAGAGCTGCCAAGGAATTCAATTTTTCATTTCAGTCCACCTCCATGATTGAACCCAAGTCACCTTTCCAGACGATCACACCTGTGTACACATCAAATGTGCTCAAGACCACGAGCTTTGAGTTGCATTGGTATGGATAGTCTCTTCAGACTGGACAACATTGCAACAACAAAGGCTCCACTCTACAACTTGTTTTTCACACGACATAAATCCAAGATGTAATGTAATGTATTCTACAATCAAAACGAGGCGTGACACAAAGCAGAGCAGAGTCAGAGTAATGTGACATTCTATATGAGCCGTGAACAATGTTGTGACAACCATTGAATAATGTGACAAAGAATTGCTTTTTCCATTCCTGTGAGGTGATGGATGATCATGTCATCTTTTCATCTGGTGATACTCACATTATCTCCACAGGTAGGAAACTTTCTGTGGGTGGACATGTTACAGCTGTGGGCCGCAGACCAAAACACATTCATGCTGGATTCATGATGGACTGATGGATTAAAAGATTGACTGATGGATTAAAGGATAGATGACTGGATCCAGCCTGACGACTTACAAAACGATTTCAAATCCATTAATAAAGAATCTCTACCTTTAAATTGTTTGTTTGTCGTGGGACTGCTGTTAAAGACAAAATCTGGTCTTACATGAGCTGGACAGCCAGAAACATCAGATACAGGTGAAGTGACGTCAGTCACGCGCTCACATCGTCTTGACGCATCTTACTGATTAACTCACTGCCTTGAATCTGAGTTAATGCTCACCTCTTCTCTCCCCCATCAGCTAATTAGTTGAATCATCCAGTCATTCACATTTTTATTAAATCTAAGATTACTCTATCATAACCCATCCTCAGTAATCTTCTTGGGTTTCATTCATTTAAACTTAATTTCCCAGTCTCTTCGCATCCTCCTCCCACTTCTCTCTAACCTGCTCCTTTGTAATTTCTTGATTCAGTTATTCTTCCCTTGTTTCCTTATGTTTGTAAGTCTATCCTGTTGCAGGAGAAACACAGCAGATGATTCGGCTCAGACACAGCAGCTACGACTGGAAATGTGAATTTGGAATCTTGTTTTAATTCTCCACCCCCCCCCAGTCCATTTTAACTTTCTAGAAATCTAGATGATTCTTACTACTGCACAAGAATTCTTAAAAATAGCCTTTAAAATTGTATTTTTAATTTGCATTTACCTTAACAAGTTTTACTGTCTTGTAAAACTCAATCTGTCTACATGGGGTAAAATGATCAGTTTAGTGTTCAAATAATAACATGACCAAACAAGCTTTGAGCTTGTTCATCAATATCACCAGCAAAATATGTTTACTGTATATATTATTTATCTTCTTTAAAGATGTCAACTTGAAAAACATAACATTCATCTGCTCATTATGGTTAATTATATCTAATGATATTGTTCTACCTTATCAAGATCCTACATTTATGCAAGTGTCAAATGTGTCCATGTGTGTGTGTGTGTGTGTGTGTGTGTAATCCAGGGATTATGTTGACCAGTCAGTCACAGTCCTCTGGTCCAGTGGTGATACACAGATGGCTCTTTTCTGCCCTTTTCATCCCTGGTTTCTAATTAAAAGATGCTGAAGGGAAACAAACTGCTCCAGAACTGAAAAAGTTGTTGGAATCGTGATCTGACAGACAAGAGGAGCAGACGTTACACATTCATAATCAATTTAGAATTAGAATAAATGATTTTAATCTATACTATTTATTGTTGCACGCAACATTTATGATGATGCCGATGATAAGATGTGTGTATTCTGTAGGCTAGGGAATGAAGCAAGTAGCAAAAGTAAGAATCATAAAGTGAAAAGTCCCCAGTGGCAGATAACAGATGATGGATGGATGGATGGATGGATGGATGGATGGAAAAACCCTAAATCCTGGTAATGACATATGAAGGAATAGTGATTTTTTTTTTCTTAGACTGTTTCCATATAAAGGTGAATTTTTACCTCCTTACTTACTCTAAGCCTGTCAAGGATGTTTTTCTTTTTTTTTTTTTCATCATCATCAGGTAAAGGGACACAAAATTATGTTTGCTGTTTCTGGTTAAACATAGTAAAATCTGGAACTGGTTCAAGACCAAAAAGTATATAATTATCTTGTCATTAATTATGACAAGAAGCTCCTCTTTTTTTCTTTTTCTGTTTATCTCACTTCATCAGGCAGAGGAAGATGATTTTATGCAAATCAATGAATGTGAACATTTGCTCTTAATTTCATCATTATGTTTACATTCTGCATGAAGTTACAGTTGAGACTGTGATAAAAGCTTTGGTGTACACATTAGAGTTTCACATAATTGGTTGCAAAGAGCCCTTTATATCCATCAGAGAGATCCAAGCCTGAGGATCCACAGAGCATCAGGCAGAATTACACAGTTAAACAGGGTCAAGGCTTTTGCACCACTACAAATATCAAAGAGCTGCTTTTATCCTCATGTTTGTAGTGCAAAGGGGCTGTTGAAACAAACTAATAACACTGTTGTCCTTGTTTATGGGTTGATTATTTCTTACAAAAACACTTTAATTTTGTGTAAACATTGAAGAAAACATCTGGAAGTCTTTGACAAATAACCTGGCATATTTATTACCCAGAAAAAAGTTGTTGGAGGAGTGTTTCTATTTATAATTTTAGGTACCAGGGAGGCAAACAAGTGTTGCGCTTCCACTCTTCCAAGAATGTTTTTTCTCTCTTTATCTCAGACACCATAACAATCAAAAAAGTGCTCACAGCCAGAACCTGTCAGAGGCTGCAGCATTTGCATCTCAGACTTTGGAAACTACATTTTATAAATTCCAAAATAGGGACATTGCTGGTGAACTAAGCTTTTACAGCATCTAGGAAATGTGGCTAATGTATTTATATATATCAGAGGTTTCCAAAATTCAGATTTAAGCAGTCGTGTCCTATTAATTGGTGCTCACATTATAATCCTTCCAAATTTTATATTTTATATAATGTATGTCACTCAAGATGGTATCATTTCCTTCAAGTCCCATCTGATCAAACCTGGATTTTCATTTTTCAGGTTTTAAGAGAGCCCATATGCAAAATTAGATCCAAGGATTTGAGCTTTGGCACTGGTATTACAAGCTGAATGCAAGTTGCTGAATGCAGTTATTCAAGTGTTGAATTGTGGCTAGAAGCAGCAGACATACATTTAAAGCTGAAAATTGGAACTCGAAGATAAAAAAAGTATTTTGGTCACAGAAAATAGAGTTTCCTACTCCACCAAAGCTGTTATTTATCAAATTATCTGAATCCTAGAATGTCAAGGTGAGCCATTTTATGTGTGTTAGATGCTGTAAGCAGGATTTAAACACACTTTTGTTTTTTTTTGCACATCACAACAAAGAAAAAACATTCATTCATGACGTTAGTTTCATTGTTGCATCTTTACCATTCTCTTTTTCAAGGGACAGAAATATAGAAAATGCTCACACAAACTGCAAACGTGTTTTCGATTAAACATCCTCAAAAAATGACTTTTAGTAAATACAGTTTAAACTTGCAGTTGGTAAATAGTAAAGTAACCAACACACTTTAACTAGTGAGTATTCCTGACATGATTAAGCTTTGAGGTACCTCCTCCCTGACGTGAGCATTAAGAGTTTTATACTTGCAGAATAAGTATTAGATGAAAATCTGCATACGCCACAAAGAAAGTGAAAGCAATAAGACATGTCCTGAGTTGCTATGGTGACAGTTTTCTTGTGCATGCTAAGCTTCCTTCATGGTGTTGCTTCAAGTGGAGTTGGGGTGCAGCACAGGAATCAATTTGCTTTTAGGGAAATGGCTCAACAGTTTTAGCATGGCAGTAAGAAGAAGAAGGAGGTGAGTGTTCTTTTAAACATCAGAACATAAGGTCATACACTTAAAGAAACGAATACACTGTATAAACAGCACAGAGCTTGTAAAAACCATACCTACTGCACATGTCAATAATCCCACACTTTCCTTTCTGAAATGATTCATTCTTGACTGCCTTTTTAATTTACTGACCAAATATTTATTACAGTATATAATCAAACTGTTTTCTTCCTGCTAATTTAGATATAAACCTGCAACTGCATGAAAGCAGTGAGTGTGTATCCAGAACTAATTTCATATGTTAATTGCAAATTAAGTGTCATGTATGGTAATTTAAAAGTTAATTTCCATCCAAGCAACTGTAATCCAACCAACTCATCATGAATAATAATAATAATAATAATAATAAAAGGACTGATGTGACCTTACTTATTTTGTTCTTTACTGATTTTGTCACAATCCTGTTGACAGAACTGGATGTTAGTCACCTCATTGTAAATAGCTGAAATAAAAATTATAACACAACATAGACATTTTAGAGGTAAATTAGCACAAAGGAGAAATTAGCTGTCATTAAGGAGATGCAATGCTGCACGAAAACAGACTCATGTTAGCAAAAAGTTCTCTTTTTGATTGTGTATGTTTGATGAACAGAGAAACTGTAACTGCTTATTAAACACGTACTGAAGTTTTTAGAATTTCGTTTACTCACCTGTAGCCATGCTGGGTGTCCACACATACCCCGCCATTGAAGCAGGGGTTTCTGGGATAAGTGCTGCAGGGCTGGTGGCTCTGGTCCCGTCCAGGGCAGGAGCACACAGCTGTGGACTCCAGAGTCACAGACACGAGGCTCATCATTCCACAGTCCACCACCATGGGCGTGTCCCGAACATTTAGAACATTGTTGCAGCCGCTGGCCCCAGCACAGCCGGAACTCGGGCACTCATCTACACGGATCTGAAAGACGATGATCTGCAGGAAAGACTGGAGCTGAAAGTCAAAGGACAGGACAGAAAAAGCCAACATCAGCTAAAACAGATGAATTCTCCTATGTAGCACTACAGTCACGTATCATAATAACTGACTAAAAAGAGAAATATCAACATTCAATATTACACCTAACACTGAGGGCGTCACAGGCATTTAGTTACTGATCAGTTATAAAATTAAAAGGTAGATATTTTTAGTTAATTAACTTAAAATTAAATGAACAAAAAAATTCTTTTGTCTAAAATGTCAGCAGCAAATAGCTGATGATATACTGTAGGTCTTTATAATGCTACATTCCCAATATTACCAAACTGCCAATTTGAGGTTTTTCTAAATATATCATGAAAATAATGGATGGTGACAAAGAAAAAGCAATTATTTGGCTGATACAAACAAGGCAACGTATGATCACCTTTGTTTTCATTTAAAAAAGATATTAGGAACTTTGTCTGACAATTGAATTACTCAGTTAAAATCAATTCATCTCTATTTACAGAGCATCAGTTACAATCAGAAATGTCTCTAAGCACTTTAAGTTTTTTATTTGGGTTGTCTTGTTTTTTTTTTGTAAAAAATACATTTTTTATATTTATATTAAATTAATCTAATGTATGCCATTATTCTAAAATAACACCACATTTCAGAGAAGAAGGTGGGGCTTTTAGCTTTAGGTAGCCAAGCACCAGAGGCAAACACAAATGCTTCAGCCTCACTTTTGTGGTGTCTTTTTAGTTGTTCTAAATTAGTGTCTTGAGTTAAAAAGGAATCACTTATGGTCTCATAAAAAATTTGAGATCTTGAATCTTATAAATGCACAAGTGGTATGAAAAACTTTTTTAAAATTTTGGACTGATGTGCTGAAAAATCCTCATCAACACAAGAATGCATCTCCCATTATTTCCTTTTTTAATTCCACCCTTCCTCCTCTGCTCCTGATGTTTCTGTTCATCCTCCTCTTCATTATGCTTCACATCTCATTCTGAATAATGTCTTCTCCAGTCTAAACCAAATCACATCCCTCATCTATGGTCTCCTTCTTTCCTTCAGAGGTCACTTGAAACAGGAAGAAGAGGTGTACCTGAGGTGTACCTGACCTCTGAACTCTGGTCCTCCACTGGAACAATCACACACAGGTGAACACAACATGAGCCATTGTCTGTGTAGATTCTCACTCATCCAGGTCATGGTTATCCAAAGTAGATCTCTCTGAAAGGTTTCCTTGAAAACGTTTCGCCCTCTCTCCAGAGAGCTTCTTCAGTTCTAAGTTTGCTGGGGCAGAGCTTGAAAATATAGCCCTGTGGACCATTGGCATGTTAATGGCCCGGGTGGTCACCTGAGAGTCCTTGGCAGGGTGGTTGGCAGGGTCGTTCATCTAATTTCGGTTGGGGTGCTTCCCCTTTGTCTGTTGGGTCACATGTTAATGAGTCTCCAGGTCTGGTCAAACAGCGTGAATGTTTGGAATGCTGACGAAAAGAGTGGAGAACTGCATTGTACGTGGGTGACAGAAAGTGCCTTAGTCCACCACCTCTGTTTAAAGATGGTTTTTCCAACTTGACGTGGATGGCTTCCTTGACACCCCTCTCAAACCAGCGATCTTCTCTGGCCAGCACACGTACTTGACTGTCCTCAAAGGAGTGTCCGCTTTCTTTTAGGTGTAGGTGTACTGCTGAGTCCTGTCCTGAAGAAGTGGCACGTCTGTGTTGGGCCATTCGTTTATGGAGGGGCTGTTTGGTTTCCCCAATGTACAGTTCCTTGCATTCCTCCTGGCACTGTACAGCATAGACAACATTGCTTTGTTTGTGTCTTGGTGTCTTGTCTTTTGGGTGGACCAGTTTCTGTCTGAGTGTGTTGGAGGGTTTGAACTGTACTGGAATGTCATGTTTTTGAAAGATTCTCCTGAATTTTTCTGAAACTCCAGACAGGTAGGGGATAGAAATGCTGTGACGTTTATTTCTTTCCTCTTCTTTGCTGGGGTCTCGTTTTCTGGAGGTCTTTGTGAAGGCCCAGTCCGGGTAACCACATGTTTTGAGTGCTGTTTTTAGATGTTCCTGTTCTTTCTTCTTCCCTTGGGTTGTGGTGGGTACTTCTTTGGCCCTATGTTGTAGGGTTTTGATAACACCAAGTTTATGTTCCAGTGGGTGATGTGAGTCAAAAAGAAGGTACTGATCTGTGTGGGTGGGTTTTCTGTAGATTTCAATACTAAGGTTTCTGTCCTCCTTGATCTTGACTGCACAGTCCAAGAAGGCCAGACTGTCTTCTTTTACGTCCTCTCTGGTGAATTTGACGTAATCATCTGTGTTATTCAGGTGGGTTGAGAACGCTTCCAATTCTTTTGTTTGAATCTTGACCCAGGTGTCATCAACATATCTGAACCAGTGGTGGTAACCAATAGTTAGTAGCATCAATTCTGTCACATACAACATTTCAAAATACTTGGCCTCCATCTTGGCTCCCATGGTTGGCAACACCCCACACCACATCAGTAACTCCCAGGATTTTGCTAAAAAAGTCAGTCGGCTCAAACTACAACCTGAGGAGACCATGGTATCGTACGATGTCATTTCCCTCTTCACGTGTATCCCTACCACTGAGGCAACAGCGACCATCCACAAGCGCCTTCTATTGGACGACAGCCTTCCAGAGAGAACAGCCTTAACACCAACCCAAATCTGCACCATGCTGGACCTCTGTTTGAACACCACCTACTTTCAATACAGAGAGGGCTTCTACAGGCAGAAACATGGTTGTGCCATGGGTTCACCAGTGTCTCCCATAGTTGCCAATCTCTACATGGAGGAGGTTGAAAACAGAGCCCTGTTGTCTTTCACAGGAACCGTCCCAAGCCACTGGTTCAGATATGTTGATGACACCTGGGTCAAGATTCAAACAAAAGAATTGGAAGCGTTCTCAACCCACCTGAATAACACAGATGATTACGTCAAATTCACCAGAGAGGACGTAAAAGAAGACAGTCTGGCCTTCTTGGACTGTGCAGTCAAGATCAAGGAGGACAGAAACCTTAGTATTGAAATCTACAGAAAACCCACCCACACAGATCAGTACCTTCTTTTTGACTCACATCACCCACTGGAACATAAACTTGGTGTTATCAAAACCCTACAACATAGGGCCAAAGAAGTACCCACCACAACCCAAGGGAAGAAGAAAGAACAGGAACATCTAAAAACAGCACTCAAAACATGTGGTTACCCGGACTGGGCCTTCACAAAGACCTCCAGAAAACGAGACCCCAGCAAAGAAGAGGAAAGAAATAAACGTCACAGCATTTCTATCCCCTACCTGTCTGGAGTTTCAGAAAAATTCAGGAGAATCTTTCAAAAACATGACATTCCAGTACAGTTCAAACCCTCCAACACACTCAGACAGAAACTGGTCCACCCAAAAGACAAGACACCAAGACACAAACAAAGCAATGTTGTCTATGCTGTACAGTGCCAGGAGGAATGCAAGGAACTGTACATTGGGGAAACCAAACAGCCCCTCCATAAACGAATGGCCCAACACAGACGTGCCACTTCTTCAGGACAGGACTCAGCAGTACACCTACACCTAAAAGAAAGCGGACACTCCTTTGAGGACAGTCAAGTACGTGTGCTGGCCAGAGAAGATCGCTGGTTTGAGAGGGGTGTCAAGGAAGCCATCCACGTCAAGTTGGAAAAACCATCTTTAAACAGAGGTGGTGGACTAAGGCACTTTCTGTCACCCACGTACAATGCAGTTCTCCACTCTTTTCGTCAGCATTCCAAACATTCACGCTGTTTGACCAGACCTGGAGACTCATTAACATGTGACCCAACAGACAAAGGGGAAGCACCCCAACCGAAACTAGATGAACGACCCTGCCAACCACCCTGCCAAGGACTCTCAAGTGACCACCCGGGCCATTAACATGCCAGTGGTCCACAGGGCTATATTTTCAAGCTCTGCCCCAGCAAACTTAGAACTGAAGAAGCTCTCTGGAGAGAGGGCGAAACGTTTTCAAGGAAACCTTTCAGTCCAGTTGACACAGAGAGATCTACTTTGGATAATCACAGCAGTACCATTTTTCTGAATGGACTAATTAAACAAATTAACCAAGTTGCTCCAAGTAAAATAACACGGTGAATTTAGAACCTACACGTGATCAGAAAGGCTGAGGAGATTCCTGCATGGTCAGTTAATTGCATCCCTGGATGTGGACCACTGTGAGCTTCAGTAACCGTAACTCCTGCACAACTCAGCCTACCTTTTGTTTGTGTGCAGCCAGATAGCCATGCATTTTCTCCGGCTGAAGAAAGGATGAGCCAACATGCACAGCAAAGCGAACATCCAGCATTCGGTCCTTCACATCCGTTAGGCTAAAGATGTTAACATCATCAGGCGGAACAGAAAGCATCTCAGACAGGAAGTCCCCCAGCAGGTCGTAGCGGCTTTGCTGCCTCCCTCGAAGTTCAATAAACTCCTTGGCTGTGATGTCTGAAAAATATACAGTTAGCATGATGTTAGAATGTCTGTACAGTCTCACAGCTAACAATACATATCAGAGTAAAGACCAAGCCATGAGATCAAAAGAACTGCTTCCAAACTTTCGATGCAGGATTGAGGCACAGACCAGGGGAAGGCTACTTATTCAACATACATTGCACTAAACAACAAAAAGACAACTAAAGTGCATAAAACCATATATAACATCCATATCAACAATTGAAGAGCAAAGAGCCCAATGGCCTCCATCATTTTAGAAATGGAATAAATTATGAACAACCAGGACTCTTCCCAGAGCTGGCGATCTGACCAAACCGAATATTACATGAAAAGGGTCTAACCAGAACTTGGTTGAGCCCCACAGATCCTGTGGCAGATGGGCTAAAGTCAATCACTGCAGGGTTCCAGGGCTCCGCCCTCTGGGCTGTATGGCAGAGTTGGGAGACAGATGCCTCTCTGAGTGAAAGGCAAGTGAAGGACCACCAGGATTTCATTAAAAAAAACAACAAAAAGCACCTAACAGACCCTGAACACACCAGCCATGAGCCCTGACTCAGCTCCAGCTGACCTCCATCTGAACAACCAAACAAAGGTTAAGAGGATCAGCGGACAAGAATAGCAGAATATCCCCAGATCCAACGGTGCAAAAGTTGTGGAATTAAAAAGAAATGTGTTCATTTATTTATGATATCTGGACAGCATATGTTTCTCTTGTATTATTATCTTATCTGTATTATTAGAAGAAAAACACTGTCCACTGTTTATGCCCTAACAAAATGAAAAACAATTAATAATGAATGGATATTAATGCTGATAAAGCTAAATTAATTCACAGTGCCCCGTGATTAATTAACTGTGTGCATGTGCGTGTCTGTGAGAGAGAGAGAAAGTTGATCCTGTTTTACTGCCAGTGCTCATGAGTAGTAAATTTCACAAATATGAATTGTTGAAGCAGAGAGTGATAGAAGTACAGCAGAATGAAAAATGAATGTTTGATGCACATAGTAGTTACGGTGGACGGCTCTGCGTTGAGCCAAAGCACAACAATAAATCAGGTTTTAGACTTTAAATGCACAAGTGAAGAGTTTTCTGTGTGTCTATGTGTCACAGCACTATGATGAAATATTTAAACTTGTGTATTCTGAAGATGGAAGTGGCCATTTTCCTCCTTAGAAATGGTACGGACACATGAATGATGTATGCATGTTATTTTTATTAACCTCAGTGAAACACAGCTGCATTAAAGGAGTTTATGTAGTAAATAAACGATGGCTCCCTCACTGTAAAGTGAATACTAGACTTGCAACGTTGCATGCGCACACACACACACACCCACACCCAAACACACCCACACACGCAGAGCTCAGGCATTAAAAGACCTCAGACTGGGCAGTGCAGATACAGTGTGAGGGATGGAGGCTAATGTCAGCTCCCATCAGTCACTCCAGTCAGAGGAACATGTACGCGAACGGACAGAGGGACAGTTAGGCGGGTCGAGGGCTCGGAAGCAGGGTGGTAACTCCTAACACGGAATGGCAGCCTGTGCACCTGGCGTTGACCCAAACTCACTATTCACCATTGCTTTTCTCCTTCCCAGAGGCTCCAGAGGCGCTGTAGGCTGAGGCAATGGTGAACAGATAAACCTCAGCCTGTAGGCCTGTGATTTCACACAAATAGCTGCAAAATGGAATAAATATCCTGCTGCTGTTACGGCACTCAGACAAAGATAAAGCGTAACGACAGAACACTGTGTTTCATATTATCAGGATGTTTGGTAGTTTGTTGTTTTATCTTCCTAGGAGAAGTTCTTGCATGACGTCTGATGTCCTGATCGCTGCAGAACATGAAACAGCTCTGAAAGCAAACAAACAATTACCACCATGCTTTCCTGACAGATGAACAGAGCAGCTGATAGAACAGCCCTAATCACTGTCACATCCCATGAAATTCTATTTATTTCTATAAGTGATGTACCTGTACCTGGAACAAACAGATTACTCAAAGAAAAATACCCATTTAAATAAAACAACATGCTGGACATGCTGTGCTTGGGAAAAGTTCTCTAACAATTATAATAAAATACTGACAATCAGTTTAATTATCTTCAATCTTTGAAAATTCAAATTACCAGGAAAAAAGTTCCAGTAGTTTATCTTTAATGCAGTTATTATTGTAGTCTGATTTTTTACCTTCACTGAGGGGGTTGTTTATCTGATTGTTAGCAAATCAACTCAAAAAGTTCCGAACAGATTTTAATGACATTTTCAAGACACATTGATAATGGACTGAGGAAGAGATGATTATATTTTTGTGATGTTCCAGATTCCGGGGGGACTTTAATCTTCAAAGGCTCAAAGGTCAAAGAGCTTTGATCATAAAGCCACCTACTATGTTCTGTAACCTTATATTACTACTGCCTATATACTACTACTAGTACTGGTTAACTTGTACAGTTATTTTTTTTGGTTTGACAGCCTCCATTAAAGGAAGTGAGGATGCTGGAACACCTGCTCCCCCTATCAGGGGTGTCAAACTGATTCCACAAAGGGCCATGTGGCTGCAGGTTTTTGTTCCAACCAATCAAGCACAAAGGGTTTGACCAATCAGCTGTCTTCAGATCAGTTGATTAAATGACTTCAGTCTGGTGTGCTGTTGCTTGGTTGGAACAAAAACCTGCAGCCACACGGCCCTTTGTGGAATCGGTTTGAAACCCCTTCCCTACATGAACACACAAGGTTGTTTTGGGATAAAGTCCCAAAATGTGGACAAATGAGGTGCTTGGCGGAGGTGTGCGCTCTCCCAGAGTTTTCTAGATTGCTGTTGTTATTCTGGTTCTGCAATTCTTTATTACTTTTTATGATATGAATGCGCAGCTGATGGAAGCATGCAAATAAAAACAGCAAAAACAAAAAAAATTCCATTGTTTATCTCGACTTCAGCATTATTAAAATATCTTGGGAGTTTTAATTGACCACAAAAAAAAAAAAAAAACGGCTCCTCAACTGAGGGCAGAGAATGAACAATCTTCATTATAATTCAACTGAGGCAAAAGAAGATGTTTGCACTGTTGCTCATATATATTTTTTTACCTATTCTCATTAGAAGATTATCATGTGAGTTTTTCTTTATAAATAAAGTGCATATCATCAAACCGTTATTAATCACTGAACTAATTATGCGTCGATCTGTTTGATCACGCAGATGTGAGAAAAATGTACTTGGGTAAATGTAAAGATCATCTTCTCACCTGTACAAACATTATTTGTTCTACTGTTGCTTGGGGTTGGGTTTATGCACAAAAACATGCTGACGCACCAGTAATAAAGATTGGTTAAAGTGCTGCTTCACAACTTTTCAAATTCAAAAATTCTAATGTAACCCCTAAATTACCTTGATATCAATTTGCTCTTGGCTCTTGGTTGTTTTTTTAGAGATGTGATTTGTTGAGATGTGTTTTGGTTTCACAGTCTCTATGGGGGGCCAATTTGTAAATTAGCTTTCTTGCACTGACAACTCATTTCTATCCCCACATTGACATGTTAATTATTTAGTTTATTTGATGAAAAAACAATTTAGGAAACTGGTTTCAAAAGGAAAATAAACTCCATCCAGACTTTTTTTTTTTTTTACTTTGAAAGGTAAAAAACTTTCACTTTGTAAAGTAGATCGTTATCTGCCCAAGTCATGAACAGTTGTTTCGCTTGTTAAATTCAATAACTGTGTTTGCCGCAGTTTTTTGATATGGAAAAAAAAAGACAACTATGCATTCACCATAGTGACAGCAGACCATTCCAGAACCAAAAAAATAAAAGCACAAAAAAATAACACAGCCAGCTAGAAATTTGTCTTCATTTTCCAATTATGTCCCATAGAAGAGTCACTAAACATTTTATTTGGATTTTAAAACTCTGCTTGGCTGTCGTCCACGTGTCAATATCACAACATTCATTTTATCAGTAAATACAGTATAATCCTTTTTAGTAGCACAATTTATTTTACAGGCAACACAGTCTCCATCCAAGCCAACTGGGTACTCACTTTAATCTACTTTTTTAAAATATATATTCTATTAGAAAGTGACTCAGGACTATAGATGTCTGCTCAACCACAATAGTCATAAGTCCCAGCCTTCTGTATTTGTTAAAACCAACGCTCAATGCGCTTGTTGACTCATGAGACCCTGAGTGAGACCGTTTCCAATGAGACGTCTGTATTAAACTGTTCTCCCTCTCAGGAACATTTGGAGAAAGATCAAGCGTATGTGGAAGACATTATTCATTCTAACAAACGTAGAAACAACCTCCCGGTAACCTGTCGGGTACAACCAACTCTGTGTCTCGTTCTTTCAAAAGTAGTTCTGCTGACACTGGACCACGTTTTTACAACTGGCAAATGGTTTCAAGATTAGCCTATTTGAAATATCAAAAATATTAAATTTCAGTAATAAGTTGTTTTAGCACATTATACCACTTTGATCAAAATTTGAGCTGAAAAAGTACATTTATTCCCCCAAATACCAATTTGTGCATATTCAACATGTACCTATGAACCTTTTGCAAGCACTGCTTTCTAGTGGGACAGTTTAGATTCACATCTAAATTTATATTTATTTTATGTCCTATAGTCAAATGAACAATCTCCCTTTTATTTAGCATCAGTTTAAAAAATATATTAACATTTTTTATATAATATTAAATAAAAAGAGGCATGAAGGGGTTAAAATAGAATTAACATGTTCATTTAAATGTCTATTGACTTCAGTAATTCTTTGTCTGTACTGAGGGATAAAACATGCTGCATCACCTCTGAGAAGCTCAAAGATCATCTTCCTCAGACTCCAGGAGAATAAAAGCTGCATCTTGTAATCACACATCCCTGACTGCTCATTCATTACTTTATCAGTTAAATCAGTTTATCTGTTTTATATTAGTATTTTCCCTCAGCTCATCAATCATTTGCCATTGTTGCCTTTTCTCTGTGGTTGTCTCTGTAGAAATTAAAGAAAGAATGAAAATTCTGTGTATGGTGTTGGACCTAGGAAGGATTTGAGAGTGTTGGTTCCCCTTATCAAAGACACAAAATTGACCTGTGCAGTTGTCTGATACACAGTCCACAGCAGTGAGAAACATTCTGCCAATTGTTGTGTATTGATCCACTGATATATTCAACTAAGTGTACACAAGTGTGACATAAAAGGTAGAAGGAAAAGGATGTTATTTTACTTAACAACTTGCCTTGTCTGTTAGAAGCCAGTGTCCTTCATTCGCTGAGCTCTTTCCCCATTTACTATGTAAATCAGCATCACCCCACAATGCAGAGTGCATACATCAGTTGTCATTGTGTTTTCACCCCAAGAACTGTGTCTTCCACTCACTGGAATGAGTCTGTGGACATTTCAAGGACTAGACTGTTTATGCTAATGTAGCATCAATATTGAGGGAGCTAGTGACAGGGGCAGGGAGCTTAATCTCCACAAGGCAGGTTTAACCAATGTCTTTTCTGTGCACAGTTATTGCTTTTTACATTTGTTCTTGAAATGGGATTTTGAATTTCAAGGATGGCATAAGCAAGGCTATAAGTAGAATATTTTCATAATCCCTGAGACTGAGAATCAATGATAATGTTGACTCCAAAGCTCCACATGGAAAAATAAAATCCTGGAAATGGCTTTGTTTCCATATCCTCTACACATGCGCGCACACATGCACACATCCTTGTACTTCTATTCTTGTGGGGTCTTTCATAGGCATAATGTATCACCTGCCGCTTACCTTATGTCTTACTTAATGGCCTCGCTTTGCTAGTAGAACGAGTATTTTAGTATTCAGAATGTAGCAAGTACAAGAACACACACATACACCTTAGAATAATATCAAATTCATCCATTCGTAATATAACTTCCTTGTGAATGCGTTTATTAACTTGCAGATAAAATACAAATAAAATACGAGCAATTGGAGCCGTGACTGGCACCAACGCTCTTTGGTTCAAACTTGTGTCCTGCATTACCAAGGTCTTTTTAATCAACACGCTGTGCGCTAATAGCCCTCTGATGACAGCTTGCCTGTTTATAAAAGCATCAGAGAAGACACCGACCCACAGAGGAAGGCTATTAATAAAACTAACCTTATTTTTAAGGTTCAGCGGACACCCGGCTGTAATGAGCATCTGCTACACAAGTACATTGACAGAATGAACACGGCTCACTTAAAAAAGCCTGTACATTTCGATTGAAAATATTTCTTTTTAATAAAGTCCTGTTTAATTTTATCCAATAGAATTTTGACACTTTGTTATGAACTGTTATAATGTAATTTTTGATACCAAACCTGAAATTCAGCACTCACACTATGATTTAATTGGTTTGAAATTTACGAAAATGCTCTTTTATCAAAAACTGACATTAGAGAAGAAGCGAATGTGGTAACTGGCAGCATCTGGGAGTGAAAACATACTGAATAAACACCATATGGACATGTTAAACAAGATACAATGGAGGAATTTCATCAACGAGATCTTTATTATTCAACTTGTCAAGGGTTCAAATTAACGGGATCCTCGGAGCCAAACTGGTGTGGTCTGTAAATATGAAATGAAGGTAAAATAGCTTAAAGCCACTAAAATGCAGACAGATTTCTGTGGTTAGTGAGACAAGTGGAGAGCATTAATGTGCCTTTCTTTATAGAAAATTATAGAAAATCTCATAGAAATGAGATGATGATGGCCTCCTGTGTCAGTTGTCACATCAA
Source organism: Pao palembangensis (assembly GCA_015343265.1). NCBI lineage: Eukaryota > Metazoa > Chordata > Actinopteri > Tetraodontiformes > Tetraodontidae > Pao > Pao palembangensis. The sequence goes on from CM027081.1 coordinate 2,470,048, forward strand.
TAAAGGTAAAATATGAGCTGCTTGTTAATACATATTTGAATGAACATAATTTGCTGACATAAATACTATGAAATGTGAAACCGTCCTCCCCCACACTGAGTTTGGTTCTGATTAATTTACCTCAGCCCTGTTTTCACAGTGAGGAGCAAATCCTTTTATCTGCTTATATAAGGCTTGACTTGTCCTCCACTCATCTCCCCTTTTTCTTTCCTCTCATCTTTTAAAAGTTTTGCCCCTCCCCCACCTTTTTTATTTCAATATCTGTAAAATCATACAATTCTGTCAGCCATGTCCCATTTTTCTCAAAGTGAATTTAATTCTGAGTGGACAGCCAATGTGCTGTACATCAGGTAGTGATGGATGCTGCTTAACGTTTGAGGAAAATGTGCTGGCTTTGCAAAATCGCTACACTAATTATTTTGCCAGGGAAAATAATGGAAAAGACTTTTTTCCCCCTACCCATAGCAACTGACATCCAATGAGTCAGAAGGTGTGCACTGAAAACGGGCGCAATCTTGCTAACAAAAAATGTACAGTACTACTCGGAAAATTATTAAAATTAAATATCGTGTAAAAGTTGTTTTATTCAGGCAATCCAACTCATTACATGCAAAGTGAGATATCTCAAGCATTTTTTGTTGTAATTTTGCTGATTATGATTTTTTTTATTGATTTCAAGCAATATTCTAATTTTCTGAGTTTTTGAATTTGAGGTTTTCTGAAACTGCAAGTCCTAATCAACAAAAAAAAAGAAAACATAAAAGCTTGAAATATATTGATTCGCATACTATTTGTCTATATAATATGTACATTTCACCTTTAAAGTTAAGTTACAGAAATTCATGCACTTTTTCAGGCTATTCTAATTTTCCGAGTAGTACTGTATTTAAGTAACAGTGTAACAGTGTTTGAAATACTGCTAAACATAGTAATTATGTAATCATTAATTTTATAATTAGAGTTTGGGAGCATTCTTCTTTAGCACTGAAGCGCTGTAATGTGTCTTCGTTTTTGTTAAATTTGAGCAGCTAATCATAAATCAGCCGCGCTCTAAGTTCTTCCTGTTATGTGATAAGATGAAATCTGTGACATCAGTCACAGACAGTAATGGTTGTGGCAGCTCAAAACAGATTACAGAGTGTTTTAAAAGCCATTTGCACTAGACTGAGTGGCACTTCAGGGTTAGGGTTAAAAACAAAGCTCAGAAAAAGGAGCTTCAGCCCACAGCTGGGCTGGAAATGACAACATTTCTAATATCACATGAAGAGCTTTTTCAAAACTGGTTATTACACTGATGAAGAAACAGAAGAAGTAATACATCAGCCAGTGGCTCCACAAGTAGGTTTAACCATCATTTTAGTCCAAAACCAGAGGAGATCCAGTCCGGCCTCATTTGCTCTTTGTTTTCTGTTATTAAATGCATTTTTTTCAAAGTTCTGATTTGCTTGTAGGAACATATATATATAAACGGAACACCAGGAGGGTCAACATCTGTTTCCTTACGTGAAAACTAAAGTTTATAGGCACACACACAAAAAAAAAATAACGGCAGTCAAATGTCAGAGTGAAGGAAATCCTTCATCTTTGAGGTGTGTGTGTTTTCGATCATACCTGCCAGGCGGAGAGAACCTGAGTTGTAGATGGCCTCGTCTCTAAGCTCCCTCACATGCACACTGACAGAAGAGACGGCGTCCGGCCACACGTCATCGGCCACGCGGACCTGGAACTGATAGGTGCCCGGTGGAGTGTTCTCCTTGATGATGAGAAAACCAGTTCGCTTGTTCAAGACAAAATAACTGGAAGGGAAAAACACAAGAACACAACTACTGTTTAAAATGGACATTGGGATAACAGCATTTGAATTATTTGTTCTAATTTGAACCCCGTTATAATAACTAACTTTGACCTCTCACACGCATTAATTCGCTCACTAAACCGACCTTATGCGTTTAGTCAGCTACATGTTAATGAACCTGCAATAAATCACTAACCAGTACAAAAAACAAAACAAAAAAAAAAATAAATAAATAGTTGGCTTAAACAGAAGAGCTGTTCAGGGGTCCACTGAGATCGAATGCAGGGTTGTTATTTATGCATTTACAGACAAGGTGTGGCCCCTGCAGAACAAAGACAAATTAGGCCGATACAATACAAAACATGTCCACAAGGAATTGTTTTAGTAAGAGAGTGTGACAGAGTGTCAACAGTAGAAGTTTAATACTGTTGTGCAAGGCAGCAAACCCCTGTGGTAGCTGCCTCCTTTCTTAGCTCCCCTTTCTCATACATTAATGCATGGCTCTCAGGCCTGTTTGTGCTGTTGGAGGAGCAGGAAATAACTACGGCGGAAATTTGAATTTACCTCAGAGAATTACCGATAATCCAAAATATGCTACATATATCGGTGGGTCCAAAATAAAACCAGTTGATATGCTGTGTTAAACTGAAAGATTTGTTTTGTTACCAGTAGTTTCTGCGTTATTTTTTTTTTTTTAGATCTATTTCCTGGCTTTTATTAGTACAATTGTATAGGATTGTGTAAATTAATCTACAATATCAAGGTGATGTTGAAGGCAATAATGTCCTTTGGGGCAAACATATTGTCAAATTCTGTACAGACACTTTTCAACGCGTCTTAGTTGAGACCCCTGGATGCAGGTACGAAGGTTACATTGACTGTACTAAAAGTGTTATTATTTAACACACTGATTTTATGAGTGAATGAATGATTAATTGTCTTAAACAATAAACCAGACTTCTGTCTCTAGCTCAGTATAACACATGCACGTGATCTCAACATAAACAAAGGGAACAAAGTATTGCACAATGCTCAAGAGAATATGCAGAATAATTAACATACCATTCCTTTTTGCCAGAAGCTTACAATTTTTTTTTCTCGATTCCAACAAAAAGGCGGACTGATCACAGAATTTGTCTCAGAAATGTATTTTAAATTCTCTTTCAGTGTTTACTCTGTTATCTTCTGTACAGTAATTGCCCTCTGGGACAAAAAGCATGCACGACCACAGATGGTGCATTCATGAAACTGAGGTAAAACAGAGAAACGTCAATTGAACACATGCACATGAGAGCATTTTCCCTGACAGTACATGAGCTCATTCAAGATTAATTGCAAAAGAACTATAAGAAAAAATGAAGAAAATGATAAACTGCTGGCAAAAACAAGAGTCACATCATAGAAAACTCTGCCTCATGTGCTTCATGTCCATTGGTTTGACATTTCTAACTACAAAATGACAATTTTGCAGTAATTATCTTTTAATTTAAGTGTTTCAAAACAGCCTGACCTGTTTTAGTTGGTTTGGGATTGAATGTTTTAGAAATCCTGTTATTAAAATGATTAAATCCTTCCTGAAAAGTGAATGGCTTGTATTAGTTACAGAGCTGTACATTTAAACTACATGCACTAAACATGACGCTCATTTTAGAAGGAATTGATAAGTGGACCTTCCGTTGCAGGCAGAAGCCTTAGAATGACTTTCTGAGGCGACATACTGTCCTGAGGAAACTTGAGTTAATGATTGGTAGACCCAGAGGAGACAAATTAAACTATCTACATGACGGTTTGACCAGGTCATGACCATACTACGTAAAGGAGCCGGTATGGGTTGTTATCTGCACTGGCATTAATGTTTGAATGAATTGAGGTGCTCCACAGTTGACAAACATCTACCCATTAGCTGAAAGCCTAATTTGGTCACCAGCTCTACATCTGGTCTAATGCAACACCTGTGAGCAGCCATAATAGACCGAAAACTACTCCCTGGATGAAATCTCAATTAGCGCTGCTACTGATAATGTAGATTGCTCTATTTAAAAAAAAAAGGGGGAAAAAAATCCACAAGAAACACTATCTAGTAAATCTTAAATATTTGAGTGAGTTCTGCTTCTATGTTTCCTGTCACCTGGATCAAAATTAAATGAAATAAAACAAAAACTGATAACATTATTTTATTCTTGTCAGCTGATGGTTTAACAGAGAAATAGTAAGTATAAAGTAGACCCTGAATATGTTCTTATTTCATCAGAAGTGTTTGCTTACTTTGGAACATGTCCTTCAAAGACGTATGTCTTATTGTCCCAGTCGTCAGGGTCGGGTGAGTAGACCTTACCAAGCACTGTAGTCGGCAATCGGCCTGATCAAAAGAAAAAAAAAAAAAAAATGTTATGTATATAGCAAAAAAGCATTAGCAATAAACCTTATATGTAAGTCTGTGTTACATGTTGCAGATGTGCACAACACGTGTCATGGCCACATGAATAAACAATAAAAACAGAACATTTAATCACTTCATAAACCCAAAACAAAGGTCAATCAAATGATCAGATAACAATGATACTACTACTAGTAGTACTAATAATAATGAAAATGATAATATTACATTGGTTTTACAAGCAATAGAATGACCAAATAATATTTTGAGTAGGGGGGAAAAAAAATTAATCAAATTATTGCAAAATACAATTAGCATTTGAAATCAAAGGTTTGAAGAAAATTGTTTTCTCTCTTTCCTCTAACAAAGGCTGCAGATGTTTGGTGCTGAAATTGAGTCTGTCTTTAAAAGAAACTGAGTTAAATAAAAGTTTGCACCAACAATACTGTCACAATTTGTAGTAAATAATAGATGGTCTTTGGGACTGTTTTTGAAGAGCATGAGTAATCTGAAGTCAACACTGTGATAATTTGCAAAAATTTTATCTGCAATTAAAAAGAGAGAAGACCGTTCTTGATAAAAAGACATCTCACCTCGGTGGCTATTAATGAATATTGTCTTTTCCCCTGCAACATGTCCATGGTCATTTTGGTCACCAATTGTTACTGTCAGTGTGCTGGTGACTGTCTTGGCTGGATGTCCACTGTCACTCATGATAACAGGGATGAAGAACTCTTTCTGGCGCTCCCGGTCAAATGTCCTTAAAGCTGTTAGTGTTGCTGTGCCGTTGAGGTTGTCCTGGAGGTAGAAGTCATTGCTGTGTCGATACTCAGGGTGGACATTGAAATGGAAGGGTGGCCCATTCTCAGGAGCGTCTCGGTCCATGGCTCGGAGGAGCGCGGAGGTCTGGTTCAATTTTACTACCTAAAAAAGAATGTAGAACATATAAATAAAATGTAATAGTATGATATCAATATGTATTCGGTATCATTTTACATATCTAATCCAGTCTATCTTACCTGTGGTCCTGCCACATTTTCAAAGACAATGGGAGCATATGCTGCCTCAAACTCTGGTCCGTTATCATTTACATCCAACAGAGGCAGCTGGACTGTAGCACTTCCTGTTAACTCAGGAACACCATGGTCGGTTGCTATGACAACCAACTGATGCTGAGGTACATGCTCCCGATCGAGGGGTCTGGCCACAAACAGTACACCAGACTGGTCAATAGTAAACAGACCGTCAGGGTCAGAGTCCTCAGATAGACTGTAAGTGATGTCCCGGTTCTGGCCTGAATCAGAGTCACTGGCCACCAAATGTGCAACACTGGTGCCCACACTAACGTCCTCAGGCAGGGGAGCCAGAGAGAGGAAATGTGGAGTGAAGACTGGAGCGTGGTCATTATAGTCCTCTACCTCTACCACGCAGTGCAGGAGGCTGGAGAAGTCCAGGTCTTCAACCTGAAACAGGAACTAATTAAAGTCTTTGTTAAACTACATTTGTTGTCTAATTTCTTCAAGATAAAGCAAGACATGTGAAGCTTTTTTCCACCTGCTCGGCTTGACTCTACATGGTTTTTCGAGGTTCTTTATCAACAGAGCAAGAGCCAAAACTATTAATGCAGACCACTGATTGGCCTGCGGATTAATGACGTTGGATGACTCATTAGAAAACAAAAATCATTCGCAAGACCCATGCAGACGACACCATCTACCATTTGAATCCTTACCTTCAGTGTCAAATTGAACCTCTGCTCACTGTGCCGCTCATAGTCCAGCCTTTTCTTAAGCCTCAGAGTGCCTCGCTGCTCCTGTTTGTGACTGACGATGTAGAACTTCTGCTCTTGATCTCCAGCCACAACACTGAAGGTCAGCTGGGCATTTTCTCCAATATCTCTATCCTCAGCAGCAAGTTCCAACACCTTTGAATAAGCAACAACTTCGTATGAGAAAAGCAGATGATATATAACAATGTTAAAAGGATATACAGGTATATCCATGTAGGCTTTTTATTCATCCAGGTCATATTAATCATCAAGGTTTAGTGAAGAGTCAACTGGACTGTTGAAAGCAACTAGAAGATGTTTCTCATCCGGAAGGCTTCTTCAGTTCTGTAAGTGGGAAAATGTAGGAAAAATGTGGGAAACTACACCCTTAACCACTGACATCTATATGTCAGCCACTACAAAACACATCTCTACAGAGACTGGGAATACCACAGCGCTTCTTATCAAATGCAAATTTATGGAAAACTCCTGTTTGATCACTAGATTTGCCAGATAAAAAGGTAAAAATTGCTCGGGCGTTGTCAGGACCTGGCCTGTTACAGAAGAGAAAATGTAAGATATTCCATCTGAAAGATTGATAAAATAAAGGACAGCCTTAAAAAAGACAAGGGCAAATAGAAGCCAAGAAGTTCTTGATGCTTTGAAAGATTAATCATTAGCTGCATGGCTCAGCTCTTAGGACATATTGCTGACATGCTCTTCTTTTGAGAGGCTTATGCATTCAAACCATCAGAAATTACAGAGAAAGAGGAAGAAAGAGGGAGACAGAAATGGCTTTGATTCTGACTGACCTCTGCATTGGTCTCTGTGTTCTCAGAGATCTTCACCACACAGGTGTCATCTGTGAATTTTGGGGCATGGTCATTCAAATCCTTGATTTGAATGGTAGCAGTTGCGATTCCTGCCAACCCTCCACCATCTCTGGCCTCCACAAATAAGAGATAGGACTCAACCTGTTCTCTGTCAAGTCCCTCCATGGCCACACTGATGGTTCCTGTACTAGGATTAATAGTGAACATTTCTGAGGAGGAAGGAACTCCTTTCTCGTGGAAGATTGTGTCATCTAGGCTGCCCATTATCCTGTAAGAAAGCACAGCATTTTGGCCAACTGCTGAGTCATCCAGGTCAGTGGCCGTCATCTCCATCACAGATGTTCCCACCAAGGAGTTCTCTACCACACTCCCATGGCAGCTGGGTGCACAGGTGAAAACAGGTTCATTGTCATTGATGTCCCACACATTAATGATGACATCAGTGAAGCCTGTCAGGCCCTCTCCACCCTCGTCCGTGGCTAGGACCACGAAACGCCAAACAGCACGCTCCTCACGGTCTAATGTCCGCTGAGCATAGATCTTGCCAGAGACCTCATCAATAATAAATTCACTCTCTGCACCTTGGCCATGAAGAGAGTATCGGAGGGCCTCCTGGTCAGCATCCTTATCTGGGTCAGACGCCGTAACCTGTAACGTCAGAGGTATAGTGAAACAGGGGAATGAGCGTGTACTCACTGTTTAAACACTATTTAATTATTGAAATGCTGCTGACTTAAGTGATAACTTGACTGGAAGCACTTCTCAGCTCCTCGGTGCAGTTCTAATATCTCCAGTAGGTATAGCAATGATCCCACCCCCCACCATTACTGCCTCACTTCTGTCAGCTCCTTCCCACACTCATCCTCAACACATCAGCAGCAATTACACCCTAGGCAGCCTAAAGAGGTTTCTGTTAAGCACATTAATTGCACTGTGATGTAGAGCCAAAATTAACTCATGTTCTGTTCAAAAGTATGGAAAAGAGAAATGTAGAGTGGAGAACAGAGAGACAGCACCGGGTTTCCTGATAATGCATGGAATTAAATCTAAAATGAATTAAAATGCTGTGTTAAGTCTTGCTAAAAATATGACGACCATATGTAAAAATATGTGTGTTAACCTCAGCTGGAACTAAAAGCATATTGCACAGTTGTGCTACTTTGTCTTTAAAAGTTTTTAATATGGAGAATCACCGGTGTCATGTGTCAATAGATATGGATTATGGCTCTAGGAAAGCTCTGTGCAGAGCTAGCGTTTTTCTAGCATATTCAACAGCGATTAAATACTGTATGCTCATTGAGGTTGTTGCACTCTGTGTGTTATTTGTGCACACAGTGACGTCCAGATCAATATCTGATACTACTTTGTTGCACAAATCCATGGCCACCTGGCATTTTTTTTCCAATGCTTTGACACAGATTCATAAATATCTATAATTCCCAGATTTCTTCAGCAAATGTAAGTGATAGTACACCTTGAAATGTTAATATTAATATTAATGCATTCAATGTGACATCTGAAAAAACAATGGTTTGTACCTGTAACACAAACACTGGGGAACCATCCAGCTCCTCTGTCACACTGCCGTAATACTCATTCACAGTGAACACTGGAGCCTCGTCATTCTTGTTCACAATGTTTACAGCAACTGTTCCGTAATCTTCCCACTTTCCATCTGAGGCCAGGACATGGAGCTTGTACCTGAGCAGAGGTTTCAGCACTTAGCATAAACATTCACAACACTGCTCGTGTCATATAACACGTTTATGGAAGAGATGTGGAGAATATAGCTGCTGACAGACAGAGCAACATTCATCTGTTTAAGTGCTGATGTTCAACGTCTCTCAAAAGGTCTGAAGAACACTGCACTTGAGAAGTATATGATCCCATAATGGAACAGGTGTTAGAAGATGATGGATGGATGGATAATAATAATAATAATAATAATAATAATAATAATAATAATAATAGGGGAAAATGTAGCATATTGTCCATAAAGCTCTCACATAAGGTCTTTCAGTAAAGATGATGTAAAAATGTTCATACAGTGAAAGCATATCATCAAATACTTAACCAGGTTACTACCAAACAGTCTCATGTTTATCAGCTATTCACACAGATCAGGTAAATACATTTGTTTTTATTTACATGCCTTTTTCTTTATTACAATATTATTACAGTTTCTTAGGTTTAGGATGCCAATTATAAGTATAACTAGATTGGTACCTTTTGTTCTGTTCATAATCCAGAGGCTGGGCAACAAATATTGTGCCGACCTCTGGTTCCACATCAAAGACCCCTCCTGTGTTCCCAGATGTGATCTGGTAGCGCAACTTTGCATTCCCACCTGCAGAAAAAACAGAACCTTGATTCAGTTCCACCTGTTAATTCACTGTACATGATTTGGAAAGCTGGTCTCACAGCTAACAAAATAATTGCAAAAACCAAGCCACAAGATCAAAAGAACTACAACAAAATTCCTAAATGACTTTCAGACTGAGAGAAGCAGGGTTCTCTGGTCTGATTAAACTAAGCCTGAACTTTTTCACCCTTATTTTATGCATCATGTTAGTGGGAAAGTAGGCACCATACCATCACTACAGTAAACATGGGGATCCACTTTGATCCTAAGCACACAGCCACGAAAATGCAGTGGCTTAGAGAAAGCAGAGAATGTCCTTGGGTTGCTTTGCCAGAGGTCAGAGATGAACCCAATCAAACATTATTGTGAAGAACCAAAAATGACTGTCTACCGACCCTGCCTATAGAACCCGAGAAGCTGCTGAGAAGAATGTAAGAATATCCCCCAAAATAGCAATAGATCCAAGCTGTACCGATTCAGAACCCAGTAAAGGGTATTTTAGTTTTTATGTTTGAATACATTTGGAAAATAGAAAAAAAAAGAACACTTTGGGTCGATAGCAATTTTGAGCACCAAGTGCTTAGAGTGTTTAGATGTGTTTGTTTGTTGCTTTATAAAGCTACAGGCTAACCTTCCAGAGCCCAGGTTTATGGCTACTACACACAGCTCATTATTCACTTTTCAGAGCCAAAACCAGCCAAAGAAGACTAAAACTAGGCTAGACTAAAACTTATTCTTGTGATAGATGTGGAGAGTTTGACACAACTGTTAGGGGCTATTGGCTTTTGACAGCTCCAAAATACTAAGGATTATCACAGCCATTGAGGTGTAAAAAAAAGTAAAAAAAAAAAGCTGCAGGAGGTTTTTTTTTTCTGCAAATGTTAGAGTGTCGATAATAAAGTTAAAATGCAATTTGAAGGTTAAAATTTCAAGAATAAAATCCAGCATTTCAAGCTAAATTGGACTGACAGGGAACCCTGACTAGGATACACACATCATTTGTGATACACACACAGTCACAGTAAAGTGCTCTTGGTGAGACAGGACAGCAATCTACTATGCTTGTGCAGGTCCTGCAAGAACCAGGTCTAGTTGAATTAACTCTAAGAAGGGATTAGTCTGTTGCAAAGAGACACAGCTGTCAGAGGTAACGTATAACAGTAACATTTTGTTACTCTAAATTTACTATAATCATTATTATACTACTGTAATTAAACTCTTAGTTGTGGACAATTGAAACACTCAAATTCATCGGCAGAGACATGCTGAGAACAGGGGAACGCACTTTTTGACCAATGACTCCTGCCACATGCATTTCACTGCTCTCTCTTGTCCATTTTCTATAGCCTGTAAAACTGTGCAGACTAAGGTCGTTACCTTTTGTGCCTTTTGATGTGTGTTTGTGTGTGTGGTGTTTTGACTTGATGCAGAGAATATGAAGAGTGCGTCCTGAACAAGTCAAACAGAGGTGGCCCCAGAACGCAACAAGAGATTAGGTATCATGGCAGCCTTTGACGGTAGAAAAAATAGAAATTACTCACTAAATTACTAAATTATTCAAAACCAGGACACTATTAGATTAAAACATAATCTAAGCAATCTAAAAAGTTTGAAATATCTTCACAGTCGGGGTTCCCTTTAACACACAACACGCACACAAATGCCTCGTCAAAATGTTTGACGAGATGAATCGATTAGATTAGATGAATCGGTAAAACGGCAATTCAGAACTGGCTTCAGCACTAAGGGGTTTCTGTATGACGTCATAAAGACAGTTGAATCACCTTCATCAGGACTTTGAAGAAACTGTGCCAAACTTGACATGGTGGAGAAGGAGACTGTATGTCCTAGCTGATGTTGACAGGATGATGATGTTGCAAAACCATGCCATATCTGTACATAACTGTCTTTTTTTTTTTTAATTAGTGTGCTCTTTTGTTCTATTGTAATGTTGCTGGTTTCATGGTCATTGGGGAGGTCATGACACCTTCCTGCAGTCAAAAATAATTTCCTTTGTTTTATTTACATTCACGATGAGGTGGAAGTGGACCCATCATTCTTAAAAGAGAAGTTTCCCTGATACTCAGAGAGGCAGACATAAGTGAGGCAAACTCATTAGAGAATTTGATGATGTAGTTGTTAGATTCTGAACTTGTGCACTCATTAGAACACGGGGTTAAAAGCACACACAACCTTGTGGCACACCAGCAGTTTTTTGACCTCAGTGAGGGAGAAATTGATCTTTACCTGCAGAGGTCATTGGAATGACTTAAACTATTAAATGGGGTCATTTAGCTTATTGACAACAAGATGAGCTTCTATTAAAAAGTTAAGCTAATCGGCAAATTCAACACGTGCACACATCATGGAATTTACCATATGGATGTTGATCAGACTTAGAACAGCATCCTCACTGCTCCGCCACTTTCTGTACACAAACATGAAGGCTTTAATTCTATTTACTAAGAGAATTAAACTTATAAAGGTTTGTTGTACAGCTCTTTTCTTAAGTCACACTCAAATTCAAATTAGTTAATTAATATAGACAGTCTCAGTCACCTGATCCGGTTTTAGGCTCTAATGCTTCAGCTGGGTTTAAGACACAACCGCTCAGGATTTCCACACTTTAGTCCACCCCAACAAAGCTTTGTTCTCAGGCTTAAATGACTTTGGTTCATTTTAATGTGTGGGCGCAAGAAGAACAGTTGCATGATCTAAGCTGAAAGGGGGGCAAAATGTTGTCATCACATTTATCCAGGACACTTCTGTCTCTGCTTTCACATAAATTGCTTAATGCTGGGATGACAGAGACTGAGGAGAGGATCATTACAGAATCACGTCCTGGAATCAATCATTACGGAAGAACAACTCAATCTTTAAGATGTTGATGGACTTTGATGAAAAAAAAAAAAAATCAAGAATCATTTTACCTTTGTACATTTCCAGAATTCTCTTTTTTTAGAATAATATGTACTTTCTGCATTTTAGTAATTCAGCTGCACAAATACAACTGAATCAAGTGGAGTTTATAAACTAGAAAATATAAATCTTACACATCCTGAAACCTGGGACAGAATTTCCCCAATTACATTTCTTGTCAAAAATTCTTTCTCAATGGAATTACTGAAGTCAATGTTTACCTCTCAACACTTTGTCTCTTACTCCTCATATTAATACAAAAGGGACAAAGACAGTTCTGAAGACGAGATGGGATCCACAGCCTATTAGTAAGATGAAAGTGAAGGAGGAAGAAAAGAGAATGCAGCAATCCAGATTATTTTGTAACGTCTGGCTGTTGGCATTTTTAAATGAGGCATTAGGGGATATGTGCAGTTGTATCCCCGTCTCCTCTCACTACCTCTTCCTCTGTTTTCCTCAATCTTTTAAGTATTTAGAAAAGTGCTGAGCCCCAAAGGACCAAAGTAACAGCTTAAAATGTAGTACAACTGTTAAAGTACACAAAGAATATGTGTTTTCCCAAATGGACCCATTTTAAGGTTTTATTTCCCTGTAGGAGCAGCGATGAATTAAATTCTCACTCTCTCTCTCTCTCTCTCTCTCATACACACACACACACACACAGATGATGCAGATAAAAGCCATCACGTGTGTCGCACTTATCAACAATATCCCATCTGGAGCAGAATGCTTTCTATATGTTCCAGTTTTTCTTCAGATGTTTATAAATGTGAAGCTGTTAGAAGAAAAAAAAATCATACTGACTTCTGCTCTTTTACTATCACAAATTATAAGTATGTTTGCAGCTAATCTTGCACCAGTACGGCATCCAGTTAACCAAGAGGAGAAACCTAATTGCTTAAGGTAATTATATTTATAATAGTAGACGATATTTTATACATTCATGCACATAATTATACTTCTACAAATGAAAGAAAAAATCAACCCCACAAATCAGTTCCACAAAAAAAGAAAAAAAAAAAAAACATTAATTTGCAAACAGCTAAAATATCAAATGGCTGAAGCAAAATCTCATTTATATATGATGAGACAACAAAGCCAAGAGAGTCATAACAGCCTCCATCACTGGTTGCCATAATAATGAAAACGGTATCCTTTACAGCTGTCTCTGGGAAAATTGCAGTCGTCCGGAAACAACATGTGAGATGACTAAAACTGTACTGGAGTTAAAAACAACACAGATTAAAAGAGAGAGAGAGAGAGAGAGAGAGAGATCTAAAAGATGTAACAGAGGCAGTTGAATAAATAATTCAATTTCCTCATAACACGAAGGTTCTACATTAGGTTTCAGCTTGGGCCCTGAGGTTGTACGTCTCCTCATAGCCGTTACTCTCAGGGTTCTAAATCGCCATGAGCATGTGAATGGTTGCTATGGATAAGCAACCTATGCAGGGTGTGTTCCTGCCTGTTACCTATACCCTACTGATGGTCTTCAGCATCCCCAAGACTCTTTGTGCTGGTTAATAGCAACTGGATGGATGGATGGATGGATGGATGGATGGATGGCACAATAACAACTCAAAGAAACTTCCTTACTTCTGTGAGCTTCCATGAAAACAGCAGTTTACTGAGAAACAGGAGAATACTGGTTTAAGTGTTTTTACTATTTTTTTTTCCTCGTTTGTATTTTTTGTGCACTGAATAACAGATTATCTCAAATGACTGCTTTTGCTGGCTCCTAAAGAACATATTGTGAGCTGGATCATTCCACATTCAAATAAGAACATCTTAATCCTGAAAACTGATGGATTAAACTTTTGCAGCATTAGTGGAGATGAAACACTTTTATTGCCAGAGTGACTGTTGCACATTTACATTTTTAGTTAGAAAGTTGAACATCTTAAAAAGAAAAAAAATGGTAGAACTATTCGATGTCAGTGTGAGGTTCGACATAAAATATTTAATTATTTGTTGTAAATTTCAAAGTGCACCTTTGCATTATAATCAGTCCCAGAAAATCAAAATGTTGCAAATGCAAATATAACATTTTACACAATTTTGAAAATTCAGTTTTGAAAATTCAATTGATTCAAGTGCAGTTTAGAAAAACAGGAAGTATAAAACAGTTTCCTGTGTCAGCTTGTGGATTTTTCAGAATTTCCCAAATCCAATTTCTGCTGGAGGTGTGTACGTTTCCTGATTTCTTCTTCTTGTTGAGTTCCTCCCACCAACGATTTTAGCTCTTTCATCTTTCCCACCATCTGAGTGTTGCTCCTCGCTGGCCTTCTGCTCAGCTGTCTCCATGTCTCCTTGTCCCTCCTGTCCTTGCTTGAAGTTCTTTAACTTTTGATTCCTTTCTTTGAATAATAATGAGGTTTTCTTACAGTTGACTGGTCTGAAGCAGCAACCACAGGAGACCAGATTATGACTCAACCCTCTTCTTTATCCCGTCTGTAATAAATAATTTTTTCTTCTTCTTCATGAACTGAATCTCCTTATTACACTTGCCCTAATGTCATCAGGACCTGTGGTGTGGACATCAGTTGTTGACCTGCCTGGTAACTGTGTCTGAAGATCTGTTTCTTCTTTTCAAACATTTTTATTTTTGTCTACATTATGACCACCTCTGAATGAAGGTCCCTTCTCCTTTAGTGCGCTAGGCTTCCAAAAATGATTATTTCATAATATTCTCAACCCTCACTTCTTTGGTTCCCTCTTCCCTGCTGGTATCTTTTTACCTTAATAACATTGTTCTATGTCTGTGAACAGCTGCATAATACACACTCTGAAACCATGAATCGTTGGGTTTATATGCAACTGGTTTCTAACCATATGAGGAAGAAGTGACCAACCTGATATAACTGTTTCTGACACTTTCTTACCACCTCACCAATTAATTTTGTATTTAATTTTGATATGTGATGTTATTTTGATATATGTTATGATATGATTTGTTATCAATGCTTGTGTGATGTTGTCGTTTGGTTTCACTGATCTTCAGGTTGATATTGTCAGGTAACTGGGTATGGAATGATGACTTTGCCTATATTGTGTCATAAAGGATAAAGACAATAAAAAGGTGTCAGGGAGGTTAAATCCTGTTTCTCGTTTTGGGAAATGTGAGGTAAGAAGTCAGAGGTGTGTTTCCTTCTGATCAGCTCTGACCTCAATCCTTTCAGAAACCTTCTGGCTCAAAAGTCTCCAGGGTTACAGGGGTTTTGTGGGGGTTGTGGGTACAGGATTTGGACCCTCACAAAAGGGGAAAAAAGAACAGTTTGGGGGGTGCTGAAGTATATTTGATATATGATTAAAATGATGAATGTTTGGTTATGTAGTATATAATACAATGCGTGTTTATTATGTAAGGAATAATCTAACACAATAAGATTTAAAACGCCCCTTCAGTAGACTGTACCATTTCTACACCTTCAGAATCTTTTGACCTTTTGACTTGACATTACTTGACTGGCATTTTCTCAGTATGAAACACTGGCGGCAGTGATGACGCCTACTTAAATAGGGTGCTGTGCAGTAGGCTATGCTATTTACGTAACCCATTAGGTAATCCATTTGTAAAACAAACGTTAGTCATTTTTTTCCACTGTGTTTTTAGCCTACTGTCCTACGTTTAGTCAAAAACACCATAATGCATTATAGTTATTAGATTTACTGATATAAATTACGTCCTTTTTTTCAGTTACGGTAGTAAGCAGATTGATTTCAAAGCCGGGGGAGGGGTTTATGTCCATTATGTTCTCTGACAGTGATGCTTCAATAACAGAGAAAACTAGAACAGCTGCACATTTTAGTACTTTATGAACTTGTGTTTTTAATTAGAAGACAGTAACTTGAAGTGAGCCGTGAATGTTTCATTATTGTGTAGCGGCATTGTGAGTGTGACTGTACAGGAAAAGTGTTTGTATGCTACTGTTGATCTTTGAAAAATTGCTGTTTACTTATCTTAGCGTCAATTGCTGGTGGATGCAGCTCTTGTTTGTGTTTCATCCCTGCAGAGCCGTGATTATCCAGGGCCACAGGCATGTGGAAACACTGCTCTCACTTCATGTTTAAATGCGACTTCCTTCTATCTTTGAACCAATAAAAGAGGTAAACTATAAAAAGCACCCAGGTCAACATACTCAGCTGTCACCTACTGTACGCAGTGATCGCAGTGATCAGGTGCAGCCCTCCAACCACTCTGCTTTTGCTGCTGCGACCCTTCTGCAGAGGAGTGGCAGTGAGGTGTGCAGATTAAAATGGTCACGCGTGATCTCTCATCGCATGCTCATTTGGTTTGTGCGTGTCTCTGTGCAGTGACTGAGGTGCTCTTTCAGAACTTATTAGTGCCTTTTTAATGCATTTTGTGTTATTTTCTTGGCTTTTAACCATCGTATCTTTTGTGTTCAAATGCAAGACCTTGTTGAGGGATTTTTAAATGTCTTTTCATGTAATTACAGATGTACCTCTGTCATTGAAGCTTTAATTGCAGGTCAGAATGTGCTTCTGTTTTTCATCATTTTTTTTCTCAATTTGACATTTTTCTGTTCAGCTTTGTTTCACCACAGACCCAGACTTTTGCATTTCAGGACTTTTAAAAGATCTCAGCCAGCTTAACTTTTGTTTTCCATTAATTTGCCTCAGCCTTCGCTGCTGGTTTCAGTTTGGCTGTAAGCTTTGAACAAAAGTACAACATAAAATCATCTCTTGTTCATAACTCTGACGTCACAAGAGCTTTTAACATGAAAAAAAGAGAAAAATACATGCTCTAATCTTCTTTCCTCCCTCTCTATTTCTCTCGTGGGGCCATCAATGATTAATGTCAAAGGGAAGCTCCACATAGAATAATCGAGGTCTAACCGTGGCAACAGAAATGTGCTGTGGAGGGAATAACATATAACACACACACCTCTCATGAAAGGTTAACATCATAGCACTTTTTGGATGAGTGTGTCTCAGCAGAGCATCAACTTTGTGGTGAAGAAAATAATATAAACTGATGGTTTATGTTTCCTTTTCCCTCAGTTCTTTTTTTTCAAATTTTAATGGTTTTTGTACTTGATCATCTTTTCTTTAAGACCATCAAATCATTATTTTCAATCAGGCAATGACTCTGTCTTGAACCTTCCACTTCATTTTAAGTCAGAGTCCAGTCAAAATTAAACTCACAATTAATTTTTTACAATATTTAAGCAAAAAAGAGAGCTTTACAGTTTGGTTTTTAGGTTGCATCTGTAATGTTGATGTGTGTTCATTTAAGACTTCGATCAGAAAAGCAGAAACTAAACAACACAGACATCAGGTTTGCTACCACATTTCAGCTGATACAAGAAGCTTTTTATATTGTGGCTCTGTGGAGGAGTCTAACTATGAACTTTGGCAGGTTGAACAGGGTTTTTTATGTTTGTGCCAGTAAGACTTGAATTACTACAATTCATCAGTTTGACTTAACAAGACCTCTAAAAACTGAAATGGTGTCCATGTCAAATAACTTTTCTTTGTAGACAACGAGCTACACAAAGGAGAAACCAGATTCACAAGAACTGCTGTAAACCTCAAAAAAAACCCAAAAAAAACCGATTAAAAAAAAAAAAAAAACTCATAGAAAGTTTGGATACAAAAATACAAAACCAAACACTCGAGAGCTTCTGTTTCTCATCAACAGGTTATTTTAAATGGGTTCCTGCACAGCAGCTGATTTAGGCTTACAGAATACTGCCACTCCTCTTTTTAAATTAAAGCGGGGAACAATACAGGCAAATGAAAAGAAGTTTTTGACTGACAGAGAAGAGAGATGCTTCAGCAGACTTGAGTACAGGTAGAATTTGTATCTCACAGCACCAGCTCTTAACCTCTACAAATATCTGCATTTTTTTCATGTGACCCACCTTCATCACCATCGTTGGCACTGACAGTGAGTATAGCAAATCCAACATCGGCGTCCTCATCCACGTCAACCTCATAAGATGCTTGTGCGAATGCTGGCTTGTTATCATTCACGTCACTGATAAAAATGCGGACATATGCAGTGTCTGAAATAATACAACCACAAAAGATAAAGAATAAAATACCCACAGAGAGAAAGAAGATACCATGAACATAAACATTTTTCCCTGTCTGTATAGCAATTTAATCACCTTTCCCCAGCTTGTGCACGCTGAAAGGAACACAAAAAACGTCTTTTTTTTCTCCTATCTGTGGTGGATCTTCACAGTTTCAGCTTGTGTTATTGTGAAAGCAGGCTGGTTCTTTTTCTCCTACAGCCTCCAATTGCAGGCTGAAGTGGAAAACAAAGTACCCTGGGGTCATCAAAAAAAGGTCTACTAGTTGAGAAAGCAACAATCTACACTTCCTTTGATATTGGTATCAAAACAAGCAGAACTTGCTACACACAAATCAAGACGTGATAAAATATTTAAGCCTGTGGAGGAGATGATATGGAGAGCAGAGAAAGGTAGAGAAAGGCAGAGGATGAAAACAGTGGATGAGCAGATCCTCCTCATCTTCCTCTTCTGCTAATGGTGCATGTTTGACCATGCTTTGACTCTTTCATCACTCGTCTGGCTCCATCTCCAGGAGTGGGAGAGCTCATTTGCAGTAAAAGTTGTGTTTATCTGGGTTGTTTCTGCGGCAGTCAGCAGCCTCCAGTGTGCAACAGTCTTGCTTCTTTGGAGGATGAATATATGCGCAGGGTTTTAAGCCAGTGTGTCCATACATTACTGATGCATTTCTTTTCTTTGGGCTGTCTTAAATTATGTGTTAAAAGAAGGAAATGTGCTCATCTAATTCATGGGTGATTAGAGGAGTGTTGCAAGACAAAAAACACAAAGGGTAATAAAACAGTAACAGAAAAGAAATAATTAAAGATACTGAACTTGTAAAGTAAAACAAGAAATATGTAAAGTCTCCAAAATGTTTAATCTTTGCATCTAAACTGAAGAATAAAGGTCACACAGCTTGAGATTCACATATGTATGAACTCTACATTCTTTTTCCTAGAGGTGATCTAAAACTTGACATCAAACTTGACATCTTTATTATTGATACATATTATATCCTTGTCGCCGGCACAGGCTGAAGCCTTCTGGAAGAATGGATTAAGATGAGAGAGCAGTCTTGGGTCCCTCCACCAAGTTTTAACACAAATGGTCAGACACATGGCATCAAAAGGCAGGACCTTTTCTTAGAAATGCAGATTTACTATTTCAAAACCTTAGTGTAAATTATCCATTGTTGGATGAGATGGGTTTCGGAATGTATGTTATATAAATTCTGTTGAATTCTATTGCGGGGCATGGGTGGGAGCACAGCTGAAGCATCTACCTAGGTCATCTATCCACCAGGTCTTTGAGAGGAAGATCTAATTAGAGGAGCATGATTGTGTCACTGAGAGATAAATGAGCATTATTCATCCATCAACTGCCCCAACTTCAGCATATTTACTGCTGCATAACATGAAACAGAATGAAAATAGCTTTTTTTTCATGACATACTGATCCATTGGCTTTTATTGCTGGACTATTACTCCTGAATTTATTGAATTTATTGTTTAATTTTATCTTTTAAAAATCTTTTTATCTTTTATTCTGTTTTGCTTAGTTAAAAAGTGATAACACCTAAGAAAATAAAAATCGGACACATGTATAACAGACTGGTATCACGAGTGAAGCCTGCGCTACTGGACTTGAATGCATCCTTTTTTTATAATCATGATTCGTTGTCCTGGTCTGCCAGTCTGCTCCTCTGTCTTCTATCCTCCTCTTCATTACAGACCCACAGGATCATTTGGGATCCTGCCTTCTTTTTAATGAGAATGACTGCACGCCAGCCCTGCACATTGCCATCTTGTGTTAATGTGATTTTAACTTAGGTATTGTCATTTCAGTGTGTCAGAACCATGTTTGGAGGTCAGCAGCTCTTTGGCATTTGATGAGATATGTTACATTCAGACTTGACTCTCATAATACTCTGAAATAATCTGCCGGGTGTTCCCTCTCTGCCTGACCGTGGTTGCAATTATGTGCACTCGTGCATGCGCACATTCTCGTTAAATGTCTGCTAATTTGCCTGTCACCAATTCTTCTTAATGTCACCTCATTCAATATTCAAACCACATTAAAATAACTGTGAAAAATAACTCCCACAGCTTCATAGCAGTCCCTCAGTCTCAACTCTGATTAATATTTAACTTCTGTTTGTATTACCCTGAAAGTCAGCGTGAAAAACCTAGAGAGAGAGCACCAATTAATAATATATGAACATGTTTATTAAAAATATATTCTGGGTCTGTACTGTTTTTTCTTTAATGCCCCTCTTCATCCATGCATCTGTCTGAACATCTTCTGAACATCTGTTCATTACCTTCTGCCTCTCTATTCAGTGGAACATGCAGATGCTTTATCTGAGTATTATTATGTTTATTTCGTGAAAGAGTTTAAAAAAAAAGAAAATACATAAATGACGAGCCAAAATGGTCCTTCAGCATGGAGGGTTCAATAAAAGGGAAAAAGAAGGAGGAAAACACAGATTATCACTGCTTTTGATGAATATTTTGAAATGAAATTAAGTCCGTTTATATTCAGCAGAGAAAGCGAAACGGACTTATTAATTAATTAATTTATTTTCTATCTTGTCTGCGCCTGGCTTATTCAGTGCAAAAATGTCAAACATGATCTGAGCAGAAAAACCCAACACCTGTTACAAGCAGGAATTGAGCAGCAGTCAGCTACTGAACTACTGAGTTCTAAACTCAGTAGTTCGGGGGTCAATTGTAGGGTCATGCAGGTCAAACAGTGAATTTTACCCTCCACGCAAATTCTACCTGTCTCTGAAGCAGCGTGACTTCTCAGTTCACTTTGTTTAAATATGCAACCAGATATCTCCATTTGTAATTAAGGTTAAAGATGTTTTATTCTTAATGTTGTTACGTACCCATCTTCTAACTGTTCTCTTAATTTATTTTGTAGATTAATTTGCAATGTGCTTAAAGCTTTGATAGCGAGGTAAAGGTGTCAATTCTTTACCACATTTACATTAATTGATTGATTCACTGCACAACTGTGGTTCAACAGTTGGGAGGGTCTGTATCACAACCTCACGTCTGTCCTGATCTGACCAGCCTCTCTTACCGGAGTTGGGTTGTCCATGTTTGCCAGGCCTTGCAGACTCCTGACCATCCACTGACTGAACCTCCAGCAGATACGAGCTTTTGGTCTCACGATCAAACACAGTCTGCGTGTAGATAAATCCCATCTCTGGATCAATACGGAAAAACTTGTGGTCCCCACTGCGATCCTCCAGCAAAGAGTATGAGATCTGTGCAGCAGAGACGGTTATGTACAAATTTTAGCAATTGAAATAGAAAAGAGCAAGGAAACAGCAACGCACATAGTGAAGATCAAGACCTTTTCATTGTAATTCAAAATAAAAGCATTCTTTATCATCATTACTGTTATTATATATATATATATATATATATATATATATATATAAATCAATATATCAATATATGTATTTTTTTGTTTTGTTTTGTTTTTTTTTTAAATTTATTTATTTGTTTTTTTTTTTTTTTTTTACTTTATCGTTTTACCTTGCCATTGAGCCCCAAGTCCAGGTCATTGGCTGAAACCTGGAACACCAAGGTTCCCGTTTCTGCTCCTTCAGTGACAGAGGTCTCGTAGATGGAGGAAGTGAAAAATGGAACGTTGTCATTTACATCTGGAGGGACATAATGGAGAGACAGAGCAGGCTTATGACACATTTGTCTATTTGCTGGAAATGATTGCCTCTTTGCTGGCCTCTATGTTCACTCAACACTGATTTGACCCAAAACATTTCCTTAAAGGTTTGAAAATCTTTGTTCTTTTCAGAACATTCACCTTGTCTCCAGGTCAGTGGTGTGACTTCCCTTTGGGTGTTTTGGGTTGTTGTCTTGATGTGATGGATATTTTCTCCTTAGTAGAAGTTGTTCTACTGGTTGAATGAGATTGCCAAGTTCTCTATATATTTTCTACATTTATTTGTGTAGAAGAGAGGTACCTTTAAAACTTGCTCCAAGATGATACAAGGATGCCATGATTGTACTGATGTGCACTGACGTGACTTTGGTGTCCAATAGAATCAAAAACATACCGTGTTTTTTGATGTTGTTGGGTTTTGTTATTAGCAGAATACTGATCACTTTGTAACATTCATTACACCTAGATTATCTGACTCATAATTCCATTGAAGCACTGAAAATTACAGGTTTTTTGGGAAGTATATGGATGAAGTTAACTTTTACCCTTTTTTGTACATTTTACTTTGTACATTTTAGTCATTTAAGTAGACACTTTGTCCAAGCTACAATGCAATTGAGACCTATGTAAATAAAAAAAATAATACATTCCAGTTTTAAACTATTCTGTGGGCTCACCACCTGCAGGAGGGGCCAGAGGGGTCGGGTGCAGTGTGATTTGGGTGACAGCTGAAGGCGGGGACCTTGGCGGTCCGATCCCCGGCTGCAGAAGCTAGCTCTAGGGACGTGGAACGTCTCCTCTCTGATGAGGAAGGAACCTGAGCTGGTGCGAGAGGTTGGGAAGTTCTGATTAGATATAGTCGGCCTCACCTCGACGCATGGCAAGGGCTCCGGAACCAGCCTTCTCAAGGGGGGTTGGACTCTCTTCCACTCTGGAGTTGCCAATGGGGAGAGGCGTTGGGCAGGGGTGGCAATTCTTGTCACCCCCCGGCTCGGTGCCTGTACATTGGAGTTTACCCCGGTGAGCGAGAGGGCAGCCTCCCTCTGCCTTCGGGTGGGGGGACGGATCCTGACTGTTGTTTGCGCCTATGGCCTGAACAGCAGTTCAGCGTATCCACTCTTTTTGGAGTTCTTAGAGGGAGTACTACAGAGTGCTCCCTCTGGGGGTTCCCTCGTCCTCCTGGGTGACTTCAATACTCACGTCAATGGCGACAGTGAGACCTGGAGGGGCGTGATCGGAAAGAATGGCCCCCCGATGTGAACCCAAGTGGTGTTCTGTTGTTGGACTTCTGTGCTTGTCACAGATTGTCCACAACAAACACCATATTCAGGTGTCCACATGTGCACTTGGCACCAGGATACCTTAGGCCGCAGTTCGATAATCGACTTTGTGGTTGTGTCGTTGGATTTGCGGCCGCATGTCCTGGACACTCGGGTGAAGAGAGGGGTGGAGCTGTCAACGGATCACCAACTGGTGGTGAGTTGGCTCCGATGGTGGGGGCGGATGCCAGACAGAACCGGCAGGCCCAAACGTATTGTGAGGGTCCGCTGGGAATGCCTGGCAGAGTCTCCTGTCAGAAGGAGCTTCAACTCCCACCTCCGGGAGAGCTTCAACCATGTCCCGGAGGAGGTGGGGGACATTGAGTCTGAGTGGACCATGTTCCGCGCCTCCATTGTTGAGGCGGCCGACCGGTGCTGTGGCCACAAGTTGGTCGGTGCCTGTCGTGGCAGCAATACCTGAACCCGCTGGTGGACACCGGCGGTGAAAGATGCCATCAAGCTGAAGGAGTTGTACCAGGCCTTTTTGGCTTGTGGGACTCCTGAGGCAGCAGACAGGTACTGGCGGGCCAAGCGGAGTGCGGCTGTGGCGGTCGCTGAGGCAAAGATCCAGGCATGGGAAGAGTTCAAGGAGGCCATGAAGAACGACTTCCGGATGACTTCGAAAAGGTTCTAGACCACCATCTAGCGCCTGAGGAGGGGGAAGCAGTGCACTATCAACACTGTGTACAGTGGAGATGGTGTGGTGCTGACCTCGACTCAGGACATTGTGGATCGGTGGAAATAATATTTCGAAGACCTCCTCAATCCTACACGCCTTCCAGTGAGGAAGCAGGGCCTGGGGACTCGGGGGGTGGGTTCTCTTATCTCTGGGGCTGAGGTAGCCCCTGAGGTAGTGGAACTGTGGACTCTATACCCTCAGCAGGGTCCTAGAGGGTGCTTGGGCGTTTGCCCAACCAGTCCACATGTGCTTTGTGCATTCGACCGTGTCCCTCAGGGAGTCCTGTGGGGGGTTCTCCGGAAGTATGGGGAGCCGGGCCCCCTGATACGGGCCGTCCACTCCCTGTATGACCGGTTAGGGCCAGAGCTTCGTCCGCATTGCCGGCAGTAAGTCGGACTCGTTTCCAGTGAGGGTTGGACTCCGCCAGGGCTGCCCTTTGTCACCGATTCTGTTCATAACCTTTATGGACAGAATTTCTAGGCGCAGCCATGGTGTTGAGGGGGTCCGGTTTGGTGGCCTCAGGATCGGGTCTCTGCTCTTTGCAGATGATGTTGTCCTGTTGGCTTCATCGGTCCGTGAAAAAAGTGGAGTGCCTTCTCCGGGTCGGGGAGGAGATCCTGCCCCAAGTTGAGGAGTTCAAGTACCTCGGGGTCTTGAACCTCGGGGTCTTCCCCCACTCGTTCCCCTCACGAGTGGGGGAAGAATGGAGCGGGAGATCGACAGGCGGATCGATGTGGCGTCTGCAGAAATGCTGGCTCTGCACTGGTCCGTTGTGATGAAGAGAGAGCTGAGCCGAAAGGAGAAGCTCTCGATTTACCGGTCGATCTTCGTTTCTACCCTCATCTATGGTCATGAGCTTTGGGGAGTGACCGAAAGAACGAGATTGCAGGTACAAGCGGCCGAAATGAGTTTCCTCTGTAGGGTGGCTGGGCTCTCCCTTAGAGATAGAGTGAGATGCTCTACCATCTGGGAGGAGCTCGGAGTAGAGCCGCTGCTCCTCCGCGTTGAGAAGAGCCAGATGAGGTGGCTCAGGTACCTAGTCAGGATGCCTCCCGGACACCTCCCTTGTGAGGTGTTTAGGGCATGTCCCTCCGGTAGGAGGCCCCTGGGAAGACCCAGGACACGCTGGAGGGACTATGTCTCTTGGCTGGCCTGGGAACGCCTCGGTATCCCCCTGGAAGAGCTGGATGAAGTGGCTAGGGAGAGGGAAGTCTGGGCTTCCCTGCTTAGGCTGCTGCCCCCACGACCCGACCCCGGATAAGCGGTAGAAGATGGGTGGATGGATGGATGGACAGTTTTAAACTACCTATGACCAACTAACTGTGCAGAGTTATGTAGCGGGAGTAAAAGGAGAAGAGGTAAGGAGAGGAGGAGAAAGGTAAGTAATGTTAGCAGAGGTGTTCTCAGAAAACTGTCTTCAAAAGCTTTCTGAAGGAAGTGAAGGTTGCCCCTGCTCTGACAGAGCTCAGGAGGTCGTTCCACCATTGGGGAACAAGGAATGAAAATATTCTGGTTTGCTATGCCAGTACAGACGGCTTTACCAGATGACATGAATACACCAGATAAGGAGTAGAATGTGCTCAGACAAGATTACTGAAGGAAAAGGGAGCAGATCCACACATTCTCTGTAGGTTAGCATGACTTGAACTTGCTAGTTTAGCTCGATCAGTGTTGTAACGTGGATCCGCTTCAGTTAGTCCATCTGAAGTGGCTTCACCACACATATGGGCACACCCGTTAAAAAGGAATTGCAGTAGTCAATCACCATGGCTTGTACCAGCAGCTGGGTATCATGCTAGGTTTATGTTGTTGAATAAGAAAATCGATGTTGTGATGAATGGATTGGTTGGCTGGGAGAACCAGGGGCTCAGATTTAGCAAAGTTAAGTTGGAGGTGGTGGTTGTGCATCCATGTGGATATGTCAGAGAGACAGTTTGAGATCTTGTCCAAAACTGAGGGTTTATCTGGGGGAAAAGACAGGTACAGCTGGGTGTCACCTACATAGCAGTGGTATGAAAAACCATGCAAGTGGCTTGACCCCAACAAGGTTGTCTATTTGGCAGAGAACAGCGGCCCCCAGCAACAATCCTTAAGGGACCCTCTGACCTCCCATAGAGAATGCCCAGATAGGTAAGATAAGAACCAGGAAATTGTACTGCCAGTGATGTCCATGCCAGAGAGAATGGAGAGAAGGATGCGGTGGTTGATATTAGTAAATGTAGCTGATAAGTCAAAGAGAGTTAATGGAAACCGAAGACTGAGCAGCTACTTGGGCAATTTTGAGTGCCTCCATCACAGACAACAGGACCGTTTCTGTGGGGTGGCCACTCTTGAAACTAGACTAGTCCAGGTCAAGAAGGAGGTTCTTCGACAAGAACTCAGTGATGTGTTTCAAAACCGCTCTCGTGGTGGTCTTGGACAGGAACAGGAGAAGGCAGATCAGGCGATAGATGAGAGAGGGTTTTCTGAGCAGTGGTGTTACCTGAGCTGATTTAGATGTGGATGGAAAGCTGTGGGTGGAGAGGGAAGAGTTGATCATGTGAGTGGTCTCTGGGGGGTGGTGCTGGTGGTGGGACCTATTGTCTGTAGGAAGGTGGTTGGGACAAGGTCCAGAGGGCATGTAGTTGTATGGCTACATGTCAAGAGTTTAGATACCCCACTCTCTGTGAGAGGGATAAATGTGGAGAAGGAAGTGGGAGAAGCTGAGAGCATGCAGTAGGACAGCTGTACATTGGATTCGTGGGCATCTTAAAGAACTGACAATTGATAGCTACAATTGTCTCCATGAACAGTTTCTTTGCAGCCGTGATGCTGGAAAAGGAGGACAGTAGAGACTGGTAGCTCTCAAAATCTTCAGGTGCACAATTTGAGCAGAGTTAAACCAAGTAACTAATGTTATAAGCGGTAAATAAAAACACAAAGGGTCTCATTTATCAATCTTGCTTGAGAACGTGAAGATCTGAATACAGGAATCATGGTTCGAAAGGACGCACGTGTGATTCATGAAAATTCCGTATATAGCAAAATCCCAGCATATGACTCAGCTGGTCTTGATAAATGCGGCGGCTGAAACCGATCTTCATTAGCATGTTCCACCATTAAATATTCATGGCTCAGCGGCGTCGCCCACTGAAATCAAACGTTAAGAGGAGAAACCTGAGAAATAATCGAAACTTTTTCGAACTCGAAGTTGTTCCCCTTGAGTCTGAAGTGGAAGTTAAACAAGGACACGCTTTTGGAAGTATGAAAACTGGTGTTAAAGGTGCCCAGAAAAACACTGTCTGGAGAACAAAGACAGCGGCGGGAGCAGCGCCGTCATGGATGAGCAGGCGTGTCGCTGCCCTGACACAGTCACACGTGTGCGCGCACTGTTGAAGCTGTGCTGCTGCTCTATGGCAGGTTTACCAGTTATTAGATATTCTGTCATTACCACGAAAAAACAGAAAACATTTATTTCAACAAAAAGGACACAATTACAAAAAACAAAACAAAAAGAAAGAAATTACGTCAGAAAAACAGAAAGAATTATACCGAAAAACAAACCAAACATGAATTTCTCAGGAAAAAATGGTTATATTTAGTCAGGTGAAGCAAAACATTTATGTTTTAATCTGAGTGCATTATATGGCTGCCTATACTTAATGACCAGTTTGAGGTTTGTTTAATCATTATTTTTACATTTTTACTGCTCTACACCACGAATCCACACTGACTCTCACTTGCGTACACGATGTCAGACCTGACGTGAGATCTGAGTGGATCGTACTCTCACGTCCAGATTGCTAAATGCCGAGCCTTGCATGAAAATAGCCGTGCGCACAGTTTTCTGCCATACGTACGGTTCATAAATGAGGCCTTCTTAGTCTAAGTCTTCTTACCCCAGTAGCTTGTCTCGCTACTTCTTAGCCTAGTATCTGAAATGTTCTTAAGGGGATGTGACTGACATATTTAAACATTTATATTTAGATTCTAAAAAAAATAGAGTTGACAAGAAAAAGAAAGAATGTTTTACTCTGAATATTAAATTTGGGGTTAATGGCATCAAAGTTGTAAACAAGTTCATTGTAGTAACAAACCAGTTTAAAATGTTAATGTATCAACTATCAACAACCCAGACATTTTCCATTAACTGCCCTTTGTCGACTATTATTGAATTCTCATATAAAAGGAAACACTTTACATGGAATCAAAACTTCTGGACAGGAAGACACATTTTGAAACTATATAAAAAAACTATATAAAAATTTAATATGCTTATTTTAAGGCCAACATTCTACAGCAAAGCCTTCAAAATGATTCTTCAAATTCTTTTGTTTCTTGCTTCCAAGCAAATGTCTTTTTCTTTGAATTAAAATTGGGGCCATAAATCCATTACAGAGTTCCATGTCTTGGCCACACTGCCTCTGGAGAAGTCAAAGAGCTTTTTATTGAGACAGATAAGGAGGGATGAGGAAGAGGAGAAGAGGAAGCATGGAGTTGAAGGGAACAAAGGGAGGGGTTCTATATGAAAAAAATATTTTTCCATTCAATAAAATGGGGTACCGCATGTATGTATCTGTAAATACAGAGGAAAAAAGTCCCTTTTGGAGCAGTGTTTGGAAACCTTAAATCAAAATAAAGATAAAAACTGACACTCTCATTCAGATTTGGGGCTCAATGTCAGGGAACGGGGACGGTAGAGGTCCTAATTCTAAACTAATTATATAGAAGCTCTGGAAATGATTTGGATTAGTGAAATACCAAATTAGGAAATTGTAATAAATCTAACTAAAGAAGCAGAATGTAGCTTTAGTCAGAATGTACAGTAATGGGATTGACTGGTGCTTCCTCCCAAAGGATCTTGGTTCTCAATGACTTAATTAGTAACCAGTAGTGATTGTGTGTTCAATAATAATAAAAAAAAAGATTAAAATACATGGCATAATCAAAGTAACAATGCTGAAAAAAGGCTTCAAATTTAATGTTTGAAACTACAAGCTGTGTATTTTAAATGTAGATTTATTATTGAATCTGTTAAAATGTCAATAAAATGTTTCGGTTCTTCCATTAGATTCGAAAATTGTACCACAGCCACCTAAACAGATAGCAAATCCAAATAGAAATGTTTGAAGAATACAAGGGTACAGATTAAAACTGTCTCTCCTTTTAAATTTTATTTTATCTATTTAGCCATTAGAGTAAAGAAGCTGTATCTGCGCTGTAAAGATATTGTTCTGCAACAGAAACCTACATGACAGTACCACTGGTAGCAGAGTGTCTTACGTTGTTAGTTGGGGCTATTCAAATAAAAACCTACCTTTATTTCTATGACAAGCTGAGATCATTTATAAAGTGAGAAACATGGAAAGACTTTAATGACTCCATCAATAAAGACGCATGTTCAAGGCAACATGCTAATTTAAACGGTGACGGAAGATCTGTAAGGACAAGCTTTTCTGTTAAAGTGGCTCACCTGTTACGTTGACATATACTGTGGTGAAGGCTGCCAAAGGCACTGCAGCGACGTTCTGAGCTCGAACTCTCAGCATGAAGTTCCTGGTGGTCTCGTAGTCCAGGGGCTCTGCTACCAGGATGGAGGCTGAACCATCTTCACGGTTTGGGGTCAGGTAGAAGCGCACTGGCATGTTAGTCTCTGGGACCATTCCATCTGCCAGGTTGTAGGTGACCCTTGGATCTCCAAGAGGAGAGGTTGCTTTGATGGTCTGTGGGAAATAAATATATAATATAAATAAAAATAAACTGATGCACGACTTCTTGTAATGGTCACTACTAGTCCATTAAAACCCAGCACTGTCATCTCTGCACATACGCAAATGTCCAACCAGGCACTTTATCACATAAGTGCCTGGGTGTGATTTCATTGGACATAATGCGACAATATGAAACCAAATCATTTGGGGAAAAAAATACATTCTTTCAAAGAAACATTTAAAATTGAGATATATTTTACGGCTTCATACTTTGGGACTTTGGATGTAGTGGGCTTGTCACAAGTGTCAAGGGTGGGAAATAATAAGAAGCAGAATAAAAATAAGGCTAAGCAGGTCTCTAAATCATGTTCCTAAATCATGTATCTCAATCATGATGCACTTAGGGAAAGCTGTATTATTTAGTTTCTTATTAATACTACTGAAAAATGGACCATTTCTGTATCTTCAGTTCCCTGCTTACTGATTTTTATAACCAATAATGTAAATATGATCCACAGGTTACTATATATTGATTTAAACTCGTCAGGTATTCCCTGAAGGTAGCATAAATAAAAGATGTCCTCGACCTCGGTGTCATGCTACTACTCATCATTTCACACCTGTGTCACTTTTGACCATGTCTATCATGCCCCTTGCTGTGTTTCTCAAAGTTCAGCTACAAAAACAAATTTTCCTTTTTTCCCCTAAAAAAGACATACCAAATAGAGAAAAAGGGCATGGAAAAATATTTTCAAGTCAGAAAAAAAGAAGAAGAAAAAAAAGGAAATAATTCCAGCTAAAGAATTAGTTTCTCATTTATAGCACAACTGCATAAATGGATGCTTACACCCAAATGGATGCTTATTCATGCAGTAAAACTGCGGTAAAACTGCATGAATCAGACAAAATTATGCGAATAGACAAATTCTTCAATCTCTAGGCTGTCTAAACTAATTAAGGAGAACCTTCTCAAAGCTGCTACCTTCAAACGAAGGCAAAATGTCATCTAGAACAGGATCCAGTACATGAATGTATGACCATTTTTGGGTGATTAAATGTTTTGGTTTCAATTATTACACATTAAAGATTAACAATTCAAGGATTGTACTGGGATCAGTTAATGAGAAGCCCAATGACTGTAGGTTAAAAATGCGAGAATAAATTTGCAATATTACATATATGCCCCAAAACACCCAAATCCTAATCCGATCTCTAAACCAACGTGTAGTGACATCAAAACAAGTAGTAATGGCACTGCTGGATAGCAAATATTTCATATTTTTCACCAAAAAAAAAAAAGATTTGGAAACAATGCTCAGTAGGTTATTTAAATTTAGATTTGTTTTCCAGAGCAGTGAGCAGTGTCTCCTCCTGCCCCACCCCACCGATACGTACCACAACAGGAGTGTCGCGGACGGTGTTTTCTGGTATGACCACGGTGTAGCTCTCCTTTTCCCACTGCGGAGGCTGGTTTTTCACGTTGGTGATGGTGACAGAAAGTTCCACTGAGCTGCTCCTGTTGCCTCCGTCTGTGGCCACAATTTCCCTGGTGATGTATGTCCTCTGTTCAACAGAAAATAAGTGCACATGTTTTTATATGTACGGGTCCGTCTGGTACTATGGGTGTGCTGAAAAAAAAAAAAAAAAAAGATGAACACCATAAATCTAAGTCACAGATTTCAAGCCCTAAATAGATCTAAATAGAAAAAAAAATTCTGACCATCTCAAATAAGTTAGTAGACTATCAATAAATGATTCAAATTACAACTGGACTTTCTATCATTTCTGGAGATGTTTCACCTCTTCTTTTACCACATCTTCATTTCTTAATTTATTTGCACCTAAAGGATAAAGAATACTCATAGTCATGTTCATGTTTTTGCCAGAGAAGAGAGAGATGGTTTGAAAAAGGAGTAAAAGAAGTCATTTTTGTTAAAAACCAACACTAAACAGAGGAAGAGGCTCATGACAACAGTAGCAGCCACTTACAATGCTGTCCTGCGATCTCCCCAGAAAGTTTCACGATCATTCACACCCAAAAGCACATGACGACCAATGCAAATTACCACCAACCACCAAACACTGACAACAGCATTCAGGAAACAAGTACACTACATACAACTCTGGGATTTCCAACCTCAGAGCTGAAGAAGCCTCTTAGACAAGAGGTGAAACGTCTTCAACTATCGAAAGTCCAGCTAGATTTTTTTAAGCCGAGTCTGGATGACCCAGAACATCCATTGCCATCCATTCTGTTATTACTCTAATTCTTTGAAAAAAAAAGGTCTGTTCTTCATAGGCTCATGAGCTATACTGAAAAATGATTCCAGATTTAAAACCAGATTTTGGTTCTATGCCTAATGTGAGTTTAGTTAAAAGAGTAAAAATCTTCTACCTGAGAAATAGGCTGGTTGACATACACCCAGCCTGTCAGTGGGTTCACCCGAAGATACTCAGGCTGTTCACCGGACAGAGAGTACATGATGGCCGCATTGGTGCCAAAGTCATCATCTTGAGCTGCCACCCGCAAGAAACTGGTCCCAATCATTGTGTCCTCACGAAGAAAATCTGTTACAGAAGAGAAAGGAAGCGCGGCGCATTTCCACGGCTGTAAGAATGTGTGAAATGTGCAGGACAGAGTTCTGTACTAGTCACGTTATTGCAGCTGTCAGGACTGTCAGACAGAAAAGTGTATCACTCTGTTCCTTAAAACAGCACCTGGGAACAGCACAGGGGAAAAATGCCAGCAAGGATTAACAGACAGGCTGCCAGTCATCTAAAAGCAGCTGGAATCATGCTGTCAGAGGTTTGCAGTAAACTACAGTAATGATGATCATGATGCCATTTTTCTAGGACCATTACACCATTATAGGATAAGGCTAGATCAAGTAAACATGAAAGCAGAGGGAAAAAACAGCAACATTAAAGCAGCAAAAAAAAAGAACGTCTGGGACAAACATGGACGACAACTGGAACAGAAGCGCTTATCTTCACGAGGACGGGAGAGACATAGAGGGACAGGCAGAGACAATCAGGACACAAACAAGGATGCAGCAGAGAGAGTGGGAGGGATGAAGGGAGACGATGCCAGACAGGAATACAAGAAACAGAACCAGGTGGAAAAATCTGAACCATCTACTTATGGTGTAACCTAAAGAAGAAGTATTTGCATCAGTAGGTTTTTCCTGCAGCTGTGTTTATTATACAAATTATATATCATTCACATTAACAGTGGATGAGTGTCTGGATCTAGCAGTCATTACATTTAAACTGATCAACGAACTCCTGATATTGTTTGCAATGGGGAACTCTGGTTGAATTTAAGCACAAATTATATCAATCACCTCAAAGATGGAGGCACATTGGACGACATTTCATATGCTGATGTGTTGATGTGAAGATAACCCGGTATTGTATGAAGCATTGAAGTTGTTGGGAGAGTAGGAGCAGGTGTGTGTGTATGTGTGTATGTGTGTGTGTGTGTCTGTGCTTGTGTGCATTAACTTACATTCATATCGGATGTTCTCAAACTTAGGATTGTTGTCGTTCTGGTCCAGAATGTGAATGGTGAGTTGACAAATGCCTATCAGCGGATCTGCTGCCTGGTCTGTGGCCGTCACCGTCACCGCGTACTCCCGCTGGCGTTCTCTGTCAAATTTCCTGGCTGTCACAATTGTTCCTAGAGACAAAAAAGATAACAAGGTTGATGAGACTGATCATTTGAAGCAAAGACATCTCATTATTAACCTGGAGCATAAAAAAAATCTGTACTTAAAGTCTTGTCTGTTACCCAAATTCAAAAGAGAAGAGTAAGATATTTATTAAATCTAAAACCATATATTAATATGTTTGACATATTTTAGGTATTGCCCAATTAATAACAATATAATACAATACTGAAATACAATCACCGAGTTTAACAATGGTGTCTCGACATGCTGAGGAACATGTTGGTTTTCCTTTTTTGCTTTGGCATTTTAGGGATAAGGAGACACTTCATATCTTCCAACTTTATCAAATACAAATGTTTGTGTATATTTTGCCCTATGTTCGTCTTCGTGTATGTTGTGTATGGCTATGTAAACTTCCGGAGCATGTTGCTGGAACTCCTACCCCCCGCGAGGCTACTGCTGCTGGATCCAGAACCATCTCCAGGCCCTGCCTGGATCCTGCTGCTTCTGCTCAATGTTCTCTCCCTCCTCCCTGTCTCTCCTCTCCCCCTGTCCTTTTTGTCTCTATCTCCCCCTCTCCTCTGTCTCTCTCACCATCTCCCCATCTCTCCTCCCCCGCCCCCCTTCCCAGGCGGTCGCAGCAGATAGCTGTCTATACTGAGTCTGGTTCTGCTCGAGGTTTCTGCCTGTTAAAGGGAAGTTTTTCCTCGCCACTGTCACCAATGGCTTACTCAGTGTGAAGTTTTGACCTGGGACTTGTTTCTCTTCTTTTGAATATGTAAAGTGTCTTGAGATAACATTGTCATGAATTGGCACTTTAAATAAAATTGAACTGAATTAATTTCAAATTGAATAGTGGTGTGTAGCAGCACCGGTGTCTGGGTGGATGCTGAATGCAGGCACAGTGGAGTCTTTGTGCATGAAGCCATATGTGACCCTTCCATTGGAACCCTCATCAGCATCAACGGCGTGGACCTGCAGAACAAACGTTCCTGCTGGCTGGTTCTCCAGGACTGACGTGCTCTCTCGGTACTGCTGACACTGACCAACAAAAGATTATAGTCATGTAAATACAACCTCAGTTCAAGAAAAGTCTTGTGATAATCCTCTAATCCCTCTTGACATTCAATTTAAACAAACACAACAGAAAGACATTCATTATTGTGTTCCTTCAACATTGTAATTAAAATGAGAGGAGCCTTCCAAAACAGGGACAAGGACAACTACAAAGTACAAGGAAATTGGTAGAAACCCAAAAATGGGATGGTGACATTTAACGGTGGTGCCCCACTGAACTACCACTAACATGGAACGGGCCAAAAAGGCTTTTAAAAAACAGGGCAGGATTTGCGATTTAAATATGTAGAACATTGTTTACTTTGTATAGAAATGCTCATAATAAAGTTGTATAATGTATAATAATAAAGTGCAGAATGTATAATAATAAAGTGCAGAAAACCTCTGAGCAAATTGGGGAAAGAGAATAAAAAAGACGTTTTTTTTTTTTTTTACTTCAGAAACATTTTGTTTCGTAATCATATTAATATTAAAATTGCAAAACATCTGCATCTCCTTTAGGGTTGAAAACCTTCTAGAGTCGATTCCTTTTCATTTGTGTGGATTTTGGCTGTAGCTAAATTCTGACCATAAAATGTTCTAGATGGCTCATACATTGTTTTCCAATATTTATTTAATTTTATTTTATATTTTATCAGTTCCTTTAAATAAAAAGATGTTTATACTTTGGCTGTAAAGTACAAGACCTGACTACCGACAATCCACATTGGGGATTTTAGCATGTAGCCTTTAACAGTGATGTCACCCAAGAATCACACAGCATCGTGTGTTTCATTTATGCTCGGTTCC
This sequence comes from Pao palembangensis, assembly GCA_015343265.1. Taxonomy (NCBI): domain Eukaryota; kingdom Metazoa; phylum Chordata; class Actinopteri; order Tetraodontiformes; family Tetraodontidae; genus Pao; species Pao palembangensis. The sequence continues at coordinate 2,505,061 of CM027081.1, forward strand.
CAACTGATTCAGGCAACCTGTTTATTTAAATATGGCTGTGGTTAGCTTGGTTGGCATTTTAATTATTGCAGACTAATAACGTTTAAGCATCTTAAAGTTAATGTAGACGTTATAGAATAGTGTAAAGCACTACAAGTTACAGATACACTCGGTGGGTCAGCACATCAGAAAAATCTGATAATATGGTTTTGTTAGAGTTACAAGAACACAATCTCAAGCATCTGCTGAAAAGCTCTGCAATTGTGTCAGTGGTCTGGGGTTCTGCAACACAATTTGACAAGGTCACCTCCTGTGATCAGTTTAGTTGCTGTAGTTTAAGAGGATGGAGATCATATGCTAAACTACTTACTTATCTGAAGTTATCTGAACGCAGCAGATCGACTTCAGTTCAGTAGAGGAAACTTTTTAAGGTTATATGAAGTGTGCTATGCAAAACCAACTGAATTCTACATTTTCCCTGATTGAATTCTTCATTAATGCATGCTGGCTTTTGAAAGAACTGAATTTAGTTTTACAAAAATGATCATAATCCCAGTCTGCTGCAGTGAATATGAAACACCCCTGTTTTTCGTAATGTGAAAAGGTGAGACCAAGAGGAATAATTTCAGAATGTTTTCAACCCAGAATGTGACATAAAATGTGAACAATATGAATGAAAATCAAACAAATCTTTTTGGGAAGATAAAATAAAATCTCTTACCTGGTTATGTATGAATACACATTCCTATGTTCAGAATTACCCAATCACTTTCAAACTGATCATATATTTTATTCAGTCCACATCTGCTATTATGTAAAGTGACTAATCAATTCCAAATAAAGTTCAGCTGTTCTAGTGGGGTTTTCATGACATTTTCTTAATGATAATAAATAGCAAAAGCCATGAATCAAAGACCTGATTGTTAAAAGGGATCATCTACAAAATGTTACATGCCTGGCTGCATTTGCAAACATAAAATGTGCGTTGGAAACTGTGTTTTGTTCATCATAAAATCAACACTAGCCAAAGAACACCGCGGCCACAGTGAAGTATGAGAGTGGCAGCATCAAGTGTTAAGGCATTTTCACAGGTCAGAACAGTTCTGAATCTCAGTCAATTTTGGTACCAAACCTTCAGGCCTCCACCAGATAGCCGAAGATGAAGATTACCTTTATCTTTCAGCACAAAACCCAAAACATAGATCTAAATCAACAAAGGAATGATTTAATCAGAAGAGGTTTTAGAGTTACCCAGCAGAGTTGCACTCCAGCTGTGTATCTAACATCTGTGGGGTGATCTGTGCTGTGGGAAGGCCGTGTAGAGGAGTTACCCTCATAATCTGACACATCTGGAGTGCTTTTGCCAACAAGAGTAGCCAAATCTTGCCAAGTCAAGATATGCTGTGTTAACAGACTCCAACCAAAGAGACTGAGTGCTGTAATAAAGTCATAAGGTGCCTCAAAAAGTAATAGTTTAAGGGTGTGTACATTTATGTCACTGGGTTATTGTGTATGTTGTAGGTCACATTAAAGGGAAATGGTTCTGGAGGAATTTATCTTCTCGCTGCTTCAAATCACAAAAACCTATCATTGTAACAGGGGTATGTAAACTTTTATAAGCACTGCAGGGGGAAATGGCTGCGGATGACCTGCAATTCAACCATAATCACTCTACCCTGGGAATTTCATGCCTCGCTGCATTACATTTCACCATCTTATGTCAAGACGACAGATTTACATTGGAGCCAGTTTGAAGGAAGGCTGCTGAGTCTCATAGAGATCCAACAGGAAGAAGTATTTGATGCCATGGAATTCATTAAGTTCACTTGGAATTATCCTGGGTGTTATATTTACCACACATCTAGAGTTGTATGTGCATAAACCTTTGTGACTGGATCATGAGGGTGCTGCTAAGGATTATGTCTTCCAAACAATACATCTCACCAGGGCTGTTCCAATCATTTAAGACAACTCAGAGGATCCTAAATCACAATAGCAGCTCTGCTGGAAATGGTGATGATTCCTGTCTCTGTCTATGTACTACCATGAAGAAAACATCCATGATCATTCACTGAATAGTGAATGATCCTTTATATGAAGATTTATTTCTTCTGTGTCTTCTTTCTTTCTTGGTCCTGTTAAACTGATGGGAGAATAAAGGATGAAGCACAGATTTGGACTAATGCAGCATTTCATCTAAGAGACAGCTGAGACAGAGATGGTGATAAACTGAGGACAAGGAATCCCTCTGTTCCCTCTGCTCTATTTTACATTAATTTCTGTGACAACCAAGAGGCAAACAATTGTCTCAGTTTTCCCCAGAGAGTTTCATCTGGAAAGTGCTGTTATTCCCAATATTTGCTAAAGATGCTGTAGCTCAAGGAGCTTGAACTGTCAACTTAAAATTGCATCTACATAATTGACACACTCTAAAAACCAAAAACAAGGTGGGGTAGTAGAGCTTCAAGCGCCAAAAGATCCCTTGAAGGTTTAATTAAAACAGTGAGATAATGTACACTAGGAGGGACATGAGGGAGATGCTCAAACTGGCTAATCGCTCCTCCAGAGACAGATGGAGACTAATAAATAGAGGAGGCAGACAGGTGAAGAGAGGCGGAGAAGCGATGGGGGAGAGTTACATTATATAAAGAGGAAGGTTTATTGATGTGAGCCATTAGTCATCTTACCTTCTCAAAGACAGGCTTGTTATTATTTACGTCATCCACTCCCACTATGACCTGCGCTGTGGACGACAGGGCCTGAGGTCCACCTGAGGCATTGTCATCTACAGCTGTAATGTTGAGTACGTATTCAATACCCTGGAGGTGAGGGGGCGGGCTGGAGCGCAGTCGGATCAAGCCTGCATAAAAACAGGACAAGCATTGGCAGCGTTGTTTGTACCATTAGTAAATAGATGCCTGTCTTGCATCTTTGTCAAGTTTATCCAGAATGTTTGATTATTATAACATGTAATGTATCTATACCTTTGGTGTAAAACACGTTGTCACCAACTCACCAACTCTAGCCTCCTTCTCTGGCTTCAAATCAGGTTCATTTTGACATTTTGAAATTGAACTTTATTGAAGTATTCTTTATTGAAGTATTCTTAATTTCTCTGAATTTAATTTCTCTTAATTTCTACACACACACACACACACATGCACATGCACACAAACATATGTACAAATATACCAGTGAAGAACCTTCAGGGGAGGATTTAGATTATTTGTTATTAAAATCGCAGAAGTTTCACATTTACCGTTCGACTACTCCGGCGAGACCTGCAGTGAGGCAGCAGCCAGCTGAGCCTCACCGTGGATTGCGCAATCACTTAGCTGACTGTGCCTTACATGCTGTGTCGCTGTCTTTCACAATATGAAGTAAATTTTCATAGTTTAGCTGATGTAGATAATATATAATGTAGCTTTTTTTATTGTCAACAACTATGTGTGGACCGTGTTTCTTATGCTGAGCAATCATAAAATGGCTAAAAAGAGGCACTAGACGAGGCACGCAGTGCTGGTGCCTCATACTAAGGGGCGCTTGTGGGACGCACTGCTATACTGCGGTCAATTAAGAGTTAGCAAGAAGTGAAGTCATTAATTTTTTTCTATTCGCCTGGCCTTAGTTTCAAAATGGAAAATTATATACAGTATCTAAAACTTTTAAAACTAAAAGAAGACAATGAACAATTCTACCAACAAGTTATCAATGCTTGGATGGACTTTATTTATAAGTGAATGAAAGTTTTTTTTTTCCAATTAAATGTGCTTTTTTTGTGCTACAGTTTGTATGTGTAAAGAATACTGATATGAGACTTTAAACATAACCCGTTAACTTCTGCCAATCAAATATTGGATAAGATAGTCTGTAGGATTATATGTTTGTAAATCTGATTGTGATAACGTCAGTGCCTCACCAGCCACGAACCTCACGGCACGTCACTGAAATATACACGTACGTGTATATGGAAAGATATATACTATATTGACATGTATGTGTGTGTGTGTGTGTGTGTGTATACATACATACTCTAAATATGTATGTATGTGTTTATGGGAATTTTTGACCATTCTTCCATAAACATGGAGCACATGTTAAGACACTGATGTTGGACAAGAAGCCCAGTCGCCACTCTAATTGATCCAAAAGGTGTTTTATTGGGTAGAGATCAGGAATCTGTGCAGATCAGGATAGTATAGTATAGTATAGTATAGTATAGTATAGCATAGCATAGCATAGAATGCTTTATTTCTGCAGTCATGTTGGAACCCAAAAAGGCCACCTACACACTATTCCCAGAAAGTTGGGGGCATAAAACTGTCCAAAATGCCTTGGTATGCTGAAGCATTAAGAATTCCTTTCACTGGGACTAACTCCTGAAAAACAATCCAATACCATAAACCCCATTCCACCAAACGTGACTTGGCACAATGGAGTCAGAGAAGTAACATTCTCCTGGCAACTGCCAAAGCCAGATTTATTCACCACTGCAAATAAAAATAACCTGTCTACTCTGTCCTACCAATACCTAAAGGGGGGAGTAGGGCTCTGTGCATCAGAATGTTTTCAAAGATCAAGGCAACACGTGGAGAAGTTAACAAGTTGAGATGAAAAAGGTACAAAATACAAAAAGATGTCCCCCACCTGAGGTGTGTGAGACTTCCAAGCCTGAAGAGGTAAACAATGGAAGCAGAATCCAGGAGAATAAACAGAGTGTTCTCCATGGAACCATTAACAGTGTACACTCAGTGGAAGGGTAATACAGTGACAATGAAAACTGCCATACCAAGGCTAGAAACTGAACAATATGATAAAAAAGAGGCATCACACAACACCGATGCCAAAAGGGTTGGAAGACTGAAGAACAGACTACAGCAAACTCCCTGAGGACAAACTTGTTACCATCTGAAGGGTTACCATCACAAGGGTGCAATCCAATCTAACTACTGCCCGATAAGCTGCTTCAATACAACTTGGAAGATCCTGTCAGGCATCATGGCAGCCAAGATGAGTGGGTACATGGCTCAAGTGGGGGCCCCGGCATATACCAAGGTTGATGGTTAGTCCCCACTGCTGTTCTGCATTGGTCTGAAACCCCTGAGCCAGGTCATTGACAAGACTGGTTATGGACATCGTCTACAAAATGAGGCAACCATCAGCCAGCTCATCTACATGGATGACTTAAGGCTGTATGACAAAAGCGAGCGGGACATGGACTCATTAATTCACACCACCAGGATCTTCAGCAACAGCACCAGAATGTCATGTAGTCTTGATAAGTGTGGTTGAATGGTAACCACAAGAGGAAGGACAGGAATGAGGGAGTTAGCCTACCAAACAGGAACATCGCAGATGTCAAGGATGGAATCGCAAGGAATAACTTGCGATTCCACAGGGAAATGGGAACCTTGAGCAGGACACTAGGAAATCAGCCAGAGCCAAATACCTCCAGGAACTGGCTGAAGGAGGAGAGAGTTTCACCCCAAGTCCTGCACCCTGAGGCTGTACAAGAACTAGAAAGAGGGAGGCTGAGTATTAGTGAGTGTCAGAGCCACTATCCAAGAGGAAACAGGTAAGATCAGTGAGTACATCAGAAAGATGGCCCCCGGAGACAAGGTGCTAAGTGAATACCTCAGGCAGCAGACATCAGATGGGGAAAAACAGCTGGAACAATTAAGCTCCAAGAAGCTGGTATAGTGTACAGGAACATCTGTGCCAAATTTGGACTGGAAATGCTCTACACACACACACAAAGGTAAAAAAAAACATAGGACATAGGACAACCTTTGTTGCAATGAGCATTTGTTCAAACCATTTGGTTTTATGGCAAGAAAAGCACAGAGTGAAATAAGAAGAGGCAAACACCCCTGCGCTTTATGGCCGAGTGGCAGAACAGAAGCCTGTCCTTAGTAAAATACACATGGAAGCCTGACTGGAGAAAAACAAAACAGAACCCTCAGAATTGGTGAAACAAGATTATGTTGTCTCTTGAAACAAAGACTGAATTTTGTGGCCTTTGTGGCTGTTTTGTGTTAAAAGACATAATGGAACCAACCTAATAGGTAATTACCCTCAGGCACATTCAGTATGTGAGTGCTGAGCAGTACTGACCACAACAGAGTCTTCCATCAGACATGTGAAGATTCACCTTAAAAGAACATATTAGCAGTTAATACAGCTGGGATTCAAATTTAGAATAATCTTTCATGCATTCTATTTCTTCCTTTTTTCCTTCTTGTCAGATTCAGTTCGGGTGACTCATCTACATGCTACTCTGCTTTGAATGACTCTCCTCCACTCTGTGATCATCTCACCCTCTGGTGGTCTGTTTACATTGTGTGTGTGTGTGTGTGTGTGTGTGTGCATGTGTATGTGTGCATGTGTGTTTGTGTGTGTGTTCTTGTACTTGCTACATAATGAATACCAAAATGCTCATTCTACTAGCAAAGTAAGGACATTTTTTTGCAAAGAGGACATTTTGTCTGGTCCTCACAACTCAGAAAGCATGTTTGCGGGTTAAGACTTGGTTTTAAAGTTGGGGTTAGAATTGGGTTTAGTTTAGTGTTACAGGGTTAGTTTGGATGGTTAGGGGTAAGGGGCTGCATGGGTAATACATTTTGCTTATTGAAGTCCTCACAAAAATGGAAGTACATGGATTTGTGTGTGTATGCGTACGTGTCTGTATTTTATTACATTCCTCTTATCTTCACAGACAGGGGAAGGTGTTGTGTCTGTCAGGCATTCATTTGGCTGCTGTTACACAAAGACCCTGAAATTGGACTTGCATATTTACCATTAAAAAAAAAAAAACAGATTACAGATAATATTTTTTTCCCTTTCTTATTTCAGGATCCACAGTAACTGACTTATTACTTTATTATTATTATTATTATTATTATTATTATTATTATTATTATTATTAGTAGTAGTAGTAGTAGTAGTAGTAGTAGTAGTAGCAGTAGTATAGAATTTGTTATTGTTTTAATACACAAACTGGATGAAAACGTTTACAAGAGTATCTGATTTGGAATAGTACGTGTGTTTGTGCAATTGTATATGAGGATGGAAGCTGAAGAGAATGAGCGAGACCAAGCAAGAGAGAGCAAGAGAGAGAGCGAGAGAGAGAGAGAGAGGAAAGTTGATTATAATTTACAGCTACGGCTGTGGATGTAAGTGGACAAAGTTGTGCCTCAAGGCATAGACAGCACATGCAAATGTAATGCTATACTATACACATGTCCTGACAGGATAGACTCAAGCTCAGTACAGTGATTTTTCATCCTAATATTTCTATGTATCTTTAACCCCAATTTCTTAGTATATTTTAATTATTTACTAAGCCACAAGTTTTGAAAAAAAAAAAAAATACTGAGGTGCAGAAATTTCAGGAAAGCATTCTGGCACAGAACAGCTTTTCACTGCCTATGTCTTTGATGCCTGCTAGTTTTTTTCTCAGACATTACCTGTCGTAACAGGCCCCAGGAGACCGCTGCTACACAATACAATGCCGCTGTCACTGGGGGAAGCTTCAGCGTGCCAGTTGCATTCAAAGACCCTTTCTAGCTATCTCAATTTGTTTTTTCCTGGACAATGTTTTGGAACAGAACATTCACGTCAGCTTGGCTGGCTTCAGCAGGGGGTGAAGTTGGCATTTCCTAGTCATTTACTCACTCATGAGTGACTTTATCTGTTCTTATCCTTAAAAGTGTTGAACCATTATGGCACCCGGCTGAACTGTTTTGTTTCTTTGAAGCTGCTGCAGAACAACAGCACATTAAATCACGCAAATTTACTTCAAACATGATCCTGTTTCCTCACGTAAAATTCACATTTATAGAATACATGTAGGTATATGGATGTATGTTAATGTTCATTTACATATCTGTGGTCAACCCAATTTAGGTAATACGGTATTATTCATGCAAATTCGAAGGGGAGGGACATTTAGAAACATTTTATGCAACATTTTATGAAATTTATTATGAATCGCTTTGTGGAATGGAAATTGCAGTAAGCTTTGACCACGTCCCAGGGGAGGTGGGAGACATTGAGTCCGAGTGGGCCATGTTCCATGCCTCCATTGTTGAGGCAGTCGACCGGTGCTGTGGCCGCAAGTTGGTCGGTGCCTGTCGTGGTGGCAATACCCGAACCCGCTGGTGGACACCGGTGGTGAGGGATGCCGTCAAGCTGAAGAAGGAGCAGTACCGGGCCCTTTTGGCCTGTGGGACTCCTGAGGCAGCAGACAGGTACCAGCAGGCCAAGCGGAATGTGGCTACGGTGGTCGCCAAGGCAAAGACCCGGGCGTGGGAAGAGTTCAGTGAGGCCATGGAGAACGACTTCCGGACGGCTTCAAAAAGGTTCTGGACCACTGTCCGGCATCTGAGGAGGGGGAAGCAGTGCACTGTCAACACTTTGTATAGTGGAGATGGTGTGCTGCTGACCTCGACTCAGGACATTGTGGATCGGTGGAAATAATATTTCGAAGACCTCCTCAATCCCACCGACACGCCTTCCCGTGAGGAAACAAAGCCTGGGGACTCGGGAACGGGCTCTCATATCTCTGGGGCTGAAGTTGCCAAAGTGGTCAAGAATCTTCTCTGTGGCAAGGCCCCAGGGGTGGATGAGATCTGCCTGGAGTTCCTTAGGGCTCTGGATGTTGTAGGGCTGTCATGGTTGACACAACTCTGCAGCATTGCGTGGACATCGGGGATATAAGGGGATCACACTTCTCAGCCTCCCTGGCAAGGTCTATTCAGGGGTACTGGAGAGGAGGGTCCGCCGGATAGTCGAACCTCGGATTCAGGAGGAGCAATGCTGTTTTCGTCCTGGACGTGGAACTGTGGATCAGCTCTACACTCTCAGCAGGGTCCTTGAGGGTGCATGGGAGTTTGCCCAACGAGTCCACGTGTTTTGTGGATTTGAAGAAGGCATTCGACCATGTCCCTCGGGGATTCCGTCCACTCCCTGTATGACTGGTGCCAGAGCTTGGTCCGCATTGCCGGCAGTATGTTGGGCTCGTTTCCAGTGAGGGTTGAACTCCGCCAGGGCTGCCCTTTGTCACTGATTCTGTTCATAACCTTTATGGACAGAATTTCTAGGCGCAGCCATGGTGTTGAGGGGGTTCGGTTTGGTGGCCTCAGGATCGGGTCTCTGCTCTTTGCAGATGATGTTGTCCTGTTGGCTTCATCAGTCCGTGACCTCCAACTCTCGCTGGATCGGTTCGCAGCCAAATGTGAAGTGGCCAGGATGAGAATCAGCACCTCCAAATCTGAGGCCATGGTTCTCAGCCAGAAAAGGTGGAGTGCCTCCTCCGGTTGGGGAGGAGATCCTGCCCCAAGTGGAGGAGTTCAAGAATCTCGGGGTCATGTTCATGAGTGGGGGAAGAATGGAGCGGGAGGTTGACAGGTGGAACAGTGGGGTGTCTGCAGTAATGTGGACTCTGCACCGATCCATTGTGGTGAAGAGAGAGCTGAGCCGAAAGGCGAAGCTCTCAATTGACTGGTCAATCTTCGGTCCTACCCTCACCTATGGTCATGAGCTTTGGGGAGTGACCGAAAGAACAAGATCGCGGGTACAAGCGGCCGAAATGAGCTTCCTCCATAGGGTGGCTGGGCTCTCCCTTATAGTGAGGAGCTCTGTCATCCGGGAGGAGCTCGGAGTAGCGCCGCTGCTCCTCTGCATTGAGAAGAGCCAGATGAGGTGGCTCGGGCACCTACTTAGGATGATAAGCGGAAGAAGATGGATAGAAATTGCAGCAGAGAGATCAAGAAATCTGCACAAATCGGAAGAACAATCTGGGAAAAAGTCATTGAATAATATTCATTCTGTTGTAGTTTTACAAAAGTGAGCCAAAAGCAGCACATCAGCACTTTGATGCTGTTTGTTCAGGTTTTAAGATCAGTAACATTTTTGTTTAATAATGATGACAGCAGTTACCTTTTGGACTGTAAGTTTGTGCAAATTCACAAAGGCCAAAACTATGAAAGATTCACAAAAAAAAAAAAAAGCCACTTTATTATTTTATCTATTTTAAACAATGTCAAAGAGTAAAGGATAGCATGATGAAGATGATAATGATGATGGAGAAGGTATAGTGATAGAGAATGGTGACCAAAGCAGTTATGCTCAAATCTTTGATAGGGAGATTTCTGCTCCTGTCTGCTTTCCACAGTTATCTGTTTTAAAACCTGGAACTACCATTGTAGATTTTACACAAATAAGAGTGACCATCATGCAGACAACAGCCATCGGATATAAAAGCATAAAAGTGTGCAGGGATTGAAAATGTCTGAGCTGCTGCACTAAAGATCCAGGGAAGTCTTTAGCAAATATGCATTAAGAGTTTAAGCACTAGTCAGCCCATGTCTTTGTCCACCCACGCTGCTCCGGCGGTGCAGAGAGGGCAGTCATGCTTAATGAACTGAGACAGAAGGCTGAATAAATGCGACCAGTTTGGAAAAGGCAACAGGCTAACATAAAGAGAGACTGCGGCCTGCTCACAATGTTACACATGCAGGGAGCACCAGAGGCACCCTGTAGTCTGATCGCTGCCCGACTCGACCTCACTGTGGCATAAACATCTAATAGGGCCTAAAAACCTTAGATGAGAGCAACACATGCTGTGTAAGTTGTTTAAAACGAGCATGGAAAAGGTTTGAGGACATTCTGAGAACAACACGCAGCAAGCATCCTTTTTAATCTATTACATACAGTATGAGTCCCTATAGTATGAGCTTATGATCATAAATGGATGTTTCTTTATATGTGTAAAATTCTGTCTTTATTTATTTTATTTATTTATTTATTTATTTTTGTAATATGAATGTGAGTGAAAACATTCCTACATTAAGGTGTATGGAGATACGTGTGTGTGTGTGTGTGTGTGTGCGTCTGTGCGTCTGTGCGTCTGCGAAAATAGCCAGCACATATCATTAGGAACTGGAGCTGGAGAAGATGTTTTCCTCTGGGGTCAGTGAGCAGACGTCACTTCACATAAATGCAGCCAGAAGGAAGAAGAATGAAGCCGTGGATGAGCAGGAGACAGCACAGAGGACAAAGGTGGGGCAACAGCAATGAAAGGAAAACAACTTCTTCCAATTAGCATCACACCATATAAATATAAACTGAAATAAAATGAACAGAAACAAAGCACAAAAGAAGAGAATAACTAACTGCCAGAGGGAACAGCATGGAGGAGAAGGATGAGGGTGAAATGGTGTAGATTTGGTGTAGATTTGTTATGTAAAGGCAGAATCAGAAGCAGGTCAGCATTTCAGACCAACCAAAATGGACGTGAGTGAGCAGTTGAGGAGAAAAATAACATAGCAGAATGAATATTAACCTGGCTAACAAATATAGGATTAGTCTCCTCTCATCAACAGGAGCTTTTCTGTATTTCAACATATGAAAATATATGGAATTGACTAAAGCGGTTTTATTGGCAACAGCCTTTCCTTTTTAATTAAATGCTCCCACCCCGTGAAGGAAAGAGCTTTTTTTTTATATCTATGAGATGCAACAGGAAGGGTGTGATTATCATATTGACTAGTCTGCTCAGATCCGAATGGTTGCTTTAAATGTCAGAGACACACATTGTGTTTTAGAGTGAATTACAGACAAATGAACATACAGGGAGGCCGACAGGGCTGCTCCTGCCGAAAGGGAAGAGAACAATGGCTTGAATGATTGGCGGACATTTATCTTGAGTAGCGGGGTGTAAGAGAATGAGATCGATGGAGAGGCAATAAATGATTTTCATCAGTGACAAGATGATGGTGAAGAATGGTCTGTGGGTGATTCATAATAAAGTTTTAATGACCAAATATTGGTCTTTTTGAAACATGATCTCAGATTATATTAGAAGCATTACAGTGTGACACACTTTTGAGTGTATAGGGCATTTGATTATTAATGGAGAAGGTTGACTTTTCTTTGTGTAACTGAATCAGGTTTCGTCACTGTGTCTCTTGTCAAAATAATTTACTGCAAATCCATCACTTCTGAAGGTACTTATTAAAGATGCTAATGATTACATGGAAAAAGGACTTCATTTAATAGAGGATTCTATTGTATGGAGGCCATGGTGGTCTGATTTTAATAAAAACACCAAGTTTTCTCATTTCAGATAAATATTAGCATATTTAAAAAGAACAGTTTAGAATTATTCAGTGGACCTTTATACACAGTAAGGTGAATATATTAATTTAAAAAAAAAATAATTTGTTGAGACAATTGTGGGAATCTAATCTAATCTTAAAATGACAATCAGGAAGATGCTACTTTTCAAACTTAAGGTGACATTGCTATAATGATGCTAGCGAAATGACTGAAAGTTGTCACTATGATCATGGAAGTTATTAATTACTGTGAAAATCCAAGCCTATAGAGGCTGTGGTATTTTTTCCTCTTCCTATAAAAATTTTAAAGGTGCCTTTTTTTAATGTGGCTAGCTGGAGTTTCTACACAGTCATTTACCTGTGAAGCTGTAGATGTGTTAATTTTAATCATTGTTGCTTGTTAATTATTAATTCTTGCCTCTCTCCAAATAACTTTACTTGTACTTAAAACAGAACTACCAATAACTATTATTATTGTTATTCTCTGCTCAGGTTTATAATAAATTGTATAAATTATCTTAACATGGATCTCCCTCTGGGTTCTAAATGATTTTGTTGAACAATCATGGTACAGACACTTTAATATTCTTGTCTTGTTACTTTTGGGTCACCCATATGTGATCCAAATTTATGACAATATAAAAAGCAGAAAGTAACTAAAATAAATAAATAAATAAATCTGATCTGGGACGGCGTTGCAAATGTGGTCTAAAGTGAGAAAGTGGTCTGATGTTGGCCTATGCAACCTCAGTTTGAACAATATGTCACGGTTCATCTGACTCTTACTCAATGTCACCTCAGATGAGCAATCCTGCAGTGAGACTTTGTGGACAGGGACTGACCACGGTGTGGTCCCACAGCCTAACATTTCTGGAGGAATACCCAGCGCACCAAAACACACCTACACACTTTGGATTAAAGTGTACACGGCATGTTGCCAGCCTGGAATAGGCTATCTCCAGTAATAAAGAATATTACACAATGACTCAGCACTTCACGGACAGTCAGTAATGAAAACCTTTTAAGGCCGTTTAATTGTTATATACTCTCAAGCAACTATATATACTATACTATATAAGAGTGGGAATGTGTTGGAAAACCTGCGGTCAAATCAGATTCCAAAAAAAAATTAAAGATTTGTGCTGCACTGTACTAATGGCAGCCATCCACACCAACCTGTTCATGCCAGTGTTTTTTTATTGTGTGATATTTGTGTATACACAGCTCATATCAGGGTCTTCCTGATACGAAGTGTTCAAATATGTTATTAAATGTTCAAAAACACTGCAATGCAATATAGGAACACTGTGGTTGGAAGGACTTAGACTTGTATTAGAAAAAAAATTCCGTGTATACCCACAGTCTCTTACTTGTGCAGCACTACCAGATACAGTATAGCCAATGTTTTGTCTTATCAAGTTCTTGTAAATCAATCAAGGGCAGACATTTTCAGCTGTGAACAAAGCTTGAAACTTGATTGAAATGAGGCTGCGTCTAGTCCAGAGCCCACTAGGCCTGCCCACGCTCCAGCAGTCAAAGGGATAGCACAACAAATCTGAAAAATCAAATCAAATTTCCTTACAGCCCAAAATCACAAGCATTGTTTGCCTCGGAGCACTTTCAAATCTGTTCCATTGTGACACCCTCTGTCCTTAGACCCTTGAACCAGATCAGGAAAAAACTAAAAAGTCTTTCTCGGAAAAAGAAGAAACCTGAAGTAGAGCCACAGATGAGGAATCCCTCTCCCTGGGACTGACATACTGCATGTGCAATAGATGCCACATATACAGAGAACCTTAACGTTTGCATCAGCAATATATCTGTTCATTATAACTGCAGATAAAGGAGTTGGTGTTTTATCTTTCTTTTTGTTTTCTCTTGAGCACAGAACCCTCTGCTCCCAGTTGGTGTGTAATCTGTCCATGGAAGAAGGTATCACTGGCAAGAGAAAAGAACTCTTTTGCTTCTTGACAAGACAGAAAAAAAAAATCTATAAAGCTTTAAAATGGGCTGGTTCTAATTCACATCTTCGGTTCACGTAACTAGTCTTAACACTCCACCCTCCACCCACCGGTTTTCCCCTGCTCCAAAATGTGTCATCTTTCTCAGTGTGTCATTGTTGTTCCTGCCCAACAACACTGCAGAACTTTACAGTCGTAACACTGATGTAAGAAGAAAAGGGTTGTGTACATTGTGAAAAATGACGTGTGCACAGAAAGGTTAAGTTGTTGTTTTTAAAATGTTTTCACTTTCACTCTGCAACAGGTAAGGTGCAGAGTGAAAGTGTAGTATATATATATATATATATATATATATTCCCTTCTCACCCTCCGTGGGTGGTTCTTCCTCTATTCTAACAGCTCGGGTCCTCTACCAGAGGCCTGGGAGCTTGAGGCCTTGGGTCCTGCGCAGTATCTTGGCTGTTCCTAGTACTGCACTTTTCTGGACTAAGATGTCTGAGGTTGTTCCAGGGATCTGCTGTAGCCACTCCTCCAGTTTGGGGGTCACTGCCCTGAGTGCTCCGACCACCACGGGCACTACTGTCACCTTCACCTTCCAAGCCTTCTCCAGCTCTTCTCTGAGCCCTTGGTATTTCTCAAGTTTCTCATGTTCCTTCCGCCTGATGTTGCTGCCACTTGGTATTGCCACTTCCACCACAACGGCTTTCCTCTGCCCTTTATCCACCACCACGATATCTGGTTGGTTCGCCATCACCATCCTGTCTGTCTGTATCGCTTCGCTATATATATATATATATATATATATATATATATATATATATATATATATATATATATATATATATATATAAAATAGTAAAAATGATAGTTCCTAATCCTAGTCTCATGAATGCACAAATATATACAGTCAACTGTGTCCAATAAAATGTATACAATACTAACCACACAATCTTAGAATTGGAGAATAAACATCTGTATATCACCTTTGATCATTTAAAAATATTACAGTCAATAAATTCTTAGGTCCTAATGAAATCAGGAGAACATGCTCCAGCTCCTCCAAACCATGCTTGTTTAATCCTTTTCCCCTTGACCTGATTATTTGTGGAATAGAGTCAGTCTTTCAGTCTGCTACTCTGTTATTCTTTCAATCTAATCCAATACCTTGTTACATTAAAAACATTAGACTTTGTAGATGACAAATGTTGTGTCTCAGTTCATATCGATTATTCCTGAAGCTCTTTTTTTTTCATACATTAGCAATTAAAGGGTCTGCAGGTCAATAAATATAATAATTCCTTTATTAATTAAAATGGTCAAGTACAAAATGTTAATGTGTGTAAATGATTTTTGATTTATGATATTCAAAGTAGATCTCTCTGTGTCAACTGGACTGAAAGGTTTCCTTGAAAACGTTTCGCCCTCTCTCCAGAGAGCTTCTTCAGTTCTAAGTTTGCTGGGGCAGAGCTTGAAAATATATCCCTGTGGACCATTGGCATGTTAATGGCCCGGGTGGTCACCTGAGAGTCCTTGGCAGGGTGGTTGGCAGGGTCATACATCTAGTTTATGATATTATGATATTTTGTTTTATTCTGTTTTTAATCTGGTATTAGTTTCACTGCTATGAAACCATCTAAAAAAACTACATTCAGATGTCATTTCCTGCAGAGGAGATCATGATTGAAGACTTTTACACTCACTTTTAGCTTTTCGTTTTTTGTTTAAATAAAAATGTTTTTCCTTTTTCTGTCCTGACAGACAGACAGACAGACAGACAGACAGACAGACAGACAGACTATTGACGTTAGCCTGGAACAAGCGTCTAACCTTTTTGGCTGTCGATGACAAAGTTTCCTTCCTCATTTCCTGAGGTGATCTTGTAGCTGATTCCATCCCCATCCGGGTCTTTGGCAAGAACTGTTGCAACCAAAGTGTTGGGACCTGCATCTTCTGAGACGAAGGTCCGATATCTGTGAAAACACACGGAAACACTAAGTCAACACTTTCTCCATAATCAACACATGGCTGTGAAATGAAAATGTTCAGTTTGTTCGTCCAGTCTGAGTCTATCGGAACCGTAACAGATTATTAAAGGAGGTGAAGGAGTGGCTGGTGTCTTGAACCCTTCTGTAAAGGCAGAGTCCTGCAGGATAGCCTGTGCTGGACAAAGGATGTAAAGACACTGCAAATCACAGGTGTATCACAAACACATGCAGCCAGTTTTCTGTTTTAAAGTCAGCAGTGTGTCTATACCTCAAGAAAGTCATATGGTTGAATGTCTTATAAAAAAATAGAACATTAATGAGCAGCTGTTTCTATTCTCTATAAAATACTGATATTTCATGTGTCCATGTTTTATGAAACATTAAAAGCAGTTTTAATCATAGACATAAAGAAATCTTTCAGACCAATAGTAAGTAGCATCAATTCTTCACATACAACATTTCCAAATACTTGGTCTCCATCTTGGCTCTCATGGTTGGCAACACACCACATCAGAAACTCCCAGGATTTTGTTAAAAAGGTCAGTCATGTCATTTCCCTCTTCATGTGTATCCCTACCACTGAGGCAACAGGGGCCATCCACAAGTGCCTTCTATTGGACAACAACCTTCCAGAGAGAACAGCCTTAACACTGACCCAAATCTGCACCATGCTGGACCTCTGTTTGAACACCACCTACTTTCAATACAGAGAGGGCTTCTACAGGCAGAAACATGGTTGTGCCATGGGTTCACCAGTGTCCCATAGTCGGCAATCTCTACATGGAGGAGGTTGAATACAGAGCCCTGTCGTCCTTCACAAGAACCATCCCAAGCCACTGGTTCAGATATGTTGATGACACCTGGGTCAAGATTCAAAGAAAAGAATTGGAAGCGTTCTCAACTCACCTCAACAATACAAGTGATTACATTAAATTCACCAGAGAGGACTTAAAAGAAGACAGTCTGGCCTTCTTGGACTGTGCAGTCAAGATTGAGGAGGACAGAAACCTTAGCATTGAGATCTACAGAAAACCTACCCACACAGATCAGTACCTCCTTTTTGACTCACACCACCCAGTAGAACACAAGCTGGGTGTTATCAAAACCCTACAACATAGGGCCAAAGAAATACCCAAGGGAAGAAGAAAGAAGAAGAAAGAAAGGGAACATCTTAAAACAGCACTCAAAACATGGTTACCCAGACTGGGCCTTCACAAAGACCTCCAAAAAACAAGACCCCAGCAAAGAAGAGGAGAGAAACAAATGACACAGCATTTCTATCCCCTACCTGTCTGGAGTTTCAGAAAATTTCAGGAGAATCCTCCAAAAACATGACATTCCAGTACAGTTCAAACCCTATAGTTCAAACATACTCAGACAGAAACTGGTACACCCAAAGGACAAGACACTAAGACACAAACAAAGCAATGTTGTCTATGCTGTACAGTGTCAGGAGGAATGCAAGGAACTATACATTGGGGAAAAAAACAGCCCCTCCATAAACGAATGGCCCAACACAGACGTGCCACCTGTTCAGGACAGGACTCAGCAGTACACCTACACCTAAAAGAAAGCAGACACTCCTTTGAGGACAGTCAAGTACGTGTACTGGCCAGAGAAGATCGCTGGTTTGAGAGGGGTGTCAAGGAAGCCATTGACGTCAAGTTGGAAAAAAAACATCTTTAAACAGAGGTGGTGGACTAAGGCACTTTCTATCACCCACGTACAATGCAGTCCTCCACTCTCTTCGTCGTCAACAATCCGTTCACACCGTTTGATGAGACCTGGTGACTTATTACCATGTGACCCAACAGACAAAAGGGGAAGCACCCAAACTGAAACTAGGTGAACAACCCTGCCAACGACTCTCAGGTTACCACCCGGGTCATTATTATGCCAATGGTCCATAAGGGCTATATTTTCAAGCTCTGCCCACAGCAAGAACTGAAGAAGCCTTCTGGAGAGAGGCAAAACATTTTCAAGGAAACCTTACAGTCCAGTTGCACACAGAGAGATCTAACTTTGGATCTTTCAGGTACATTTATGAAAGGTTGGTGGTTGTTAAATATGCTGTCATAATCTGGATATTGCGGTCATGTCTGAATTTTACCATCATTATGCAGAACATGAGATGTAGTTACAGCGCAGTCAGAACGGTTTTACATTTTATTTTGCAGCCTAAAATGTAGAAAAATAGCAATGTTTTCCCTTATCACTCTATATTCAATACCCCAGAATTACAAAATTCAAACACAATATTTGATTTCTTTTTAAACACATTTATTAAAAAATTTAATGTAACGGTTGACCTTCCGGAACTTCATCAGACTGCCAGTTTGAAAATAGTTGTTCCAAATGTCCAAAAATTTAGAATGATGGAGTCTTCAGTGCAGCAGAAAGAATGTTTAGTCTTCCCCAGATCTGTGTCTCAGTCCTGCCTCTGACTTCTGGAGGCAGTCCGTTTACCTCCCTGCTCGTTGATTTCTCTGATATGCACAGACGGACTTCAGTCAATCACATGTGATCGCTTGAAAACTGCTGGACTTGTTTATTGATACATCTGCTCACTGTGTCGAGTGTAATTCCATCTTCTGTCTCCCTGCAGATCAATGCACGAGCCAAGAGAATGGAAGCGCTCGGTTGTGTTGCATTATTGTGTCGTGCATCTGCAGGTTCATAGAGCAGATTGATCACTTGTGGTTTAAGGAAGCTATCTGAAATATCATTAGATAATTGTAGGTATTTATTTCAGCTGAAACAGAGCTAAATTCCCTGTCTGCCTTTGTGTCTGCAGTTTGATGGTAAAATTACAGTTGCTGTCCCGACAATGAGTACCTCACACAGGCTGCTGATGATGGTTTTTGTCTTCATCTCTCCAGTGAAGTCAACATCTGCATGCCTCGCAGACGGAAAAAATCAGGACTGACTGAAAAGGAGTTGAGTTACAGTTTGAGCTGAGCCTCTCTGGGCTGGTCTGCAGTGATGTTGGCTTTGAATAGTGACACACAGCTACGCTCACTCGATAAAAGATCAGCCCATCAATAAGAAATTAATTTACTTTTTAATTTTTTGTCTAGACTGTAATATCTCATTGATGGTATCAGCACATCTTAATTTTGCAGAACGTCTCCATCCCACAACAGCAGATGAACTCAAATACCCCTCTAACATCTGCACTTGCTTTGTGTTTTGAGTTGCATCCAGTGGGTCATTGTTAATTACCTAAATAATGCTCCACTCATCTATTTGACAGGAACTGTGATTTGAAAAGCTCCAAGACAGAAGTGAAACATCACCAAAAACCAAATAGCAACCTTCTTGTTTTTGATGGACGACATGTTACACATAAACCTAAAGCAAAAACCATATTGCTGCTTAAATGAATACAGCAATAACTATCAGCAGTTATTCCAGTCAGACAGTGGACAGGCAGGGAGATGAACCTGTGAGATGCCCTTTTCTACAGGCTGGACCACCAGTCTCATTTGGATGGATCGATACTGCGATCAATGGAAAAAACCACCTCCATCATACACCACCACTCACTAATTACATTTTAACCCATTTGCTTGACTTTTTTGGGGGTGTATTTGTGTCTGGTTGATCCCAGTTGAAGGATGGACCCTTCAGGCTGATGCCTGATATCAGCTGTGAAATGAATTACTTGAATAATTGTAATTTAATTATTTGAACTAATTTTAGAGTTTTATAGAGGGGGAAAATGTTTTTTATGTTTGTTCGCCACTTACCTATACAACTATAGCATGTTTCTATTTTACTGTTACAATTACAATTAAATGACATCTAAATAACAGAGGATATGATGATGATGTACAACAGTGCCTACTTTGCAACGTATTCTATGACATTGCTCTTGGTTTTAATCACTTTTTAAGGCAGGTCACACATTTATCAAAAGATATCTGGTATGTAACAACACATGCATGTGGTCACCAGCTTCTGAAGGAAAATTTGAAAATTGACTGATTGGACAAAGCGGAGCACTGGTGGTGCACTACAGGTCTTAGTCTACCTTTTACATGTTTTTAATGTAATCATGTTTAATATTTAAGTATATCGTGACCTTACATTTGAAGAAATTTCCATTATTGTTTGAAGGCTTGCACACTCCTGCTATCTAAGATAAATTAATCACACATAGAAGAAGTGTAAAATATTGAACTACACTTTGTCATTTGAAATACGAACACTCGATCCTAACAGCTGAAATGAAGGATCTTTCCTGACTAACAATGTTGCCATGCAGCCGCATTAACGAGGCAACAATAGGCTGATGTGGAACGTGTGTGCAGGGCTGATGTGCGGCTCACGTTCTGGCAAGCATGAAGCTGATGTTCTGTTTAACAATAGACTGAGAGGGTATTGCTTATTGATAATGTGCCAATATTGCTGCAGCATATCAGTAGTGGAAGCCATGCTAAGCTAGTGTAGGATGTAGGCTAATATGATTTTTCCTTCCAAACCTAGAAATCAGTCCAGATTTTCCACACGAATTCCTGCCTTTTTCATTTTTTCCTCTTCAAATTTAATCTACTATATGTTTCTGCAAAGATTGACACTTTTATTTGTGCATTCCCTGGAATTACTGTGTGTATATGTGTGTACAAATTGAGGCATACACATTTGCGTCTGCATGGATGACCCTGCAATTCTGTCAGAGTGTGTGTGTGTGTGTGTGTGTGTGTTGCGCGGATTAGAACTGCATCATTCAGTCCATTCTCCTTCAATATTGTCAGTCTTACTGGGGAAGCACAGACTGGGAGCTCAGGGCATCCTGAGCGCTGGTGGGTATGACCACCGCCCCCCGGCCCAGCTGTGATGTTGGACTGGAAAGCAACTGCAAAAAGCTGAACTGATGAGAAAAGACACACTCAAACACACGCACACACACACACAATAACAAATATATTTGTAATGCTAAAACGGTGGCTGACCCTCTTATCAGCCTTCCCGTCTGCTTCCTGCCTCCAGACACCTACTGTGTGCAGTCAGAGATGATAATTAGCAACCTGGCAAAGTCATGCCAATTATGTCTGACACCTTGTCTGTGTCTCCTACCACATTCCACCTGCAGATGAGCCTGTACCACTACCACCCCACACCTCCACCAACCCATAGTAAAGGCAGGCCACCTTTATGGAGGCTGACCCAGATTGTTTGCCCTGTGACACTGATGGAGTCTCGGGAACATTTAAATGAGTACTTTCAAATTAGGATCAAAATCTCACAAATATTTATAAGCTGGTGAGAGTCTAAAAAAACAGTCCCAGGATTTAGCTTCTTATAAATGTATAAGAAACATGATGTGATGCTGCACACACTTAAGCCTTCCATGCTCTAGTGCTCTAGTGATTCTTGTTGTTCTTTAAGGTCAGATTTTTACTGAAAAATTTTGAACCCACAATTTTGTCAAAGTTCAGATTTAGACATGAATATGAATCAATATAAAAATAATGAAGACACAGTTTACATCTTTATGGGGTTCCACATGATGTCATTGGTCAGTGTAACTTTCTACAGACCTTACAAAGACCCCTGAGCTGTAGCCAGACCTCTCAAGCCATCTAACTTTGCATCTCTACACACAGACCACAGCACTCACTATAGTACAGTGACATATGATATACATGGTGGACATAGGTGAAACTGCAGAACATAGCTAATATTAGTATACAGAAAGCTGCTTTATCAGTTTGTTTGTTTGTTTCTTTTTTTGTTTTTTGTTTTTTTTAGAGTAATTGTAATTTAGGCTTCCTGAATTTAACTTAAGGATCCAGACGTCTTGAAAGTATAAAAGGAAAAATGCTAAGTTTTAAGTCAGTTAATGAAATAAAAGTAATAACAAATTATTAATAGTAATTTATAAAGCCAATAAACAAAAAGTTAAAATGATCAGATCAAACGTATGTACATGAACAGAAGACTACTCAGTTACAGCTAAAATTCTACATTTTTTTTACTATATACAGACCTTATTAAAACAACATGTATGGCACCGCATTAAAGTACAACACAAATATTATGATGCATATCACCTTTTTAAATTTTAACTGAACTGATTTGGATAGTGAAAAATCACCAAAAGCTCTGACTTACATATGCTGAGAAAAGTCGGGTGCTTCATCATTGACATTAGCCATTCGGATCCGCACTGTGGTGGTGCCAGTCCGAGGGACTTCCCCTTTGTCAACTGCCATCACGACAAACTCATACAGGTGGTTCAGCCTCTCATAGTCCAGAGGCCCAGTGGGAAAAATAGTCCCATGAGGGGAGATGGTGAAGTCTGGACTGAGTGTGTAATAGGTCAAATCAGCATTCTCCCCAGAGTCACAGTCACTGGCCGACACTGAGGACGAGATAAGAGAAACAAAGAGGAAAACAATAGTTAAACTATGTAAAGAAAAAACAAATCCATTGTTACCACATACATTCTCATCTTCAGCAGATTGACACAAGCTATGTATAGCTGACAGATACTTGATGCTAAAGTGAGACACATCTGGACGATGAAGGTGAATAGGTAATTTTACAGATAATAATCTACTCTAAATTTATTTTGAAGGGGTTATTGGATGAGAAATAGAAGTGAGGTGGGTAGACAAACGCTGTCGTACTGCAGCACCTCCGGGTCTGTGAACCAGATTCATGGAACAATATTCAAATTAAACTTGCATATTGCTCTGTTAGGCCACTGCAAAGGAGCTTTCATGTCTATAGCTGGGGTTTGTTATTCCAGAAATAGCAGTAAAGGGTTACAAAAGGACAACTGTTGTTCACAAAACATAACCCCCCATAATACAGACACGATTACACATAATCACTCTGTTCTTTTGCAAAAGAACATTCTTTATATTAAAAGCAATTATCATGTCACAGGAAAATAGCACGTTATACCTGAAGCACAAGTGACAATATCAGGATCTATCAGGAAATGGTAACAGGTGATGAATACAGTGCGATTAAGTGCACGAATTTATGACACAAACTATGCGAGTGGTTTTTGCTGCAGAGTTAACGCGACCGTCTTGTACTTATCAATCACAGATTATCCAGGGACATTTGAAGTTCTATCAATGATCCAGGCAGCCATGCATACTTGCACACTATGCAATCAACTTAATTATTTCAAAAAAACTTTTCAAACAGCAGTGCTAAGCCAAGTTTTAAATCTAAAAATAAAATGTCTTTCTTAGTTAATATCAAAATAAAAAGTAATGCTTTTAATTTGGGGAATCCAACAATTTGTGTAACATTAATGTCATATAGAACCTAATTAATTACCACTGATAATTCACAGTTATTGTTTTAGTCATTGGTGTCATGTCACTTCTGTCAAATCAGAGAAAGTGAAGAAAAGAACAACCCTGCAGAAAATCTTCAAAGAATGACTTCATACCTAACCTCCTGCTTGACTTGTCTCTTTTACTTAAAACATCATTTTATCTGCTGAGGCCCTGTAAGGCCCTGTAATGACTGTAAAGAGGGTAAACAGGTTGCATCTTTCATCATTAAGCCATATATTGTTTTACAAGTACAGCTCTGTTAGTGCCATGTCACATTATTTATCCTATTACTTCTTCATTGCAGAAGAAATTGCAATAGAAGACAAGCAAAAGCCTTGAATAAGGTGCAGAAATAACAATCTGTGCCCAGAATTGAACCCAGTATGCTGCTCAATATGGTCCACTGAGTAATTTCCTTCATTTTGTCTTTGCAAAGGATGGAAACTGTGAATTACTGCACACTACAGTTCCGGTTATGAGGACTGGCATTTTCCAGAACTGAGGCTGAAATGCAGCTGTTTCACCCCTGCAAAGTGATGAATAACCTTCCACCCTGTAATCAAAAATGGTTTGCCAGACTCTGATCCCAAGCTGTGGCCAAACACATGTCGAATATGAGTCAATATTTAATTCACTAAGTACAGGTTTGTGCTCGTCCAATTGAGCATGTATTTATCATTAAGCCCTTCTGTAATCTTGAATCAGTAGTTCGTGTGTGTGTGTTTGTATGTGTGTGTGTGTGCATGCGCTTGCGTTCAAGCTGCACCAACCATGTCTTTCTGACAAATAATGATTGTGTATGAAGTTGGAAGCTGCAGGAGTCTCAGTTCTGCAGAGAGCGAGATAATTGGCTTGCCTGGTGCAGTTCTTTTTCCAGCTTGGTGAAGTACACAGTTAAACACTTTCACAATTGATTATGGGATTACTTGCACATGATTTAGTAAAATGTTGCTGGATGCATAATTTCCTGGTCATTTAATCGAATGTGGTTCTTTTAAAGTAGTTTAATATAGTTAAGAGGGAAAGTATGACTTCATCTTAGGAGGCTAAACTGTCGAGTCCAGACAGGACTGCTTAGTGCATAATCATTTCTTTTCAACACATATTTATGTATATACTTTTTATATATAAGTACTAAGATGAGCTGGTTTGGTAGTATTTTCTTGGGTTTTTCCACCCACTCAAAAGTTCAGAAACTAACTACCAAACTTGAAATAGTGTAAATCTGCACATGGATAGAAGGATGTGTAACTCCACAGCTACTAATTAGAAAGACTAGATTTTAAAATCCTTCACCTGAAGGTCCTCAGACAAAATTCTCAGAAGCCAACCTCCATCCTATCTGGAGGCGCTAAAAGCATCATACCTTCCCCACAGACCGCTCCGCTCTCAAAATGCTGGTTTACTTGTGGTTCTCAGAATCCCTAAAAGTAGACTGGGGGCCGAACTTTCGACTTCAGCCCCCCCTGCTGTGGAACCAGCTCCCTGTCCAGGTACGGGAGGCTGACTCGCACTCTGCTTTTAAGATTAGACTAAAAACCTTCCTTTTTGAGAGAGCCTCTAGTCGGTTATTCAGGCTAATTATCGTATTTATAACAAGGTTGTCTAATACTTAGGCTACCATCTTAGCTATGCTGCCATAAGCCAAGAAACATGATCACCTGACAAGTTTCTCTCACCTTGCCGGTTCATCCTCTCCTCTCCTCTCGTGTTAGCAGCTAGGAGAGTGCGGGGCGTTTTGTAGGCTCTTTTTTTCGCGTTTAGGGTTTTATTTTGGTCACGATCTGTTGGTGGTGGGTTATATTGGTGGTGGTGTTTACTTTGGTGTAGTTTGGTTGAAGTTGGTGGGTGTTCTGTGCCCTTTTTGGCGATCGTTTTAGTCTGCCGGGAGTGCTGCTCAGGAGCCGGCATGGCGGCTGTCGACCTCTTCGGGCTGTCGCGGAAGCACGGCGTCAAGGTGGGCGCCGGCTCCGTGGAGGAGGTGGCGCTGGCCGCGGGCCAGATCGTCGGCCACGGTGCCGTTAGATCTGCTGCCCGCATGAACAGGGCGGTGGTGGTGTTTTTGGACAACGCGGAGCACGCGAACAAGCTGGTGGAGACGGGGATCAGCGTCAGCGGCTTGTTTGTGCCGGTGATGCCGCTGACGCACCCCGCAACGCGGGTCACGTTGTCGAACGTGCCGCCGTTCATCCGCAATGAGCTTCTAATTGAAAACCTTTCTCGTCATGGCAAAGTGGTCTCTCCGATTACGAACGTTCTGGCCGGGTGTAAATCACCGTTACTGAAACACGTTGTGTCTCATCGTAGACGAGTGTTAATGATCCTGAATAATCCGGCGGAGGAGTTTGACTATCGCTTCACGGTGCGGGTGGACGGCTTTGACTACCAGCTGTTTGCCACCTCCGCCGTGCTGAAGTGTTTTGGCTGTGGGGAGGAGGGGCACCTCATCAGGGCTTGCCCGTACCGCCCCGTTTCGGCGGGGGTTGCCACGGCGTCTGGGGCAGCGGCTGGGGGGCCCGCCCCGGTGGCTTGCCCGCGGGCGCCCGTTCCTGCGCAGCGCGTGGGGGCGGGGTGCGGGGGGCACGGTGGTGGGGAGATGGTAGACACGGGCACAGCTGAGGTGGTGGGTGGCGCCGGTGAGGTGGTTGGTGCCGCCTGTGAGGTGGCGGGTAGCGCGGGTGAGGCGGTGGGGGGTGACACAGGTGAGGCGGTGGGTGACGCCGGTGAGGCCGCAGGTGAGGTGGTGGGTGACGCCAGTGGGGTGGTGGGTGCCGCCTGTGAGGTGGCGGGTAGCGCGGGTGAGGCGGTGGGGTGTGACGCGGGTGCGGCGGTGGGTGGCGCTGGTGAGGCCGCAGGTGAGGTGGTGGGTGATGCCAGTGGGGTGGTGGGTGATGCGGGCGCAGTGGTGGGTGGCGAGGGTGCGGGGGTGGCCGCGGGTGACACAGGCGAGGTGGCGGGGGGCGCAGGCAGGGTGGTGAGTGATGCAGGCAGGTGGGGTGGGTCCGTCAGAGGGGTTGGTGGATGAGGGTGGCGGGATGGAGGTGTCTGAGTCTGCTCCTCCGAGGCGGGGCAGTAAACATAAAAACCAGGCTGCGGTGGTGGACTGTAAGGCGGGGCGGCTGGAGGCCCTGGCAGCCGCCGCTGCGGACGGTGACAGTGACGCAGAAGCATCCATGTCTGACAGCAGCGACGAGTCCAGTGTCGCCACTGCTAGTCAGGAGAGCACGTACTACCCAGACACCATGTTCCAGATGTTCCTTCAGCACACTAAAGGCCTGAAAAGCGTAGACGTGGGAACGGTTTTCCCAGACAAACATCTGTTCCTCTGTTCGGGGAGACAGGTTGTGAGACATGGAGCCACGTCTGTGTTGACCCCTCAGGAGGGTTTTAGACTGAAGAAACTGTTGACCAGGGTTAGGAAGGAGCTTGCTTTTTAACTCACTGTGGCGTCTTTTAGAGTGGGGACGTTGAACGTCAATGGCGCCAGGGCGGCAGAGAAGAGGGCTCTGGTGTTTGACACAGCACGAAGGAAACATGTGGATGTCTTTTTTTTACAAGAAACTCATAGCGACGATCGGAATGCATCTGACTGGGACAGGGAGTGGGACCACCAGGATGCTGCAGAGGACTCTGGCGCTGTGGAGGCGGAGGCTGACTGCTGGAGAGAGGATTCGCCTGGCTGCGTACGGCAGAGGGACTGAGCCCAACCCGGAGGACCCTTTTCCGGATCTACATCTGACTCCTCAGCTTGGCGACACCTCCGGCCCGCTGCTGGGGAACGCCCGAGAACGGGCGACAAAAAGACCATGTACTTGAGCTGCATGAGAGTGCTCTGCAGGAGACGCCTGAGCAACAGGCCGCCATCTGTGTGGAGCAGCAGGCTGGGTGGAGCCCAGGTGATGCCATGCTGGAGGGTCCTCTACAAACCCCCGATCCAGAAGAGGACTGCTGACCTCCAATGGAGGATTCTACATGGTGCCGTTGCTTGTAACTCTGTGGTGTGTGTTTTTAACCCCGCTGTGTCGGACGCCTGCCCATTCTGTGGTCGCCCTGAGACGGTTTTTCATTTGTTCAGCGAGTGTGAGAGACTCACGGGTTTCCTCGCTCTTCTAGCAGATGTGTTTGCCTCATTTGATGTCCCCTTTGATGAGAAGGTGTTCATTTATGGTGCTGGGTACAGGAGAGCAGGTCAGAATTCTGCTGAGGCTCGAGTTCGGTTTTTCTGAACTGTCACATGACCTGCAAGCTTTCATTGATACCTGGTGTTGTCAGGTTGTTTTGTGCTCTGTTGCTGATGACAGTTTGCAATTTTCCAATGTTTTAAGTGACTGACTGATGTGTTTATTGTGATCTGTGAATAAAGTTGTTTGGTAAAACCTCAACCTCTCTTCTCCTCTCCTCTCCTCTGTTTCCGTTTCCGGTGAGTGTGAGTGGTGGTGGCGTGCGAGTGGCGCGGAATTTGACGTTTTTCTCTTCCTGGTTTTTCGGGTTTACCCCCCCTTTTTCTATCTGTTGTATGCACATGATCAGGTAAGCTTTATTTCTTATTTATTTTGACTGCTAGCTGAGTGATCAGTGTTTTGGTCCAGTGGTTTTCGGGAGGAATGGCGTCCTCCGAGACGCCACCTCCGTCTATCCGGCAGGGAGTGCGGATAGTGCCGCCAGATAACCTAATCCCAGTGGAGGAGGTTCTGATGGTGGCCGGTGAGCAGGTAGGACATGACAGCCTTTTGTTTTCATCGCGCATGAACAAAGCTGTGGTGATATTTTTGAAAGACGAGACCCACGCATATCAACTGATCGAAAGCGGCGTGTTTATCAGGGACGCCTTCGTGCAGGTGTCCCCGCTGGCAGTCCCCTCCACGCGGATCACCGTGTCCGGTGTTCCGCCGTTTATACCTAATGAGGCGTTAGAGAATGAGCTCCGCAGGTTCGGGAAGTTTGCCAGTGGCTTTAGAACGGTGAGTTTGGGATGTAAAGATCCAAAGCTGAAGCACGTTCAGTCTCTGAGGCGGCAGGTGTTCATGTTCCTGGACTCACCTGCCCAGACTCTGGAGGTGTCTTTCAGAGTGAAGCACGGTGACAGTTACTACATGGTCTACGCCAGCTCAGGACAGCTCAAATGCTTCGAGTGTGGAGATGTGGGACACAAACGTATTGCGTGTCCGCATAAGAGGCAGGAGCAGGCGGGCGCTTCGCCTGCCGCCCCTGCCGCCGACTCTGGGACAGCTGGTGCCGCGGTGCCGGTCTCCGCGGTGGTTGAGGACGTTGCACGCTTTGTCGCGGCTGTGCCGGCCACCGCGCCCAGCGCTGAGCCCCCCGGCGCCGCTGTGGTTTCTGCGCCCGGGGTTGGGTCTGTGGCTGCGGCTGCGGAGACGGAGACGGAGCGCGGTCCTGTGAAAGCAGCAGCTGATGGAGCTCCCGACAGGGAGGAATACCTCCGGCCTGAGAAGCAGGCTCGGGTGGATGTAGAGAACCTGGGTAGCTCACAGCCTGCAGCCACTGAGATTCTGTTTCAGCCTGCGGAGGAGGCTGCCTCTACCAGCTCTGCAGGCATTGGAAACCTTATTAACTTTGACGTGCCCACTAGCCAGGCATCACTTGAGAAAGATGACATGGATTTTGGTTCGGAGTCGGATACTGTATCTGTGTGCGAAAGCAACAGGAATATAGATGACCTCTACTCACTAGAAGACATAAATAATTTCCTTGATGTCACCTTCAAAAGGTCTGTTAAAGTCAGCGATTATTTTAGCGACACTGAAGTTCATCAAATCTGTAGACATACTCAAAAACCTGGTTGGCTTTGATCTTCTGGATGAAAAAAAACGGTTTCGCCTGAAAAAACACATTACTACTCTGAGAAGAGCAAAAAACAGTAGACCTGCTAGGAAAGTTAAAGAGTCAAGCTGATCATGTCTCACTGGGGTTTTTCCTTTCTGTACTGTTCTTTGTTCATGGCTTTTCACCTGTTTCTCCTCTACCATCTCTCCATGCAGAACCTCAGAGTAGGGTCTCTAAACATCAACGGTGGAAGGGACAGACAGAAGAGGGCTGTCATTTCTGAACTCTCCACTCAAAAAAAAATAGATGTGCTCTTTCTGCAAGAGACTCACACTAACCCAGCAGATGAGGCAGACTGGGGCTTATGGTGGGGGGGCTCCTACTCCCTCAGCCATGGCACCAACTTCAGTGCAGGGGTGGCTGTTCTATTCAGACCATCTACAAAGGCAACAGTTTTATCCTCCACTGAGGTGGTGAAGGCCCGGTTGCTGATTGTCAGAGCAGAAATAGAAAGCTTAGTTTTTTGTTTTGTTAACGTCTATGCCCCAAACCAAGGGCCAGAAAGAGCCTCCCTTTTTACCCTTATGGAAAAAGAGCTGATAAACTATTGTCAGGATCAGCTGATCATTGGGGGGGATTTCAACTGCACTCTGGACTTTACTGTGGACAGGATAGGTGAGGAGCCCCACCCGCAGTCAGCTCAGAGCCTTAGCAGAGTAGTCACACACATGGACCTGCTAGATGCATGGAGGCTTAAGCATCCACAATCCAGGCAGTACACATGGGTGAGGCTGGCTAACAGCAGGGTGAGTGCAGCCAGACTAGACCGCCTCTACATCTCCCAGAACCTCAGCTCCAGACTGGTTCACAGCACCATCAGCCCAGTCGGCTTCACTGACCACCATTTAGTCAGCATGGATCTGGTTAGCGCTCCAGGTGACAGGATCAAGTCCCATTGGTTTTTCAATAATAAACTCCTACAAGACAGGACCTTCTGTCAGAGCTTTGAGCTTTTCTGGCAGCAGTGGAAGGAGAAAAAATGTGATTTTAGCTCCTTGAAGCAGTGGTGGGGGGTTGGAAAGGCACAAATACGTGTCTTTTGCCAACAGTACACCTCCTTTTCCACTGCAAAGATCAAGGGAGTAGTACGGGAGCTAGAAGCCAGCATCAAAAGCCTGGAGGAAGGCCTACACAGAGACTTCGATCCTGCTATGGGTCATGTGCTCCGGGACAAACGGCTGGAGCTGAGTTCATTCCTGTCAGGTCTCGCTTCCTCCAGCTGAAGGACATGGACGCCCCGACTTCCTTTTTCTTCAACCTGGAGAAATCGGTGGCGCAGAGGAAGCAGATGACCTGCCTGAAGCTGCCAGGAGGACGAGTGACCACAAGCCCAAGCGAGATGAGGAGCTGCGCCTTGAACTTCTACGCTGGATTATTCGGGGAGGAGCAATGCAACCTGGAGTGTCGTGAGGAGCTCCTGGAGGGGCTTCCTCAGCTTACCCTGGACGAAAAAGCTGCTCTGGACCGGGAGCTGACTCTGGAGGAGCTGACAGCTGCCGTCAACCAGCTAGCGTCAGGACGGGCACCCGGGATCGATGGGCTCTCTGCAGACTTCTTCAAACACTTCTGGAACATCCTTGGACACGACCTTCACTCTGTCTTGCTGGAGTGCCTCAAAGAAGGGTCTCTGCCTGTCTCCTGTCGACGAGCTGTACTGTCCCTGCTGCCCACGAAGGGGGACCTGGCCCTACTCAAGAACTGGAGGCCAGTGGCCCTTCTATGTACAGACTACAAGGTGCTTTCCAGAGCCCTGTCAAACAGACTCAAGGACGTCTTGGACATTATCATTCATTCAGATCAGACATACTGTGTACCTGACAGGACAATCATGGACAACATCTTTCTCATTCGAGATGTCATTGACATCTGCAGGTCTGATAGTAACATCCGATTTGGTCTTGTGTGTTTGGATCAGGAGAAAGCCTTTGACAGGGTGGATCACTCGTATTTGTTTTCTACACTCAGGGCTTTTGGTTTTGGTGGTGGGTTTTTAGCTTGGGTTAGCTTATTGTACAGTGGTGCTCAGTGTGTGGTAAAGACGGGGGCAGGCCTGAGTCGGCCAATCCCTGTGCAGCGAGGGATACGACAAGGCTGTCCCATCTCGGGTCAGCTCTATAGCTTAGCCATCGAGCCCTTGCTATGCAGGTTGAGGGACCAGCTAAGTGGTCTCTCACTGCCTGGGGCCTCAGACATTTTCCACCCTCCTACGGTCTCGGCCTATGCAGATGATGTCAGTATCTTTGTCACCAACCAGAGGGACATTCAGTGTCTGCAGGACACTCTATCACTGTATGCTAGGGCATCATCTGCACGGGTGAACTGGGCAAAGAGCGAGGCTTTGTTGGTGGGACGGTGGGGGGACCAGGCAGTGCCCACTCTGCCTGGAGGTCTTGAATGGGGGAAGGAGGGGCTGAAGATTTTGGGGGTCCATTTAGGCACAGAGGGTTATCAGAAAAAGAATTGGGAGGGTGTAAAGGAGAAAGTGTGCGCACGGTTGTCTAAGTGGAAATGGCTGCTACCCCAAATGTCATATAGGGGAAGAGTTCTGATTGCCAATAATTTGGCCGCCTCGGCCCTTTGGCACAAGTTCAACGTTCTAACACCACCCAGAAGTCTGATCGAAGACATCCAGAGAACTATTGTTGACTTCATTTGGTCTGGGAAGCACTGGGTCCGAGCGGCAGTCCTTTATCTGCCCGTGGCTGAAGGGGGCCAGGGGCTGATAAACATTCAGGCTAGGATCGCCGCTTCCAGAATCCGGACAGCTCAAAGACTCTTGTACTCCCCTGGCCCAGGCTGGCTTGGCCCAGCCAGGCTGCTGCTAAGGAGAGCTGGGTGCCTGGGCTACGACAAGCAGCTCTTCCTTCTACATCCTGAGGACGTGGCTATTGGTGGACTGACCCCCTTCTACAGCTCTGTGTTGCAGGCCTGGCAGGTCTTCAGGTTTGCACGCACCACAGAGGAGATTCCAGGCCTGTGGTTGTTTGAGGAACCTCTGTTCTACAACAGCTTCTTGAGGACTCAGACAGTGCAGTCTGCCAGCCTGCGAGCTAGCCTCAGAGAAGCTGGCTGCACCAAACTGGGCCACCTAATGAAGATGACAACAACATCGGTGGACACTCTGAGGATAAGGAGCAACATCACCTCCGTCAGGCTGATCAACAGGGAGGGGTGGAGGAAGTCCGTGCTGCCCTACCGCAGAACCTGAGGGCGTTTGCAGAGAACAGCTTCCTGTGTAAGCAGTGGACTGAGGATGGGGAATACAGCTTCCCCTCTCTGCTCATCACCCCAGCAGTGGGGGGGTGGCAGGAGGGAGGACATCAGCTGCAGTCCCTCACTAGTCCTTATCCGGACACGATCAAGGATGCAGGGAAAAAGGCCATCTACCAGGCCTGTGTAAAGGTCCTGAACCTGCAGTCTCTGGCTGGACTGAAGGAGTCGAGGTGGGCTGAGTTTTTTGGCTCAGACGCTTCCCCAAAAGGCAGCTGGCGGTCCCTGTACAAGCTGCCCGTTGCAGCAGACCTCCAGTGGAGGGTGGTACATGGGGCAATAGCTACAAACAGACACAGAGCGCACATGGATCCAGGGGTGGAAGAAGGGTGCCTTTTCTGTGGGCAGGTTGAAACTCTGGAACATTTATTTGTCCAGTGTCCTCGGCTGTCTGTGCTTTTTGGACTGCTGAGAGTTTGGTTCCAAGGGTTTGGTGAAGTTTTTTCTTTTGATTTGTTTATTTTTGGTCCGAAGTATTGCGCCAGGAAGAAGAGCATCCACTGTCTAATTAACTTTTTGTCTGCTTCAGCCAAATTGGCCATTTGGCTGACCTGGAAGAACCAGGCTCAGAATGTGGGCAGTGTGGAGCCAGTGGTGGTTCTGGAGGGCCTGTTGAAGGCCAGGTTGAGGGTGGAGCATGCTTATTATAAGATGGTTGACAAAATAAGTACCTTCTGTCAAATATGGACTGTTGGAAGGGTTCTGTGCTCCGTGAGGGAGCAGGAGGAGCTAATTGTAAATTTCTAATTGTTTTGATTGAAGGTTGTTTTTCCGACTTAAAGGTGCCGGTTATTATTTTATTTATTGTTTTGTTGTCAATATTATTATTATTTTTCTGTGCATTAGGCCCTTTATTGGGTCAATAAAGGGATTTTTAAAACCAAAATCCTCTCCTCTCCTCTCTCCACATATGTCTATTGCCTCTTCTTCTTCTCTTTTCTTCCCCTCTCCTCCTCCTGAATTACTCAGCCAGTCGAAAACATGACGGCCATATAAGACGGGTCCTGCTCAAGGTTTCTTCCTGTTAAAACAGAACAGAGTTCTTCCTTGCTACTGTTTGCTTGTTGGGGGTCAGGCCCTTGGTTTCTGAACAGATGTTATATAAATACAGTGGAATTGAACTGTGTTGAACAACCCTTGGTTATCATCATATGCTGAGCTATGTCTCAACACTCATTTGTGTGTTTATAAAGATTATTACTCATTGAACACAGTCTGCAATCGCCCAATTCTCACGGATTTCCTGGTTTAATATCACCCCAGACCTTTCCTTCCTTCAGTACCTGGATTCATGTGAATGTTTTTACAGCATCATCCAGGTGTGTTTTGTTGCACAAGTGCTGGATAATGTTCATTTCTGTTGCATGGTGGTGCATTCACTCCTGCTTTGATGACTTTAGCAGTTTGGGTTTTAGGTTTTTGTGAGACATTTGTGTGACACACGTGCACTATGACTAAAACCATCATGACTGGAAGAATTGTATAGTAGTGACATAAGTAGTTCTTATACATATGAACTACTTCATATATATATATGAACTACTTCATATATA
Source organism: Pao palembangensis (assembly GCA_015343265.1). Taxonomy (NCBI): domain Eukaryota; kingdom Metazoa; phylum Chordata; class Actinopteri; order Tetraodontiformes; family Tetraodontidae; genus Pao; species Pao palembangensis. The sequence goes on from CM027081.1 coordinate 2,539,076, forward strand.
TATATATATATCATACTTCATATATATATATATCTATATATATCTATATATAGATATATATAAATAAAACTATAAATAGGGAGACGGATGGAGCCACTGTTTTCAGATGCATCACCATGCACTGGGACAAAGCTGTACGTGGTTTCCAGAATAAATAAGGTGTTTGAGATTTATGATGCAATGTCCAGCGCAGCCACCTGCACAATCCTGTTTTTTACCTGTTTCACTTAATGCTCTTTATTTTCAGATTGCGTCAATAAATGTGTTGACATCAAAGAAGATACTTTAGGTGAGGAGATCATCTACAAACAGAGCCCCGTTGGCACTCGCAATCACTCAATTTTCAGGCACAGGAGGAGGCAACAAAGCAACCAGAGCTATAAAAAGCATGTGTCAGCAGCAATAAGGCAGTTCATTCAAAATTTTCTATGCACTATTTAAATATCCACAAATACCCCGTGTTGTGAAACATGGAACATGGGGTCTTATCATTGACCCAATAGTAGACATGCAGTCTCTTGTTAAAGTAAAGACACACACACAAAAAAAAAAAAATAGTTACAGCCGTGAAGGGCTGGACTAGCGATCAAGACCATCTTACATGTGGAAAAATAAAGGACACTTGTTTCTGCAGTGACCCCACTGCTCAATCACGACATAGGAAACAAGAAGAAAACATAGACCCTGAGGAAAGGGGAAGAATAAACACAAGACCTTGTGTATTGTTTCTGGACTGGTCGATACAAAAATGGTATAAATGTAATCCATCATCATTCACACAATTTACAAAACTGTTGGTAAATCTATTGGTGTGCATAAGTGGAGAATCGGACTAACAACACACTAATGAATAGTATTTATTAAGCCTGCACAGGGTATAACTATCAGGCCAGTTACACCAGCCAGAACTGAAGAAGCCCATGACATGATTCTTTGACTGTTACTTTCTTTAACCTGTTGACATGCTATGTAGTCTGCTTTATATTAATTCTCTTTAACACTTTCAGGCCAGGCATCCTCTGCCTCCGCCATAATACTGGGTTTTAATACGTCACAATCAACTCATACATCAAGCCAAAGAGCAAGGAAAAACTATCATTCCCATCTCTGTGGTGCTACGTCTCAGAATGTGGACTATGTTGGGTTCAAGACAGCTCAGAATTATTCTTTTTTTGCTTCCTTTCTTGATGCACAATTCATTGTTCCTGATTAACCAGCCATGAATCTTTTCACACAGCATCTCCTGATCCTTTAATGGGGCATGTTTAAGAACACCAAACCAACAACAAAGCCATAAATAACCCATAATTAGGAAATTACTAAGTATTTCTTTAGACACAGGCTGAGACCCTGGTTCTCTTCCACTGCCTTTCTAATACAGGCCACCACTGCAGAACTTTATCTAACTGAATGGACACAATAACAGGATGAACCTCAGATGCAGTCCGTATTCTTTACATCTGAAGTTTAACTACATTGACTGAAAGATAATAAATATCCCTGAAGCAACATCTTTTCTTCAGGTCTTTCCTGAGCAGCAACTATTGCAATTATTTATATGTGAGACTGATTCAGTTTAAAAGTATGCCAATGCATTAGCCTATACATGATAGTCTATATTAAAACGTTAGTCTTCGAAAGACATTTCTGTATAATTTTAATTTGACATTTTGGAGCTCTATACAGACCCAAAAATGGATATTATAAGTGATTGTTCAAGAAATTTAGCTCTGCAGCCATATTTTTAAAGACTTGTTATTTTTGTGACAGATTTTTTCATAGAGATGGAAAGGATGAAATGCTTTGCTGTCAGCTTTTTTGGCAGCTTGTCAAGCCTGAAAAAAGACTTCACTTCTCAGTATTAAGTCACACTATGACAGATCAAATGAGCAAAAATCATAACCACAACTCCAAGTACTATTAACATTTACTCACATGAGATAAAACTTATAATCTGTGAGGAAATTGGGTCATTACACACAAGTAGGAGCATATGCACGGCTGAGCCACTGGAGTGACAACAAGTAAATATTGTTTCCTGATCAGTAAAACTCACACACCAACACACTCGTCTTTGGTTCCAAGAGCCAACACATCAAGACTCTTTCAGTCATTCATCTAAATGAGTCAAACACTTTCATCTAGTTAAGTAAAACACAAAACCACTTGTTCCATTCCATTCTTTTTATCAGACAAAATACAAATTGTACATATGGGAGCTTCTGGTTAACATAAATTAATGAATTAATGTGCTATATTGATAGAGAACGATTGACTGTACCGACCTTGTAGAAGGGATGTTGCTGTTGTTACGGTCTCCGGTACGCCATCCTTGCTGTATATGGACTGGAAGAATTCTGGGATGCAGTCATTTTCGTCGACAATGATAACCCGAACCTGTGAGTTATAATATAGGGAGACAGTTATAAGAAGTTTAAAGTCATATAAACAATACAAACAAAAATAAAGAAGGAATTTATCGGCTAATTTGTAGTATTTGCTTGTTCCAGGGGTCCTCCACTGTTGGACTTTGGACCACACATCCCTGTTTGTTGGACCCTTATACTCACTCTAATGAGTGAGTATATAATAATGCAGCCAGTATGATAGTGTAACACACATTCAAACACAAAATCTTCCCTCCGACTTCTAGCCGTCAGGGTGGATACACAGAGGTGTGTGCTGACCTCTGAACATGATTGCTCTCACACATTCACACACGCTGAGAGTTGTGTGTAAATACCATTGGTTTTCAGGTCCTGCGAGGCAAAATGAAGTTCTGTAATCCTTCAGCAAAGATCAGCAACGGACATCAGATCTGATCTGATGTTGTGTGTTTGTGTGTCCTCTGTTAATCTTTGTTTGCCAATGTGCATGTCTGTGTTTGTGTGTGATTTTGAGTCCCTGTCCGAGTCAGACAGGAAATGGCGAGGCTTTGACTAGATATATGATTGTAGTCTGCAGCTCTTCTGTGTGTGTGTGTGTGTGTGTGTGTGTGTGTGTGTGTGTGATGCTGAGGAAAGAGAGATCGAATGAGTAGAGAGAAGAAATCAGCTGAAATAAGCAAGATGAACACACACACACACATACACACACAGCTGCAGGCAGGTCTCTGGGCTGGTTAGGTAACTAATGGTGCTGTTGAACTATCACTCCTGAAGGGAGAAACTTGGAATGTTCCTGTAGACTGAAGTCATGCTCAGTGACTTCAAACAAATACACACCCTCCGTTAGCCGAGCTCACATTCAGAATCAGACTTTTAAGAAGCAGAATCAAATAGATGAATTAAAACCAAGGGATTTATTCTCATGAAAATCATTGTTTTCCTCCACAAATCAATTTATCTCATCAAAGTTATTTATTTGCTGTTGCAGTAACACAATAGTGGATAGAAAAGTTCTGATTTTCAGTGTCTCATTGCTTAAAAAAACGTTCTGATGAAATCTACAGAAGAGATCACCCTCTGCAAAGACTAATGTTGTGCAGGATTCACTGAGATTGTGAATCCTGCACACGGCTGAAAGTGTTAAAGACAATCACACTACTAAGACTAACAATGACATTTGCACTGATATTTCTGTGGGCTTTATTTGTTTTAGGTGACAGCATTTAGTATTCTATTCTACTGAACAGAGGAATAAAAATATAAAGCCTTGATGGTATACAGGGCATCTCAGTGAAATATTTCTAGGGCTGTTATTCTTCTGTAAAAACATAAGCCATCATCTTTTTTTAAATCTGAACTTGTTTATACAGTACCTGCACAGCAGCGCTCTGCTGTTTCAACTGTTTTTTATGTTTTATTTCCATGTGAACGCACCAATGGAAGAAGCTGACTGTTGCATCTTTTGCCAGGGTGGAAGGCATTACATCACATCCACAACTTCAGTTACGCACACAGGAATTTATTTAATCCGCTCTGATATCTAAAGTCTGAAAGCATGATGGTTTATAAATTACTCTTCTGATATCAAAGGAAATTAGATCATAAAGGTGACATTGTACAGACCCTGACAATAGAAATGTAATCAATGACACTAGAAATGACATTTTAATTAAAAAAAAAAAAAAAAAAAAAAAAAAAAAAAAAAAAGGACAGTGATTATATCACATGATTAGTATCAGGGTCCCAGGGTTGGGAGTGACACTGTAGATACACAACCGACTCACAAACCAAACCAGCTCTCAACACAATTCATCAAATTCAGTTTGAGCTCTTCCCTATTACTAGATAAGTGCATAAAATACTGGACCATTGTCAGTGTATGGAATGTCAGACATATAAGAAGAGGAGATAATATAAAGATTGAGTGTTCCTTTAACCTGCATGTGAAGAATAGCCCTTCTCCCCCAGTCTTCTAAAGTCCTGCAGGACAGTCAGTGTCAGCACTTAAATGAGGGTAATGGCTGCTCAACTGCTTGGGGAGCTGGTGGAGAAGAATGGAAGTATGAGAGCAGCAGTCATGGCCGCAGCCATCTTCCAGGATTTGAAAACCTTTATCACAAGTCTGTTGTGTCTCCTACAGGCTGCCACCACTTCATGAAGAGGTTTAGCAAAACTTATTCTTATGAAGTCGGTTTGTGCTTGCTCTCTCTCTCTCTTTCTCTCTCTCTAGCTGTGCACTGACCTCTGACCCTTTCAGTTTTGAATCTATATTTTCAGAATACCAAACCATGACTGATGTATTGCTTTTATATTGTCCTTTACGTCCTTCCTCCTAGCCCTGCCCTGGCACCACCTTCTCCTCCTCAGCAATTTTTTTTTTTTTTTTTTTGTGTTTTCCCAACAGGCAAACAATCAACCAGGAAAAATTTGAACACTTTCACAATGATAATGATAAAATTTGTGGCATGAAAGGAATAGCAGTTGTAAGTCGAAGAAAATTTGAATGAAAACACAATTCAAGGTGTTGACACTAGAAATTGACCAGAGGCAGTATAAAGCAGCGAGCATATATGAAACGTTAGCAGCATGAATGATGTCAGCTACAATATAAATGCATTTTCCACTGTTGAGTTTTAACCGTCTGCTTTGCTATTCAATTTCAAATTTGTGCTTACTGTATATCTACTGAAAGAAGCATAAAAAACTGTTATTTGACATGATTTGACATTTGAAACTCAACAGGTAGAGGTGTTCGCAAGGAATGTGATGGTTTTCAATTTAATTCACGTACCACTGGTTTTCTTTATAACCTACTGACTTTGCTAGAATTGACAGGAAATCCAAAGAACTGCACCACTACCTGCAAGTTTTGCTCAGTTTGAATACTGGAACAATTTAGAAGCATTTAAAGCTACAGTGTGTGAGATTATTCTCCTTATAAAATGTTCATTATCTTGTAGTGCTGTGACTAAACTGATCTTTGTCAAAGCGCTAAAAACTGGCCGGGACCTTAGCGCTGAAATCCTTGCTAAGGGGGCAGGGGTGGAGTGAGACTGGTACAGGCAAATGTTTGGCTAGACAAGGGCACATATAATTTTCCTGCTAATTCTTTTATTAGCTTCTGTTTCCCAGATGAGAGCAGCTGAAAACAGATGGTTTCCCAGCATGATTCAACCTGAGGCTGGAATAATGATCAGATGTATCTGAGCTTGTGGCAGTCAAAAACTGTGCTCTCTCTCACATCCTGACAAAAAGGACCTGCCAATGACAAGTCGAGAATCCTCCCTCCAGACAGAGAAAAAAATCAGGATTGAACGATTTCAAATTTTGGACCTCTAATAACACTGTGTCACACTGATGAGTTAGAAATCGCTCTCGTTAGAGAAGTAGGCAATCATTTCACTTTGACATTAAACTATTAGCATTTTACCAGCTGGAATCATTGAAATAAAAATAAAACCTTAATTGTTAAAGGTTATTTACACAAACGCACGAACCTCTGCTGCGCTGCTCAAGCTTTCCGAACCCTCACTGGCTCGCACCAACAACAGGTAGCGGTGCTGGTCGCTCTCGTAGTCGATGGGACGCGTGAGGCTGATTTCTCCCGTCTCTGCTGAGATGGAGAAGAGGCTGCTGGGATTGATGAGAAGATTGTAGCTGATAGGTTTGTTCTGGAAGGACACGACGGGTGTGGACAGAAATCTGTGAAGACAGGGAAAATGTGAAAAGAAGAGATTTTAAATATTTAGAGTTAACAGAACAGGTTGAGAACAGTTTGCACTGCAAGCCTCAGTGACTGGTCCCAGTTGGGAATTGGATTTTGTTGTGGCCAATAATGGGTACACACACGAATAGGGTTGTGAGGTTCCCGTTGTGGAAAAGGTCTTAAAGTACAACCAAAAAGAACAACCAAAGACTGACTGAAAAGGAACAGCACACATACAGAGTAAACTTCAGGTCACTAGAAGTCAGTCAGCCTTCTGTACGGAAAATAAGTAATAAGTCAAATAGTTGCACTGCTGTTCTTTTCAGCACTGTAAAGGCTTCAAGATATATAAGGCAACGACTTACAAGATCTTTACACTTATGCAGTAATGGCTAAACAAATAGATAGATACTGCCAAAAGCAACATGGGCTGTTCAGTGTCAAGGTACAGTAGAATTAAGTACGTAGAAAAACAGAGTAAAAGTTCTGCACAGTAAAACTTGTTTATTTTTCTTTTTGTGTTGGTTCAGTTATAGTCTATATAAGAAATATTTGACAGATGATGTGACATATTTGGTACTTGAGAATCAATGTGTTGATGTCAAAGACATGGAAGCAGAGCCACATCCAGCAGGAAATGCATGTGCACCTGTGCAATGAGTTCATCTCTGCAAACCCATGAAAATGTCTGCTAGCGGCAGAAGGCAGATACACTCACATGTGGATTTGTGAAATTTCAATTCCTGTGTGTTCTGTATACTCACGGCTGTCCCGCAGGGGTGTTCTCGGGTATAGAGATGGTGAAGGAGGCATTGCTGAACTGTGGAGGTCGAGCTCCAGCCACTACAGAGAGCACAGCAGGAATGCTGCGGCTGCCCAGTTGGTCTGCAGCCACGACTGTCAGCAGATATTCCCTGTCCTGCTGCAGGGGAAGACCCGTTGTCCGCACTTGACCATTCTTCCGGTCTACTTCAAAACGACCATCGCCACCTGAAAACAAGAAGGTCAATACAAGAGACATACAAATTGTACATGCTTGTCACCAAAGATCCACCTGTATGACCATTAGGGACTTTATACACTCTTGCCCTTCATGATAATGACATAATATAAATACAATATTAATAAATTCAAGCTGATTTTACGTTTTCAAGACAATATGAAGGATAATTTCTAAGCTCAATCTTAGTGATATCTTTTTGAGACTTTGTCATAAAAGGTGAGTGTGCATAATGAAGCGGTTCTTCTCTTCTATGGCCTGTGGCTGCACCTTGAGACTGTTGACTGCTCTGCTGTGGATGAGAACTACAGGCTGTGAAAATGCTGCTGCCTTCATAAGCTGTCAAAAGCAGTGTATATGCATGCTGAACGTGTGCCAAAGAAGTGATAAATTTGACTGGACAGCCAAATCCACATTGTTGAGCAGTGGCATGCAGAAAGGCAAGGGGTGTTGGGTTAAAATTCACGAGATTATATTATATAACAGGGTGTAATAACACTTTGATCCAAAGAATGCTGTCTTCCACCATCATTTCTATCACCACAGGAATGGTTTGTGGTGAACCTCAGAGAGCCATCACACAATCTTTAACTTAATTCAAGAAAGAGTGATGTGGAGCATTAAGAGTGACTTTTTGAGAAACTAACATTGGTGCAGATGTTTTTTTTTGCCTGATTTACAGATACTTCACTATAACATACGCAGACAAAATTATACATGGGAAACAATGAGAAGTGGAAAAACCCCTAAGATATTCATAATTTGAAATGCAAATTATTTTAAATTTTGTCTCAACAAACTGAAGTCATTCATGTGTTGCACTCAATATTACTTTATTTATTTATTGGTAAAATCAAAACATTTGGTGAACCAACATTCATCCACCCACATCTCACAATCTGCATGCAAAAAAACAAACTGACGTGCAGGAGAAACGACCTACCATCTGACAGGAAGTAATCCACTTCACCATTGTTGCCTTCATCACCATCTTTAGCGTGAAGTTTATAAACCAGTGAGCCTGCAGGAGCATCAGGGGAAACCACAGCCAGGTACGGAGAAGGAGCCATTGTCCATTCTGGGACATTGTCATTGACATCCAACACATTCATCTCCACTCTGACCAAGTACCATTCTGGGCCTGAACACAGAGCAGAACACAAACACTCACTGTCATTGTGTACTGGATTAAAAAAAAATCAAAACAAAATAAAACAATAATAAAAGTAGAACAAAAAAGAAGAAAGAAGAAAGTATCAACCAAGTTTTTTTAGGGCTGCAACAGACAGGTCACCACTGCAGTGCAGGTCACACACACACCCACACACACACACCATCTACTCACACACTCACATCCCAGAGTCTCCGATCAGCCTTGCATACATATTATTTGGACTGCGGGAAGAAACCAGTACTGTCACAGCACCTTGGAAACATAATAACTCCTGTATGAACATCATAAATAATTGATATCACAATCATAATTGGTGTCCAAATACAGTGAAGTTCCTTTTTAATGATCATCTGTCCTTTGGTGTGATTGTTGGGTTTCTACTGATAGGTTTGATATTTTCAACTTCCAAACAAAAGCTTTGGTAGTTTAATGTTAATGGTTTAGTGAACGGACTAATTTTGCCTTCCTTCTATTTGTAATCTATCACCATGTCTGTGGTTTACAACCAGCAACTTTAAAAGCAATGTTAAATGAACGTGGCGTTCATTTAAAATTGCTTTATGCTCATGTGGACAGAGCACATGTACTCTCATCCAGTCACACTGACTTCCGCTCCATAGTAATCTTCCTCTGTTTCGTTATTAAATGGGCAGGAGGCAAACAGAAAAATGAGCATGTCCAAGCTGGAGGAGATCATCATCGACATCTTTGCGCACCTGTGGTAAACAGGAACTGCTCTTATTACTACACAAGAAGACACTGCTTGGCATTCACAGCAGGTGAACAAGGGGACATGGCCCTGAGCGGCATCCATTTTTTCTGCATGAATTCCTGTAATTATCCTGGTCCAAGAGCACGAATCTCTGTTACAAACGCATGCAATTATTCAGATGAGGAAACCTGTGAATGATGAAAACAACAAAGATGAGTTGCAAGAGGAGAGATGAAAAAAAATGAAGTATTTTATACGTTAAGTGATTACTAGTTGTTGGTTGAATATTGCATGAGCAGGATTAAGAGGGAAAATCAGAGGCCGGGGAAAACGGTTGTTATAGAAACAGCACAGTGAAAAGTCGAAAAATTAAGAAGAGAGAGAAAGAGGAAAAGAAAAAAACAATGAGCAAGCAACCGCATAAATCAATGACATTAGAGCGGAGGGGACTGAGGAAACGTTAGAGAGAAAAACTGTGAACGGACATCAAAAGGAAACAGAAGAGCCAAATTAAGCAGCCACATCACACCAAATCTCTAGCGCCGCACTCGCTCCGTCTGACTCGCCTTCATTCTTGCGGTCGGGAAGATTCACAATTAATTGGCAAAAGGACAATAGAGCTGAAGGGGAAGAGAGGATGCCATTATGGCATTATGGAGATAAGAAATCACAGTACCAATACAGGCAGCACTATTATACACACAAACACCGATCATCGGCAGATCAGTGGTTGAAACTAAACAATGTGACTCTGAAATTCTGTATATAGTCAGCCATCCTGCTTTTTCAGTCTGCAAATGAACACCAACCTTTCGAAAGACCTGATTATATCCTGCAGAGTAAATCAGCTTTACACTCATCCCCTCTTTCACTGCTTCCTCCCTGCACTCAGGTCTCTCCTCTCTTTATGTCCCTCTTTCCGGCTCTTTATGAAATCACCTGCACAGCTGACTTCCATCCATAAAGCAGCAGTCTGCCCATCTCTGCTTTCATCCATTTTTCTATGTGGTGTTAGGGCCAACTCACTCAACATGGTGATTTTTCAGTGTTCGGCCCAGGTTCGTTTCTAACTTATCTCCAGGACAAAGTCTTCTCAAGAATATATCAGAATCCCAGCTCCTTCCAGCCTTTCATTCCTTGATAGTTACTCTCCTCTTAGTTCATTTACTCCCTCGGATTCAGTTACAGTTTCTGCAGTAAATCTCCTGAAAACCTAACACGTAACCTGATGCCCCAGCAGAGCCTCAGCAGTGCTAACTTCTCATCTAACCTTTTCTTCTGCTTATCCGGGATCACAGCGTTGTAATTGCAGGCAAATCCAGGTATTCTTTATGTCACAGCCCCCAGCTCCTCCCGGGAGAGCTGGAATCATCCCCATGCCAGATGGTTGTATTCTGGGTCCACCACCAGAGTCTTTCCAGGTGTAAGCGCAACCGCACACCTGTGTTGTTCTTGATAGAAAATTAAATAATTCATTATATATTTTACAACTTGTCTGCAAAATGAAGACAGTTTTATATAACTCAATATGTAATGTGACTCCCTTGATGTTTTCTACTTATTACATCTCTAGATCTTTTAGTGTTATGATTAACATTTAAAACATATTGTTCTTGTTATTATAAACACTCCCTTTCCTGCTTACATATGACGGTAACAGGGATGAACAATGTTGCAAGACCAATGTTCAGTTTAACTGCCTGCTTTCATTGCTTGCCAGTCAATTGTTCAGCACTACATCGCAAACAATCGGCTGAATTTTACCATCAGAACAGCCTGTTTGGCTAGCAGAACAACATGACTTAGTTAGCCTGTTAGTTAATAGTGAGCCTGTCCGACAAGGTTGTCATTTTGTTGGTGTCCTCGCAGCAACTTGACCCAGCAAATTCAGTGCGTCTAACTGAAAGCCCAGTTGCTTCTCTTTAATAAACTGCTGACACTTTTTATTGAACGTTTATCAACATTATCAAACCAAAAATGACATCGAGCCAACAACTGCAAGCAGCGAACGTGACGGGTGTCCCAGCAAGCATTCACTGATTAATCGCTGTGGGAGTGCTTCTCACTGCAGTTTGACAAAACTATTGACATGACAGACAGGTGCTTTTCCTGATTTAAAGCCAAAAGACATTCCTCACACTTTTATGACTGAAACAGGAAGACAGGCATGTATGTGACAACAGGATTCATATTGATATGTTAGTGGCTGTAACCACAGATGGGTCGCTGGCTTTGGTGGGTACTCCAGATTTATGACAGTCAGTAATTACCGTATTATCCATCAGCACGCGATTGTGAGTAAAGCTGTGAAGACTTTTCCCTGTAACAACGCTGGTGATAAGGGCTGTAAATTGCATCAGAGCTAAAGGACTTCAGTATTGTTTGTCATTACTGGATGAGGTTGAAGCTGTTGATTTGAGTCCAGGCAAAGCGCTGCAGCGGTTCATGGACTCGTTGCCTGAATTACTTCTTCACATAACGACAGTCAGGAAAAACTGTCGGTCAAACTCTGATTTCTCAGCTAGGGCACTCACACATTTTTCCATTTGCCTGCAGAGACTTTTGCACATCTTTGTCTGTCCAGATTTTTTTAAACAGTAAACGCAGCCTCTAGGGGGCACAAGCCATTGTCCTCCTTAGGCTGGTCCCAAACCCAGAAAAATGTCAAGCATCAAAGAGGGCACCTGCTGTGAAGCCTAAAACAAAGTAAAGTTGTGAAACTTCTGTTATACTACTGGACATGTAAACTGGATTCCTGTGCAATAATACATTTCCCACATGGCTCACTCTCTTTTCCGAATTATTGTAATGAGTCATACATAGCTTACTCATTAGAAGGACTATTTTCTATAATTTTATCTTATTAGATTATCTGACTCCTAAACTGTATCAGTTGGTGCTGTTAGCCTACAAGGTTTCAGGGGAAAAAGCGCTATCATTGATCGAAGAAGGAGAACAAGGAGAGCTGTCTGTAACTTTGCAAGAAGGAAGGAATCAGTTGAGGAAGACTCACTTTCTTCCAGAAAAGTCAGGAGTACAGGGTGACTTATACGAGTGGAGGCAGGGGCCCACAGAGGGACCACATCCTGTAGAATCAGGCAGCACAGAAAGGAGGTGTGTCGGATGACTTTAAAAGTATTGTGTGTGATTTGTTCAGGTCTAGGCTCCAAGGACAGAGGATGTCCCAACTGGGCGGTAAAGCCCTCCGGGACAAACAATGTTTGTGATGGTGGCCTCTAAATGTTTTTATTTATTTACAAAATTTGAACCCTAACCCTCACCCTAAAAGCAGCAGTGAGAAGAATATACTTTATATTTTCTGCAAATATAATATTTACTTTTTACATTTAAAATTTCATTTTAGTGTCTCAATTTAAATAAATTTGCCATAAATTCCTAACATGATGTTTATTAACCTTGGTCACGGGCCGCTACCTTTATGTACCATTTGATATATATTTAATACACTTGATTGAATAAGGTTTTTTATAATATATTGACTTTGATTGTTTCATTTCTTTTTTTTTTGAGGTTCTGCCATAACTTTACATCTTTCACTACTATACTCAGTTTCCTCATCACTTTGGCTCTAGATCTAGGTTGTTGTTTTTTTTCTTTTGTTTTGTTTTGTTTTTTTAAGACTTTCAAACTGAACTTTCTCATTTTTCAAACTTTTTTGAATATTTATTAATATAATAATTTTATTTGCCTTGTACATTGTTTGTAAATTTAAAAATGAACAAAATCATATTTTATGAATCGTGGGGTAGAAGGAATAAAGGAAAGAAAGGTGTGATGGTGGTAAGGCCAGTGTTGGTCTTGGTGTCTTGGTCTTGGTGTTGGTGTTTGGATCAGTGACGGTGGGGCAAAGCAGAAGACAGGAGTCAGAGCTGGAGGTGGCAGAGATGGAAATATTCATGTTTCCTTTGGAAGTGATGCAAATGGTTGGAATCAAAAAGGAGTAAATTCGAGACAAACTGCACATGTTAGAGGTTATGGCGGCAAAACCAGAGAGGCCAGACTAAGATTGTTTGGAGGGTTGGTTTATTTACAATTTTTCATGAGTTTAAATGCAGAACAGATTTTCCACCTTTGATGAAGACTTTAATTATTCCTGACAACACAGATGTGTGTTTGCACATAGAAGCAAGAAAGAAAGACAGGACAATAATAAAGACAGAAAGAAAGAAAAGACATACACGCAGAGTCGGAAAAGACAGAAAAAAACAGCACAGAAGGACAGTTAATTAACTGTCCTCTGTGAGGATTACTAAAGACTGCTGGACCCTCGCTGGGAACTCTTCCATCCATAATCTCTTTAAATGGAAGACTGCTGCAGGCTCAGTGACTTTGCCCACGTTTTTACATAGTAATGCCAATTAAACCGAGAGATGAGACAGAGAAAGAAGAGAGAATTAAGCTTTAGGTCTTACACTAATTGCAAATGATACAAAAGGTTAGTCAGTCATTTCACTGTTCGCTCTTCCAGCACAGTTGCTCGTAATTGAAAATCTTCACACTGCTAACATTGTTTACTAAATGCAGTGTTGCTTAATATTTAAAGTAGCAATATTACTACATGCAGTATTGCTTAAATTAATGCAATGTTACATGGACATGTGATATATACACAAAAATGTATGAGAATTTACTGTTGTTGTTGAGATGTCCAAATTTAACGAACAACTCATTAGCTCCCTACAGTACAGTGGCAGAGGTGCCATGACCTTAGCTTACAAAAGTTATGTGACAAATTCAACGTCACAAACATGTCTCGGTGGTCGGGGGTAAATATTTGCTGCCAGTTTCCTGAGTCGTTACTGTCGTATGGGCAAAAGATATTTAATAATTAATTAATAATTTATTTTTCCCATATTATTGACTATGGATATTTATCACAAGTAATATAAAGGGAACACTGTTATTTGTCCACTTGTTGAAATAAGCATGGAGGCTTAATTTTGATCTTCATCATGCGTATTAAAAAATCAAAACCACTACAATTTAAGCAGATTTATATTTTAGAGTGACAACAATAATTATCTTACAATAACAATCATCATCTTAAATGAAACTTCCCAGAACTTTGATTTGATTTAGATAAAATGTTTTATAGAATGTGCAAATTGAAATAACTCGCAAAACTATCTAAATATAAAAGGTCAGAATCGGAGAGGCTTTTAGAGAACTTTAAACTGGAGTTGCCTTTTGAAAGAGGGGTTAGTCTGAGCTGCAGATGTTTGGATGGAGGGGGGTCCACAGGGTTGGAACACATGGAAAATACTCATCTTGCCCAAGGTGCAGTGCTTGGGTCTGCTGAGGGGGGATTTTTATTTATTTATTTTTTTGCAATCAGTTAAAAAACAGGATTTCATTTTCTGACTAGCTTTGCTACAGCCTTATAAGCTTCAGTTTAATTACATTCTTTCCAGGCAAACTAGACATCAGTTCACCAACTCTCTGTGTAATTAAATGGCCAAAGTCAAGAGAGCCAAAGTTTTAGTCAACAGATTGAGTTATCTTAAGTCTTTGTAAGACAATTATTCACCAATCCCTTCTTGAGATTACTGTACTTGCTGATACCAGGTATTGTTTACAGCCTCTGCTCTGCTGCTCCACTTAGAAGGTATTAATCTTCATCCCTTGTGACACAAAAGCAGTGTTGAAAGATGTTGGGTCCTCTATTTAAAGAGCTACTAACTACTGAATCCTTTAATCAACTCAGAACATCATGACTCAGGTCAGCGTGTGTGTTTCAGTCGGTTTATTACAGTTTATTGTCCCGTGTGATGATCTCTGCTTTCCTCAGTCCCAGTCCTGCTCACTGGGATTCATACTGAGCCCATTTGCCCTCCTTCAGCTTCGCCTCAAGAGTGTATACATGGCAAAGATGGCACGATATGTTTTTAACTGTGAAAAGCAGCAACCATGAGTGCTCAGAGGGAGTCGGACTGAAGCAGCTGAGGCTGGTTTCTGCATCTGAGCCTCATGTTAGCCCAGTTATGTTGCTAAGAGCAAAGAGACAGCCGGCAATCAATCCTAAACTCTGAACCTTGCTACATAATTCAGCAGTGACAAAGCAACAGTTTGTTTAATTGTCACTTGCTGTGTTAACTAATGTAAAGGTATACAGCAGTATTATAAATATATATAAGAGAACCTGTAGATCTGCAGTAACTCATTGAAAACACAACAGCGTAAGGAACATTTAAGCGTGGCTTCTCCAAATGCCTGCATTTCTATGTCTTTAACCCCATGTATTCTTATTTCCTCATTTATTTTCTTGGGGGCACTTGTTGGAAAGCAGTGTGTGTTCTCGCTACAACAGTTTGATATCACAGATGGGCAGAAGCTGCATTTCATGCTGTGATGACAACAGCAGTGTTGCTGTCCTTTTGTACTTCATTTAAGAGATTGCTGCAGTACAGGAAGTGCCCCATTTGCAGGCACTAAAGGATGAAGTGGTTCAGGAATGAAAGATGAAAGAAAATCTAACTTGAGAACATTCATTCACCAGAGAATCGTTTCGCAAATAGAAGTCTCATTACTGAAAGTTGCTCTTCTTAATGTGAAATGGTCTCATGTTGTCAGCAAACTAAAATCCTAATCCTAAAGTTGTATTATGAGAGCAAAACCTCTTCAGTGCAGACAGTTTGTTTCTAGAATTATTTAATACAGTCACACACTGAATCCAAGTGTTTTCTTACCTTTGGAATATAACCATTCTAGTTTCTATACATCATTTCTTCTGCTTTTTTAGTCATTTATATATATTATATATTTCCCTGTCTGCTTGAACCTTTGAAACATGTATAAAGTCACTGGAATCCAGTCCAACAAACAAATTATTGCACTGGTCATTTTTATAAGCTGATGATTCTGCTGATGAGAGAACATCTTTGTTCCGTGAAGTAGCAGCAGATGTGACGGAAGCTAAGTGGATACAGTCTGAGAAGTTTCCATCTACAGACACTAAAACAAGTTTTACATCCCTCAGAAGAAAATGTCACGACTGTCTGTTAACTCAAGCCTGACCTTCAGCAATCGTGTTAATGTGGAACACTCGTCTTGCAAAACTCATGTTAGTTGGGAGATGAATTTCAGAAATATGTCTAAAGTCAGGGATGGAGTACTGATTGCGTCACACTTCAGTGGAGTAGTCGATGGCATTTTTCGCAATATTTTAGGTGTTAATCCACTTTTTATCTGTTAAGGCCTTCTTGTCAAGGCAACAATACATTATTGAAGATGGAATTATTTTTTTTTTTTATCATTTCTTTGCAAGCAGTATAGAGATAGTGGGGGAGGGAGCAGAGAGATATAAAACTGATATGAATGTGTCATATCGCTGGTTCAGGGTTCCCATACACCAGGAAGGAGCACATGGACTCCAGTGATGAACCCTGAGACTGGCTTAGACTTTCCTTCTTTCTGAGAAAAATAAATGGTGAGTTTTAAAGAAAAAGGAAAAAAGCAATAAAGGTCCAACTATGTTTTTCCGTGTTGAAAAATATGTTGTTTGGTACTTTTTTAATCTTATTTTAAAAAGAGTTTTAAAATAAATAAATAAATGAATGCAAAAAGAGATGAATAGAACCAAGACAAAAGAGCTGATTTTGTTATCTGAGGGAAAGTCTTATGACTTCCCTCTTCACTTTCCCACAGCGGCATAATGCTAATAAACAGCAACGTGAAAGAGCTAAATGGATTATTAACTGGATTATTAACAAGCAACAGTTAGAGGATTAGCAGAGTTTGTTTTGAAGTCAATATGAGGAAAAAGAAATTGACTTGGAAAGCACCATCTCTTTCCCATGTTTTACTTACAGTTCTATCCATGTTTAATGCAGGTAGTTGAAATAATAAAATTAGCCATAATGCTCAATAGACCAACAACTCATTTGGTTGTGGTAACAGGTCATTATTTTCAGAGTTTAATAAACCTTTAATTACACTTTCATAATAAGTTGGACAGTCTGGAATAGCATTGAAATGAATTTCAAAACAACTCAAAAGAAAATAAAATTTCTATGGTATAAATATCTGTTCTAATGGGAGCAGAAACTCTAGTAAGCCTCAAAGAGTTTAAGGAAAGCTGTCCTCTGTGACTATATCAGGTTTGTGGTGTTTCAGTAACTTGAATTTTTGTTTCATTAGTTCAACAGCATCATAAATATATAATCAAGTAAAAATAATTAATGATTAACTGTTTTAAAAATGTAATATGTGCTTGGAATTTAGAGCGACATTGTACAGAAAGCAACTTAACTGTTGAATGGTTTATCACATGCTGGATACAAGAATCCAACCATCCATCTCAGTGACCATTGACTTCTTGGTCACGTCTCTTCCCAAGACCTTTTTGTTGCTCAGTTTGGTGGGACGGCCAGCTCTGGGAAGAGTCTCGTTGTTCCAAACATATTGCATTTCAGAATGATGGAGGCCTCTGTGTTCTCAGGAACCTTTAGGGCAGCAGAAGTTATTCATCTTTCCCAGGTCTCTGCTTGAGTACGATGGCATCTCTGAGCTGCAAAGCAGTTCTTTTGACCTCATGGCGTTTTACTCTGATATGCATTGTCAGCTGATCAAGAGAAATGGAGGGCCCCCGCAGCTAAAATTCACGTCACCGCAACGGCTGCACGGTAGCTAAACTGTGATGATCTGGGTATTTTCTTTAACCAGATATACATGCTAAAACTGTATAATAGAAACCTACCGATAATAAAACCCGATGGGTTGCCAGTTTAGCTGATGGAACAGGTACACCACTAGTGATATACATGTGATATGTAAGCCTTATACATGAAAATATAGGCATGCATGTATGTACAGTAGATGAGAAAGTAAGGGTTAGTTTCATGCTTCACATTTCTGTCATGAACACTTGTTTCACTTGTTCGACATGCTAAGGTCTAAGGTTTTTCAATTTGAATTATGTTTATAGGCATTTGGATCGTAGCTTTAGTAATTATCAAAGTTAAAAGGTAGAATGTGCAGGAACATCCAACACATATACTTCAACTCTGCTACCATTTGAATTAAGAAATCCTTTATTGTGATACGCAAATTTAATTTACAAAGGTATAGCCTTATGGCATTCAGTAGAGCTCCATTACAGTTATCTTTTCACATCTTAAAAGCAAAACTAACAAAAACAATATATCAGTGTCAGTTCTATGTCCCTATAGAAGAGGAATCTTTTGTTCACTGACATTGGCGGTCTTTTTGCCATAAATGTACTGAGGCAGTTCTGCTATCAGCATTCAGTGATTCAGTTGTATTGTTAACTTGGCAAACCTGAAAGTGGATAAATTAGATTTCATAATCCACTTCATCTTGGTTTAACCTGTGGTGATCCAAGATTAACCACCTGGGTTAATCTGGGTGAAACCCACTTAACCCCTGACTTCTCAGCAGAGAAGGATGCTTACTTAGCAGCCTTGATCCTCTCGGTTCATGTAGCTGCTGTTGACTTGCTAAAGTCTCCTCTAAATAACAAGTCCATTTTTTAAAAACTAGCTTACATCCTTATACAGACTCTGAGGGTCTGACTTCCTCAAGCTTTGACATCATCGTTCGAGATCTACTGTGTCACAGCATCAGCATCACTCAAGTCATGACTGATTTATTAGAAACATCATCCACATCCATGTCAGTAGGCCTGTTTGAACCTCCATCTGTACGGTTTGGAGCAATATCTTGTTTGTATCTCAGTCATCTGAGCAGAGTGATGTGAAATGGCAAGTCGTCAGAGTGCCAATCAGCTGTGGGCAAGAAGTGTTTGTCACTCCAGAGGAATATCTTTGTGTGTGCATGTGTGTCTGTCTCCGTGTTGTTGTTCTTCAGGCAAGCACTGCTTGCTGACTTCAGTGTATATTCAAGGACAATAGTTTATTTGAAACAGCTGACACCCTGAGTTAGAGCCGCTGGCATACAGAAGCACAAAACCTGATGTGTTTCAATCGTTCCTGTCCAACATCCTGGTAGAACAAAACTCTTTATTAATTTATTTTGTAGCTGCTAAAGAGAATCATGCTTTAATGTAACGATAAGTGATGGAACTCATATTGTGAGTTTGACCAGAGCAAAAACAGATACTGTATATCTAATCCACATTATAGAGTGTTTTTGTGACATCATCAGCCAATGAAGAGGTCACAGAAAACAGAGCAGAATGTTAACTCCTATTAACATGTTATTAGCATATAGCCAGCTCTTTAACAGGATCAATCAATAATCTACACTACAAACTATCACATTCAAATTAATCACGTAGAAGTCAAAGATGAAACTCTAATGACACCTCTCAGTAAATGAAAAACAATGCCAAAGCTAATATACAGTAGCTCTTGTGTGTGCCCAAAGGAAACCAGATAATCTGCTCAGGACTCAGAAATTGTGTTTAAGCAGAGTGACTTCTGGAACACATTTTTAAAACAGATGTCTGATATTAAAAATAAATAAAATAAAAAGCAAATTAATAGTAATGACTAGAAATAAAACTTTTAGAATAGGCTTCTGTCTGTCACAGAGCTCGCAGATATCGATGTGACAGCTGTGTTGCACAATGTCGCAGAAAGAAGTGGAAGATGGAATTGATAAAAATGTGTCCACAGACAGATAATCCAGAGGCTTTTAAAAAAAATATTTAGATAGAGGACAAGCCTACAACTTTCACAGTTAAAGTTGCTGTCAGCACACTCCACAGGTGGTCTAAGAGCTTCACCAGAACTGATTTAAAGCTCAGGAAATTAAAGTCAAACAGAAATGGCTCATAATTTACTGTGCTGAGCTCACCGTGAGCCTGGACCAGTGATCCTGCAGCTTTGCAATGCAGCTCAGCATGAATGAGGTAGGACTCTGCATGTGTCACTAGGACAAATAAAAATAACATCCAAAATTTGGAAAGAAATCAGTGTTTTGTGCATTTTGACTTCACTATTTATATAAAAAAGACTGGTGAGATATGCTAAGGGACAAAAAGGCAAATTTAAACAAAATAGTGTTAATATAATAATGTTTTTTTTATAGATATATATATAATAACTAAAACCTACAGAATATCTACAGAAAACAAATCAAACCAAACTTTGTTTTTTACTGTGTTATGAGGCACAGAACTGCAAGATGCAATAAAGTAAAATATGTCCAGCAGAGGCTACAGATTATTGAAGAAAGATCGTTTTCAATACTTGAATAATCATCAGTGTTAAAATCTCTTTTTATTATATTTTATTGCATCTCCTCTCCTAGACACAACATACAGGAAAACACTTGGTTTGAATCAGATGAATAATATTTGATGCATGATATTAAAAATATATAAATAAATAAAATGGTCACTGCCAAAATAAAGTGGAGTCAACTTAAAACCAAATGTTACCAGTCAGTTCTTAAAACTAGTAAAAGTGAATTTATATGGAAACTAATGTAGATCCCTCAAGGAGAAGAGAAGAAGAAGCAGTGGTGTAAAATGCCCATGTCTCTTCGTACATGTCTCATCTTTCCCTTCAGAAGTCCCCACATAAAATCATACTCTTCCATCACTCCCTCTCCTCTGCATCCTCTTCCTTTACACCATCCTCTTCCTTTACACCATATGTCCATCCTCAGCATCCTTCTACCACCATATTTCCTGTACCTCCTCTGGACATGTCCACACCATCAGCATCTGACCTCTCTGGCTTTATCTCCAAAACATCTAACATGTGCTGTCCCTCTAATTGACTCACTCTTGACTCTGTCCATCAGATGCTGTGATTCTACCTCTGATAAAAAAAACAAACAGGAAGATAAGAAAAACACAGCACAACACAGAGGAAAATACTTGTATGATGATTTACAACAACTGTGTAAAATGTTCAGAGGACGAAACTACTGTGGAATATTAAACCATCCATCTTTGTCCACCATATCTCAACCTTTCTTACCCTCAGGTGGAGTGTGTGTGTTGTGTGTGTGTGTTTGCTTTTGCATTTGGCAGGTTTGGCAGGTGGTAAATAAAAGGAGAATACCCATCACCATTTCCTCCCGCTGCATGAAGAAGCCAAAGTTTTCCACATAAAACTGCCTCCAGTGTTCTGTGATCGGTTCTGTCCATCATTCGTTTCTTTGGAGGCTTCACACTACACAATAACAAACAAGAGGTTTTGTAACAGCATCAAATTCCTGCTCATCAGTAATAGGCAGCAGCTGTCAGCACAGCACACACACAAATACACACCTATTCACTGACATAACGTGGAGTAAGTAATGTCAACTAGGATAAATTTCTAAAAACAAAAGACACTGAAAGATCCATTATTTCTATGTCTATGTGCTTGTAACACAGAAAAAGGAGGAAAAATGTAAGAAGACAAGCCTCTCGCAAACAGTTAACCCTCATCACACACTAAAACGGCTAACGACGGTACCACCGAGACTGGAAATAGTGAACAGTCCTTTTAGGGGCCAATTATAATGACTCGGGAAAATGTGCCAAAAGGACAACACACCAGAGGGAGGAACCTAAATACAGTTTCAATAAAAATATGACAACAGTAGCACAGAAAACTCAGTTACCAGTTCATCAGTCCACTTGTGCTGCATTTGGAAAGAGCCTGCCTGCCTCCCAATCCCTGCGTCTGACAGCTGCAGGTTGGTGGATCTCTACACCTACTGCTGCTCCAAGCTCCAAAGCTGCTCCTCACCTCAGCAGGAGCAGCAGAAAACATTCACTCTGTACCAGGCCGCAGTGTTTACCACATCAATTCCACTTACAAAGCCCAGTTATTCTCATACCTAATTAGGCTATTTTATACTCGATATTCTTCTTATATACATGACATCTTATTGTTGCTATTTCTTTGATAACATAGACATAAGCAACATGAAAAAAGTTTAGCTCACACTTTGTCGGTAGACAGGTACCTAAGAAGTTGTTGTCAATGGTGCATTGAAGCAGGGTTCTTCTAAGGATCCTTAAAAAACTTGAAAACACATCTCGCTTGAATGTGAACAAGTGAACGGTTATTTATTTAAAAGTTTTGCCATGACATCCATTTAAAAAGTTAGTAATAGTGGTTTTCTAGGGCTGTTATGTTCAGTAATATTTTTAATGAAGCAACACTTGCTTCATTAAAAATGATATTTTGTGCAGATTATGGGGAAATGAGATGTTAAGACCACTAATCTACTGTGAGGCTGTGGATAGGCTCCTAATTGAGCTGCTGATTTCCTGCAGGTGAATCAGGTTGTGCTATGAATGTATTATAAATATATTTATTTCAGTTTCTGCACTGTGTCCGATAGAAGGAGAGTGCTTTATTAGTCCCACAGGGAAAAAGTGTTAATGACTGCTGTGTTTTAAAACACACAACGGCAGCACCTGATCTGCAGCAGTGACACATAAGAAATGTTTTAAATAGGGACCCATTTTGCAAATAACCACAGATGGCGCTGTCCCATCTCCGACTGCAAATACACTTACCGGCTGTGTTCTCATCTGTGTTCGCTAAGAAAAGCCAAACCAAGAACCAGTGCTACAGGCACATGCACATGTACACACAGAAGGCTATTGAAGCAGTGAGAGTTTTAGATGTGATAACATATAATTAGACTGCTGCTTACTAACTCAGCATGTTGCTTTGTTTGATCAAAACACATTTATGCTCTACATTAACATATCTATGTTCTGCAAACAATTTTATACCACCAAAGAGCAGGACAGAGTGAGTCAAAGGGCTCTGCTGTGGCTGTATACCAAGCTAAAATACAGACAGTATAGTTTGATGGGGGTTTGAGTAGAAATAATGTTGTGTATTCTGGACTCATGACTGATTATGTCTGAAAGCAGAGTGTAATTAAATAGAAACGTGTTTGCTATTGCTTTTAAAAGGCCAAGACGGTTGTTAAATTGGCCAAAGGAGAGCCCAGTAAATTTTTGTGTTCAGTGTAGATAAATAAAATAGATAAGTAAAATAAACGATCCTGCAGCCAGGCCTCTGCAGTTTTCAAAGGTTTTAAAGCAGAAATATCAACTTATCTCTCAAACGTCACCTTTGGTAAGTCGGGTAACACTTTATATTGTGATAGTTAGGGGAACAGTAGGCTACTTCAGGTGACTGATATAAATTCATAAATACAGGATGGAATAATATGATCAGAACTCTGAATTTCAGAAGAGCAAAGCAGCATGAATTAAGTACTGTTCTGCCTTTAATGGAAATTAATGCAAATGAAAAAAGTTCAAATATCTCCATTAAGACAAAGTGTGAGTTTGAAGATGTTTCACAGTTAGATGGCCGTGCATCCTCGTTCTCTCCCCGTAATTACTCACATCCCCACCAGTCTCAGCCTCCCCAGCAGCCAGCCTCTCACTGTGGCAACATCGACCCAGATAAGTGTGAGTGAAGACTATTGTTCAGAACAGCAGCCTGTGTAATTTCTCCATTAGTCTCAATCAAGGCAGCAGCAGCCTTCAGGCATCAGGACAGTGTCACTGTGTAAATGCACTGTACCAGTGTCTGGGACAGAGTAATAACAGCCCCCTCCACCACCACCACCACCACCACCATCCTGCGGCCAGAGAGCTTCCGGGAAAAGGAAGATGAAAAGAAAGCGGAGAAGGAATTGGATTCAGGAAGGAAGGAAAAGCAAGTGGAGTAGAGAGGAAGGAGCAGACGGGTGGAAAAAATCAGAAATGTGCAGAGTCAAAAAGTAAGATGGCAGCAGAAAAGATGGGGCGAATTGTGAAATGGGGCACCATAAAACCATTATGTTCACATACTGGTGTCAGAATATAGTTTTCCCACACAGACAGCACTGAGGATGGCTGCAAGGCATTAAGCATCTTAGCGCTGCAGGATTGTGCATCTCCTATTGCTCAGCAGCCTTAATCTGTTATAGCCGTCTGCTTATAACCTCTCCTCACACATGCATAAACACACAACATTCCCCTCTGGCTAAGTATGTAGGTGCCATGGGAAATTCAGATAGATTGCGTACAGCTAACATACACACTTGAACACACACACACACACACACACATGCACACACACACACACATACTAACTAACAATCAGGCAGGCAGCAAGCGCGGATGGACCAAGCTTATGCGACCTTCGGGGATTTAGTCGCTCTTTGGTTGTATTGCAGCTTCCAGCAGGGATTTGATTTAATAACAGGATTTGTGAGCTGGGGAATACAAAAAGAGTGGGAGGAAGGCGGCAAGAAATGAGGGAGGAGGAGGAGGTAGAGAGCTAAAACGGCACACAAGGAAGGATGACAAAGATGAAGGAAGAAGATGATAAAGAATCAACACTGCTGACATAACAGACACATTACAACTAAATTGTCTCTTACAACAAAATGTAATCAAGGACTGTTTTCTGACATGATTTCTGATGACTCTGGTATTAACTCTGCGCAGTATAACCTTCCCTGTCATCAAATGAGGAAACCATCTGTTTTCCTGCTAAATCCCTGAAAAGTGAAAGTAATGCTTTAAGCAGAAGGGTGTATTTTAAGGCCATGATCACCAGGAGGTTTTAGACAGCACGTCATTTCATCTTCTCCAGCAATCATTGTTCTTAACTCAGAAACCTACTCTCGCCTCCACCCGAGGGCATGTGGACAAGAACAAATTAAAATCTAATCTCCAAAATTGCTGTCACACTCCCCCAAACACTCACTCAGTCCCTAATTCAGCACAAACCAAAGCAGGAAAATAAATAAGAAAAATGTTTCTTACAAAATCCAATGTTTGTACATGATCCTCTCTCAGGATCCTTCTCAAAACATCGATGAAACTTTTGCTTGGAAAATGTGCTCAAATGAGTGCGAATCAGGAAAAAAGTTGGACTAGATTTCAAAATAAAGTCCCCTGTCAGATCTCTGGGATGTACTACACAATGCACATCATGAATTTAGGATCTATTTTCCTCATTCCCAGTGAGAGTGTTGCAAAGTAAATAAAAAAAGAAAAGTTTAAAACATAGGCTTCATAGGCTCGTGGTTTCAAACTGTAAACGTTTTTTTCACCTGTTTTTAATGACAAAAACCATACATGAAAAACTGATACTTGGCTGAAAAATATTCTAAAATGGTAATAAATCCATCATCTAATCAGAACAAGAAAATGAAGAAGAGTAATGGCCATTTATAGGAAAAAATATCTTAATGAATGAGAAAAATAGCCACAATTCGTCATGGTCATATTTAAAGTAAGCAAGCTGTGGTCTGGTTAGCGCAATCAGATTTGTTAATCAGTTTTAATAATTAACATATTTGCATAACCATCAAAGCTTGAACATTCTTGTTCATTGTTATGTGGTAAACATTGGAATATCCTATGATGTCTCAGAATATTCAGCAATGTTCTTTCTTCTGATTTGTTTGCTGAAAGACAACAGTGTTTCTGTTTCCGCAAAAGCAGTTCTCAGATCATGGACTTCAAACACGCACTCCATGTACTGTATGTCTGTGTAGGTTCCCATTCATCCAGGTCATTGTTGCTCACAGAGATCAAACCTTGGATAATTATGCATGCATGTATGAATGTATGTTTGTGTGTATGAACATTTCCGATGTATGTATGCATGTATGGATGGATGGATGTACTTGTACAAAAAGAACCTTGACCTTTTGACTGCACATTGATCTGCTTTGATTGATTGCTGCACAAAAGATAAATAGCTGAGTGATTATATTTGAGCTGGAAGAAACTGCAGATGGACCCTTTGTTTGATACAGTATATGTTTTTATGTTCAGGTCCCATCTCCTGTGAAAGGCAGCATCCTTTTCTCCTGCTTCCTCTTGAAGTGCAATTAATTTGCTTTGTTTCCCAGGCAAATTAATTTATACTGTAGCTCCTCAGCAGTGACAGCATTTAAAGTGTTGACGTATGTACACCACAAAATCAACAAAAAAATCACACATGAACATTAATCGCTTCTTTTAGGAAATGATGAAAAACCCTTTCTGGTCCTATCTGATTGGGCAAAATATATTGATCATATCAACTTGAACTTGTGACTGTGGCGGTGTCGGCTTTACGTTCCACACACCCTGAAACACTCTCCAGCGAGCTTTTCCTGTTTCCATGACAGTGGTTTTATTTCCAGTACACAGATTTGATCACTAAAATGCTGCAGCATATCCTGAATCGGGGTCACAAAACTGAGTCTATCCCAGCAGTGACTGGTCCCACTTCTTCTTAGCTAACCTCTTACTTTGTATACACTCCTGCACTTCCTCATTCCACCACCAAGTATCCTTATCTACTTTCCTTTCAGATGACATACCAAGTACTCCCCTACGTGTCTCGCTGATCACATTAGCTGTAGTTGTCCAGTCATCTGGAAGCACCTCCTGACCACCCAGAGCCTGTCTCAACTCCTTCTTAAAAGTCATTCAGCACTCTTCCTTTTTCAGCTTCCACCATTTTGTCTTCTGCTCTGCCTTTGCCCTCTTCATCTTCCTCACCACCAGAGTCATCCTACACACCACCATCCTATGCTGTCTGGCTACACTCTCACCTACCACTACTTTGCAGTCACTGATCTCCTTCAGATTACACCGTCTACACGAGATGTAGTCCACCTGTGCTCCTACCTCCACTCTTATAGGTCACCCTATGTTCCTGCCTCTTCTTGAATAAAGTATTCGCTACAGCCATTTTCCCTCCTTTTTGCAAAGTCAACCACCATCTGTGCTTCCTCTCCTGGATACCAAACCTGCCCATCACCTCCTCATCATCTCTGTTTCCTGCACCAACATGTCCATTGAAGTCTGCACCAGTGACAACTCTCTAACTTCTAGGGATGCTCTGCATCACTTCATCAAGGCCCGACCAGAATTTCTCCTTCTCCTCCAGCTCGCATCCTACCTGTGGCGCATACCCACTAACAACACTGAACATCACACTTTCGATTTCTAGCTTCAGACTCATCACTCTGACACTCTTCTCTGACCTCCAGGACATTCCTAGCAAGCTCCTCCTTCAAAATAACTCCTACTCCATTTATCTTCCTATCTACACCATGATAGAACAACTTGAAACCTGCTCCTAAACTTCTAGCCTTGCTACCTTTCCACCTGGTCTCCTGGACACACAATATGTCTACCTTCCTCCTCTGCATCATGCCAACTCACTCTCTACCTTTTCCTGTCATAAGATGTCTGTGTAGATTCTCACTCATCCAGGTCATGGTTATCCAAAGTAGATCTCTCTGTGTCAACTGGACTGAAAGGTTTCCTTGAAAACGTTTCGCCCTCTCTCCAGAGAGCTTCTTCAGTTCTAAGTTTGCTGGGGCAGAGCTTGAAAATATAGCCCTGTGTGACCATTGGTTCTGTTGAATGTGAGTAATCACATAACCACATGTGTCCTCAGGATTGTGTAGTTATGTTTAACCGGTGACATAAATGTTTGGTCACTGTGGGGCGCTGTGATCTAATATTGATGAGTTGATTTAAGTGAAGAAGTCGTCAACCAACTTCCTCTTCCTGTCTTGTAAGTCAATGTGTCAGTATCTATAATAAACACTCCTGCCCGACTAAGATAAAATCTCTATCCATCATATTTCTCCTGAACGCATCGTGCTGCGACAAATACAGACGAAGTAAAACTCAACAGGTTCATCTAGATGAACGACCCTGCCAACCACCCTGCCAAGGACTCTCAGGTGACCACCCGGGCCATTAACATGCCAATGGTCCACAGGGCTATATTTTCAAGCTCTGCCCCAGCAAACTTAGAACTGAAGAAGCTCTCTGGAGAGAGGGCGAAACGTTTTCAAGGAAACCTTTCAGTCCAGTTGACACAGAGATATCTACTTTGGTTTTCCTGTCATAGTTCCAACATTCAAAGTCCCTACTGTCAGTCCTAGACTCTTGGCGTTGCTCTTCTCTCTCTTCCTACGGACACACCTTCCTTCTCTCCTTCTTCGACCAGTAGTAGTCCAATTTCCACCGGCACCCTGTAGGTGAACAGCACCGATGGCGGTCATTATCATTTTTAACCCAGGCCTCGACCGATCCGGTATGGAAGTCATATATTCAGTCATATATATTTGCATGTTTGATTTGGCAAAAGTTTTACGTCGGATGCCCTTCCTGACACAACGTTCTGTATTTATCCGGGCTTGGGACCGGCACAATAAGATACTGGCTTGTGCCCCCTTGCGGCTACATTACTCCCTACTTTCCTTCTGAATATGTGAATTGTCTTCAGGTCTTCTCAACCCTTTGCATCTGCGATCAGATGTCGTGCCTCAGTATCAGTCCCCGTTTGATCATCAGTCTCTTATTTCTGTCCACATCTGTGTCCAAAATCTCACACCTGTCTAATAAACAGAAAACTTACTTTTGGACAAGCCGACATGCTTTAAATGACATCATAACAGCTTGATATTGGCGCAATTAAATGTTTTTTTTTTTTCACAAATAAATCATTTTAATCCACTCAGTGGTTGTTTGTTTGTGCCCTTAATAATTAACTAAATTATCGATTAATAAAGTCAGTCTAGTTTCTTGTGTGCAACCGCAATGGATGATAGGCTATATTGCTTGGAAGCATTTGTACTTTTCACAATGCAGTATAGGATACAGTGAGTGCAATAAAGAAGGTACAATGATCCTCATTTAACATTTGCACAGCCCTGTAAATAGTAAGCTCCCTAATTAGTACACTATCAAGGGAATAAGGAGTGGTTTTGGATTCTACCTGCAGTAATCTCCTTGTGATGTCCTGGTACTCCCCTTGTTTTTGTTGACATCTTTAAGCTCCATCATATTGTCCCTATTCTTAATTTTGTGTCCTACTTGTGTAATTCACTAATAAATTACATTCAGATCTCAATCATGGTCTGCATTTGGGTCCAACTCGACAGATCCTGTCAGATGTAGTAGTTCTGCCTCCTATCTGAGTCGGCAGACGTTGACAGCATGTGGATATTAGATGCACTGTATTCATACAGATTTACAAAGAATCTGTCACCAAATCCAGTTAGAGTGAAAAAGAATAAAAAGATGAACGAGTTCATTGGAATCGAGGGTGAATGTAATCAGTCCTTCTGCACACAAGATTCAAATTCTGAGCAAAATATCTCTAGCACTACAAAGAAACATCAGGGTTGCTTTTTTTAAAAAAAAATGAAAACAAACTGTAGATCAGCTAAGGTTACATAATAAGCTGCTGAAAAGTTTTACGTTACCACTGATTACCATGATAGTTAACTGTGATGGTTAGGGTAAAGTACTGGAGAATGTATTATGTTATGTATGTATGTACAAAGACAGAAGTATGAGGATGTGTTTGTGCAAATTAATTTTGGATCTGATTGATTGGGATGGATAAAAGCACCACCAATGACACATCCGCCACAGGTGTGATGCCAGGGTGTTATCCAGTCAACGTATGACATCAAGGTAATACGTTTGTTTCATTCACAAACACAGGCTGGTGCTTGATAATGTTTACATGTGTGTACTCAGAACACAGACTGACTAAGGACTGAGGACATTCTGCAGACCTGCTTCTGCTCCTGAAACTAAACCAAGTTCATCAGATCCATGTTGAGCCACATAATTCCAAAGTGTCACAGTCCTGAGGAACCACTCTGGTCACTTACCTACCATGTCAACCTCTAACATGGGATTGGTTCAGTCTGACACGCTAAAGGCAGAAAGCTGCATGAGAATAAGAGTTAATTTTCCGTGATATATCAGAATAAAGTTATGTATTCTGTCTTCTGTCTGATGTTAACTTTCGCATTCATTTAACTTCAGCTGACATTCACTCATTCATTCCTTTGTAATAAAAGCATTTTTATAAAAAAATATAAGATGGCAATTATTTTCAAAATTAGCAGAGCATCAACAGCAAAGCAGGTGTCGCATCAGGCTCTGTCTCAATGTATTCATTCCCTGATGAGAGTCTGCCCAGACATTACAGGGAATGAATACCAGACACCCCCCTCCCAAGGGGGACTGACGAAACAGAGCCCACAGGAGCTTCAATGGCAGCGCAGAGCAGCAGAACATCACAGAGCAGCAGGAGCAGCCGACATCCACCGCAAACAGCATGGAGCACTTATGAGTGACCAGGTAAAAGGGGGAATTCATTACCTGCCCTAATAAGTCAGATTCAGTTTTTTTTCTGCTTTCACCATACATTAGAATCCAAAATACCCCACCTTTAGGTTAATATATGGGTTGTGAATGCTCAGTGAATCCATTCTGTGATATTCTGCATTGACTCCCGTCAATCAGTCACATCTGAGAAAAAGAAATGAACAAAGCTGTCAAAAGCAGCCATCAAAAGAGCCATCTTTACAGACAAGTCAAACATGACTTCAATGAATATAAATAACAAAAAAGGAAAAAAAAAAAACAGTTGTGTTCCAGTCCAATTAACCATACCAGTAATGTCTGTGTAGATTTTCACTTATCCAGGTCATGGTTATCCAAAGTAGATCTCTCTGTGTCAACTGGACTGAAAGGTTTCTTTGTGTCTGGAGTTTCAGAAAAATTCAGGAGAATCTTCCAAAAACATGACATCCCAGTACAGTTCAAACCCTCCAACACACTCAGACAGAAACTGGTCCACCCAAAAGACAAGACACCAAGACACAAACAAAGCAATGTTGTCTATGCTGTACAGTGCCAGGAGGAATGCAAGGAACTGTACATTGGGGAAACCAAACAGCCCCTCCATAAACGAATGGCCCAACACAGACGTGCCACTTCTTCAGGACAGGACTCAGCAGTACACCTACACCTAAAAGAAAGCGGACACTCCTTTGAGGACAGTCAAGTACGTGTGCTGGCCAGAGAAGATCGCTGGTTTGAGAGGGGTGTCAAGGAAGCCATCCACGTCAAGTTGGAAAAACCATCTTTAAACAGAGGTGGTGGACTAAGGCACTTTCTGTCACCCACGTACAATGCAGTTCTCCACTCATTTCGTCAGCATTCCAAACATTCACGCTGTTTGACCAGACCTGGAGACTCATTACCATGTGACCCAACAGACAAAGGGGAAGCACCCCAACTGAAACTAGATGAACGACCCTGCCAACCACCCTGCCAAGGACTCTCAGGTGACCACCCGGGCCATTAACATGCCAATGGTCCACAGGGATATATTTTCAAGCTCTGCCCCAGCAAACTTAGAACTGAAGAAGCTCTCTGGAGAGAGGGCGAAACGTTTTCAAGGAAACCTTTCAGTCCAGTTGACACAGAGAGATCTACTTTGGATAGCCAAGTAGTTAGTTATTCAGTGTAACACTACACTAATTTACACATTCTGACTCACACTGTTTAAGAATCAGCAATGACCAAACTAATGTCTGGAGCACAGAGGTTAAAGGTTACACATAGGCAGACACAGAGCAGACAGAGTTTCTGTTTTTAGTTTCTATCAAACTAGAATCTATAGTACACAAATAAGGAGACTGTATCGAGCAGTCATCTGTTTTCTTACTGATAATGTGATAAAACCACAATATCACTTTCAGTGAAGAAGGGAAGGGATGCTGCCATCACAATGATGTGTTTGAAGCACACATAAATCAGCAAAGGGCAACCTCGATGATTGGCATCAACGAAATTGGAAGATTTCATCCGAACAGGATTTGAAAATACCTCAAAGAAAATGCCGTTCAGTCAGTGAAGGGGGAAGACAAAGCTCTGATATTTAATTCCAAATCTCGCAGTCGTTTCTGACAAGTAAAGAATGAAATAGAGGCTCACATCCAAATGCTTCAGTCTTTAATTCCTATTGGGGGTAAAGACAACTATAATATATCTGCTGTTGTAAGTCAAGAAGGCCTCACTGACAGAAATAGCTGGCCTCGGGGGGGGGGAAAGCTGTCAGCAATTCCATGGTTCCTCGCTCCTGGTAGGCCTGACACATGCAGAAGTCACACAGGTTGCTGTTTTGTGGATTGGGCTGAAGGAGAACGCTAAGGCCTTGTTGTCATATACACATTTACTTTTGACACAGGACTAATCATTGCTGCAGCCTGTTACAGCCCATCCATTGTATCAGGCACGATTTCAGTCATTCCACATGCATTTTATTTAAAAGACTCAACACATTGCCACACTCCAAAATATTTCACTTCACCAGGATAACAATTTTAGGAAATCAATAATCATTCAGATATAATTATAACCTTTGGTATGAGTTAGAAACAAATTATCTTATAAAGACAATATCATACAAGAGCTTAGAGTTTAGAAAGTTGAAATGAAAAAGACTAAATGGAAGTTTTATACATAAAGGGCTTAATATGATGTTTTGACTTTTTTTTATTCACATAAGTAAGAACATAAAATTTACCATGAAATTTAATTTGGCTTGGTGAAACATCTGATTTCATTTGACTGAGTAGGTTCTGGTTCCATGACACATGCCTACTCTGTGCAACTATTAAAAAAGCAACATTTATTTCACTGGGTGAAACAATTTTCTGTAAAATGTACCAAACTGCAGGTTCAGCTTACTGTCAATGCCAGATGAGAAAGGTAGAGGAAAATCATAAAAATGCCACCAAATATGAAGAACAGAATGTATCGATGTGCTGAGGGCAGATGTTCAAACTCACACATCCACATTATTCAAGAAACAAAGCGTGTTTTCAATGGTGATCATGACTTTGTCAATTTAGTAAGAAGATGTGCATCTTGATTAATTACAGTGTCATGCTGATGGCTTCATGGCTTTTACAGAGCCAGTAATTTTCCTGCACTACCTAAAGACCTGTAGAAGGCGCTAACCTGCAATGATTTAACCATTTAGCCACTCAAGGCCTTTTGGCTTTTTGATAGAAAATGTCTATTTCAAGATTTTTGAAGTAAAATGCTTACATTTTACACAACAATCGTCTCTACTAAGATGTCTGTGATCTACTGACTAAGAAACCTGCAGCAAAACCTGCTCATGTCAAGGTCTTTCTGCAGAGGTTCACAGGGTGACAATGATGGGTCAGAAGCTACATGAGGATGTTTATGTCTATGTTCAGTGAGTCTGGAGGCAGCAGGCTGTCCATTTAGCTTAGCATAATGGCAAAGAGAAACAGCTGGCAGGGTGGATATGGAACTAATGTCTCAAAAGTTAAACCCTTTAAACACATGGGCAATGTCAGAGTAAGATTAAATACACACATATAAAAAGATTTCTAGATGGCGATAATGGTGACATTCTGCTGCTCGCTCGCGCATGTATGTGTTTGTGTACACGTGTGTGTGTGTTAAGTGTTTAGGGGATTGAAGTGATTTTCCATAGACATGTGTTTTAAAGTGTACAATCACCTGTCTAGTGGATCAAATGAATGCAAAAGAAGGAAACAGTTGAGATGCTAATTTCCAACTCAATTTTCCAATTTCCCTGATTCCTCTTTGTTTTCTCTGTCTTTCACTCTTGTCATTCTGTGTCTGAGAACAGAAAATGAAAAACTGACAGGAAGAGAAAACTACGCATCATTCAGTCATTTGTGTTTCCTTTGGTTTCAGTTTTTCTTCATCTTCCTTCAGATGCCAGACACTTTCCTCATCCTTTCACAATTTTGTTATTTTTACATTTTTGTTTCCAGCAGACTTATGATAAAAGTTTTTTCATTCTTCTGCAGATTTTGTTTTGGTCACAATAGGAATATGAACATGATTAGAAAGACATTAGATTTAGATTTTAATCTGTAAAATAACGTTTCAGTCTGTTTATTATAGAAGCTTCTGCTATTAATAATTGTGCTTTCACATGCTGTTGATTCAACCTTTTAACAGATTTAGAATCTGTCAAATCAATCATTGACTCCTGTGATGACAATATAGATCAATATAGAAGTGATTGACAAACTGGTCATATCCATTGCCCCATTGATCTACATGGATCTTTGAATTGAATTATGCAGTGTTTCTGTAGACATGTTTAAAAAATGATGGGCATAATAAAAAAGTGCCATTTTAAAGCTTCAGAATGGCAACTTGTTCTTAATGAAGACATCAACTTAAAAAAAAAAAAATCACCTTCAAAAGAATCTAGTAATACCAGAGAAAAATTTTGAAACTTGCATTTTTAGAATGTTTACAGAATCAACAGTACTTGATGGTAAAAAAAATATAGCTAGTTAGCATTGCAGAGGCAAGAAAAAAATGTAAAAAAAATCTACAACTACCACCCCAAATTGGAAAAGGAATTTCTTTTACCACGATGAAAGACAGGTCAAAAAGAGGAAATCACCACAGCACTAAACATGAAAGATTCAGACAGTTTCCCCGCAAAAAGCGTAATCAGTGAAATGACAGTTGCCGAGCTGGAACCAGGTTTGACCTCAAGCAGCTGCTCTTCACTAAACCTGATGATCAAGATAAGGCTGCGACTGAAGCGTCATTTCGTGTGAGTTAACTTTTAGACCTATTCAAGGAAGCGATGACCATTACAGCAGACTGGTTTCAACCGATTCAGAAACAAAGAGGACACCAAACACACTCTGCCATGTACAGCTTGTCCCTGCAACAGTGACAAGCAGGGCCGAGGCAATGTCACAGGACGTGTGTAGACAAGTGTTAAAGGACTTGTCACATTGTTCATTTTTTTTCAGTGACTCCCTGGATGTAATGGACACAGCTCAGCTAGTTGTCTTCACCAGAATGGCATTCCAGGATTGTACAACAAAGGAGGAGGAGGAGTTCCTCACCCCTTTTTAGAGGAGAGCACTCGAGGTGAGGACATTTACAACGAGTTCCAAAAAGATACATCAACAATAATGACATTCCCATTCATAAAAAAGTGTCAATTACTACAAATGGAGACCTAACAATGGGCGGCGAGTGCACGGGATTTATAGCTTTTTGCCAAAATGACTGAATTTCTTCACTTGGTGAAATATCCCTGTGTCATTCATCAGCAGGTCTTGGCTGGGAAGGTGGACTCTCATGCTCTATGCTGACTTGTTTTTATTGAGAAGGAAGGAGGAGCTGTCAGATGATCTTAGGCTTGAAAAGGTTGGTGATTACTCGTTCACACAATAAGCGGCCATGTTTGAAAGCGTTATCCACCTCAGTTACCCAATGAGATCCATGTTTCCATTTTTGTTCCCCTCTCATCTCGTTCTTTTTCATTTCAGCCAGTGCTTCTCAAATCTATCATTTTCTGTATCTGTAGCATTATCTATTTAAGCCATCAGAAAATCCTGGAAATCGCTGTATCAGCTGCTTCATCCGCCACATGGAGCTGACAAGGAAGATGAGGGTAGGAGGAATCTGCTTCTACGCTAACAAAGGTTGGCGTACATATGTCACGGTGTTGTAAAAAAATCATACAGCCCTCATTTAGAGACCATTTTCACAAAAACTGAATGGATTTATTCAACGTGGGAGTTTTTGTCCTTTATTCTGGGCGGTGTCTTCAGTACACCCCCACCACAGGCCTGGCTGACCACAAAATGGACACGGAGCAGAAACATCCAGATTCTCTGCCTGTTATTCTTGAGGGCTTCAATGTTGCAAACCTCAGCTGTAAACTTCCAAAATACAGACAGCATCTTAAATATCCACCCGGGGACACCACTGCTACACAATATGAAAGAGGAGGATATATGGACACTGTATCATGAATGCATCCTTTGCAAACCGAACTGCCATTTTGTTCAGTGGAAAAGCAGATTTGATGTGTTCTTGCTGGAGTTTTCATGTGCTTCTTTACAGGTTTGAGTCAAATCCATCTCTGCTCTAATACAGACATGAGCGTTATTAAATCACAGGATTAAAGTGTAGTTTTATTTATTTGAAGCCAGTCTGTTCCCATCCATCTGTCCTACAGTCATGATCATGTTGTTGCTCAGCCGCTGGGCTCTGTGGTTAATTGGCACCTTCAATCTATGAGACAAATGAAGTGAGGAGGCGTTGTTGACCTTTCAGAGTAGTAACAGCTCTCCTTCCTCATCACCTTCCTCTTTTTTCCTCCCCTTCTCTTCTTCTTACCTTCCATTTGATTGTTTCTGTTCCTCCTGCAGTCTTAGACTGTTTATGTTTGTGCATTTTGTTAACTCTTACTCTGCTTTTTCCTGCATCACAATTTTCTTTTTTATGTCTTCTTTTTGTCACAATAAACAAGATCCAGTCCCCCAACTCTCTCTCTCACACACACACGCTCGCTCGCACATGCACGTGCACAGGCTTTTGATGTTGTGAGGACCAGACAAAATGTCCTCACTTCCCAAAAAATGTCCTCACTAGTAGAATGAGTATGTTGGTACTAAGTATGTAGCAAGTACAAGAACTTGCCCCCCCTCTCCCAGTCCACAGCAGAATATTGGAGGCCTTCATGATCCTCCGCTTTATGCCACTGCTTTTGTCCAAAGGTTTTTCCTCCACCTGTAGCTGATGCCACATCTGAGCAATGTTAGATAGTGTGACCTGTCTTCCTTCAGCTGACCTCAATGGGAGAGAGAGATGGATAAGTATGTTCACTGTGTCCATGATCACGTGTCCCCCAACTCCCTCAACACATCAGCATAAAACTCGGTTTGTGAATAGCCATATTTCGACCATACATGGATTCAAACGTTCCATATAACAGTCAGAATCAGAAAAGTTCTTTGTTTAGTTTCACAGATATAACATTTGCATTGTGCTGTGACTGAAAGCACTTGATACTGTACCACAAAACAGGATTAGTGTATGTGTGTGTATGAGTGTGTGTATGAGTCTGTGGCACAGGATAAGGTGAGTTTGAGGGTCCTTGACCATTAGTTTCAGTCAGGAGAGCTTTATTTTTTATTATAGTGTTATTATATGTTTTTAAGGTTGTTATTATGGTGTTAGTATATTTAAGTAAGAAAACTTAATTTATATAGCACTATTCACAGATAAAATCACAAAGTTCTTTACAATTCTGGTACAAGTAATAACATATATTCCACATATAAAATAGTATAAATGACTTTTTAATAGTGTCTTTAGCTGATTTTTTTTTTTTTTTTTCAAGGCGACTGATTCTGTTAAATGCAGCAACACTGGAAGAGCATTCCATATCCAAGAAAGGAGTGATGGATTTAAAAGACAGGTCACCTCCGGGTTTGTAACAAGTTTTAGGCACCAACAGAAGGTTTTTTTCCTGGACGAACAGAGTGGACGACTAAAAGAGTGAAGGGTCAAAAGGTCACAAATATATTACAGGGCTTTTCCATGTATTGCTCTAAAAGTTGACACCAAAATCTTAAAATCAATACAAAACTTTACCGCAAGCCAGTGAAGAGCAGATTAAATCAGTGTATTGTGCTCCTGCTAGTTCTCATTAAAGCCTGGGCACCATATTCTGGATAATTTGTAGTTTGTTAAACGAGTATGTATGCATTATCATCTCCAAGTCTGAACATGAAACAATATTTTTCAGCTTTGAGATGTTGCTGTGGTGAAAAAAGCAGTTTTTGACCAGATTTCTTCAATGATGCATTGATTTATCAAGCAACACCCCCAAGGTTGCCAATGGCCGACTGGACACTGGGATCTAGACTCTTATCATCAGTGGTAAGAGTAATTGTTTTTCTTTTTTAATTGGTAATTGTTTATTGACCATCCTCCAATGCGGCCAACAGTTTAGTAAACCCAAGAGCTTACATTCCTCAAATTCATAAAAGGAACAACATAGCTGGATATTGTCTGCATAGAAGTGATAGTTGAGAATTAGTTGTTAATTAGAAATGTACAATTCTTAATTCCTTTCTGAGCCTTTATCATGATTGAACCTGCAGTAACTTCACATATGTAGAAGCGTGAAACTTAGCCTGGAAATAGTCTGCCTGTACAGTTAACTGGAGCTATAGATTTGATGCAGTCTCCTAATTTTCTGAAGTATTGAACTCTGCAGCGACTGTGTTGACATCTGTGTCTGTTTATTGGTATTGATTTGTGGTTCTGCTGTTCCATTCCTGTCTGGCTTTGTTTCCCATCTTCTGATTAGCACTGTACCTCGTTGTGACATAAGTTATGTGGAACTTTTGTATCACTCACACGCAAAGCTAGCTTCATTATTTATAGCCATTCAGGTAAGTACTTTTGTGGCATTTGAGGACAGTGTGAACATTAAAAAGCAGCAGACCTGGGTACGTGGGTACGCTCGTGAATTTCTGCAACCCTGACGTCATTGAATCAAGGTGGAAGCAGAGGAATAAACCGGCCCACAACTCAGCAGAGAATATGACTTCTGGTGGATTCAGCATGTCTCGTCAGCAACAATGACACGATTTTGAGGTAAGAGACCTGATTTCTGCTCTTGTTGTTTTGCTTCACCCTCTACACACTTCTAGATCACATATGTTATGACGACAAACAAAACACGTCCTCTGCTGCAGAAAAACCTGGGTCTACTCACGTCAACGCTGCCAAATGCAGATTTCATATGGATGTACCCACGTGTGAAAAACCCTTGTTCACTCGCTAATTTGGAGGTAAGAGTTGTTTAAGACAGCTTCTATTTTTTCTGCTCTGACTCTTCACTTCAGTTCTGTATTGTCTCTCACATTAATGTGAAATCTGGGTGAAATCCTGCTCTCCACTTTACACAGCATTAGAAATTAACACCACCTCCAGGCGTGAACCTTGCATTATTCATTTTAATCAATTGAATTTCCTGAATTACTACAGGAATCATTTTTACATTACAGGCAAACTGTCAAAAAATGGTAATAGCTAACAGAACCTTGAGGTGTGACATTGTGCTTTTTTTTTTTTAAACTTTGTTTCCTCACACATCATCAAACCACAAAAATAAAATATAAACAGAAACAAAAGCTTTTCATAAAAAACAAAATGCACCTATTTTAAGCAAAAAATCATAATTTATATTTTATTTTGAGTTCTGGGCTTTTAGAAAAACATGAAAGCTACATGTCTTATCTGCACTTTTAATCTGTTTCATATTCTGCTCTTTGTCTTCATGTCCTTATTTCCTCACCTCATCCATTTAACAATGTATGTCTTCTGGTTGAGTTGTCAACTTTGTCAAGTTATTTGTCTCAGAGTTTGCCAGGTCACTGATGTTACATCACAATGTCCAACTTTTTTTCTTAATTTCAGAGTTGTTGACACCACTCTTACTTTTTCGAGGTCAGCTTCCAGACAATGATCCCAAGCAAGTGTCAGCTGATTGCTTCTGAATTGAACCGATACTTTAAAACTTTAAAGCATCAGTCGGTACAGTTGTCTCCCTCAGCATCTCTTAGCCCATCCTGCAAATGAGGCTGCCATGAAAACTAGTCAACATGAAAGCTGAAAGTTTCAATATTGTTAATAATGTGGCGACTTTTCATTGTTGAGTTTCCTTTCATAAGATTAAGTCTTTTCTTTAACTGATAAATTCACATTCGCATATTTAACCAAAATATATTTAAAAAGCTGTTAATAATGTGGTGTCTCCGCAACTATACTCACACCCCCTCTCTTACCTGGATGGGCTCATTAGTGATACAATCACATTTTTTTTCTCACTGTGTCCTTGTGTGTCGTTTAATTAGATTACATGTTTTATTTTCATTGAGCTGGCCTGGCAAAGCATTTAATGTTCGTGTAAAGTGCCGATATAAACCAAGAGTCTGTTGCATCAAGCAGATGTGCAGATGCCTGGCACATAAAAGTCTTAGAACAGAGGAGAAGTCATCAATGTGTGTGAGGGGTGCACAGCCACTGAATTCAGGGAATATGGAACTCTTTGGTCTGTGGACTGCCTTACTTAAGCCGTACTTATCTACCTGTCAAATCCCTGCAGACCTTTATACCTGTGCTAGCTCTGATATCAGCTACAAGGCCAAGAGTATTCTAGTCAAAGGGTTGCCTCTTAACATTGTTCTATAAAGTTAATGTGTAACAATTTATCCTGTTTTACATTGCCTTGGTTCTCTGATTGTACCCAGTTCATCGTTAAGTTTCCTTTAATATCCCAGCAGAGCGTAACATGAATGTAGGTCTCATGAAAACTTAGTTCTTCAGAGGAAAATATATCTCTCACCTGATTATTTCTTTAAAAAAATAAATTTATCTGTCCCTCAAGAGGCCATACGGTCAATTTAATGTAATAACCAATAAAAGGTGACGTACAAAAGGTGAGATAAAATGATGAAATAAACATTTCTCTGTCACTAACACCGACCTCTTGGTCCTGCTGCAGAATTGTGCAATAAATTTCGTCTTCCATAGAAAACCTAATTAAATCTCTTGGACTGCAGTCTTTTCCATGGCATAACTTTCTAGTCTTCATTTTTCCTAATCTTTTAAACCGTGAGTGAGTTTAAACAGTGAGTTTATTGTTTTGCTAAAGTTTTCACTTCAAAGAGCGCTCACAGATATTTTGCATTTCAGACCCCAGAAGGATCCCAGAAGGATAAAGTTAGCATTGCCTGTCAACAAAACCCATAAACGATGATCAAAAAGATGGAGTGAGCTGATACTGTATTTTCCGAGGAAGAAACTAAAGTCTAAACTGGTCTTTTTTGATTTCTGGTGCGTGTGTGTGTGTGTGTGTGTGTGTGTGTGTGTGTGTGTGTGTGTGTGTGATTTTCAAACATGCACATAAAAGTCATTCTTTATTGCTCTTTAATCTTTTCAATTTGCCTTGTATTACAGCAATTAAAATCACCCCTCCCCCGCTCTCCCTCTTCCTACACATTGAACATGACTGTATTGCAGCAATTAAGAGTGTGTTGTGTTACACACACCACTGCTAATCCTGCAGAGCCAACTCAATCCTCTGTGTTAGCAGATTACTGTTCACGGCATGGGCTCTTGTTATCAAGAGCTCTGAGCTCTCACACAGAAACCCTCAAAACACACACGTTCATGTGTACATGCGCATGCATACACACACGCG
The DNA here is from genome assembly GCA_015343265.1 of Pao palembangensis. NCBI lineage: Eukaryota > Metazoa > Chordata > Actinopteri > Tetraodontiformes > Tetraodontidae > Pao > Pao palembangensis. Next base: position 2,579,899 of record CM027081.1, read on the forward strand.
CACACACAGACACACGTGCGCGCACACAATAAATAGTTAATAGACTAAAATGGGACGGCTTTTTCTATGACATCTTCAGGCAAGTCTGCACTTAAATAAACCTCAACCAGGCATTTCAGTTGAACTATAAAGAAAACCTGTTTCTTGAGCATCACAACTGTTTTATTTTACGCTGCTATAACCAAGTTTACGTGATTTCGGTCCAACCAAAAAGTGTGAAGATTGGAAAAATACATGTACTGATAGTAAATTAACAATAAACGCTGGTTGATTTTAGGGGAAAATCTCGCTTTATTTGCAGAACTATACCTCATGTCTCATGACTGTTTATACTGTATATTGTTTAGTTTAGTTATAGTAGTATTATTTATTTATTACCTTGCTCCACCCTGGGTCCAAGAGGACTGAATTCATTTCATTTATGCTGTATGTCGAGCATGTATAGCATATTTTGATAATAAAGTTGACTTTGATTACACCACACATTTGAGAACACACTGACCCCTGGAAATCTAAAAACATAAAAAAAAATCACATCACTATTGAACACTATGCTAATGCAGAGAACATATCTAAACATAATCCAAAAAAGGTAGACCTAGCTTTTGTTACATTTGGCGATGTTGCAATCTTTGGCCTAACTATGAATTTAAACTAAATGTTTTAATTGAGTGTTGGCATGAAACCTGTGTCACTGAGCAGAATACTGGACTGTAAGTGGCACCAGATGCTCTGTCTTTGAAATGTGTGTCATCTCCTGATGAGCAGCAGGCAGCCTGAGAAATACAACCAGTGTTGTGCCTGAACACCTTCAATGAACAATCGTTCATTAACTCACTCATATTTTGGACAAACAGGAACTTAACGTACTGTATTTCTGCCTGATGCTCAAACACATCGTAAATAGGCCTTAATGTGTAGCCGAAAAACAACCCAGTCTGGCAACGGCAAGCCAATACACTTCCTCTACCACCCAAATCAAATTAACGACGTACAGTAGCGGGTTAGTTGTCTTCTTCTCCCAGCCGCAGCTGGACAACCTGGATTTGCAGTATATTGTCGTAGACCTGCAACCTGAGCAAAGTGGAAAGCCCAGCTTTCATGGACCTAATTAAGGGGTTGCAGCCATCCAAAAAGGTGCCATGAAGAAAGAAACAACAGACACTGCTTAAAAAGACATTTGAAAAAAACGTGAACTTAAGACTGATCTCGCTGAGGTTGATGCTGTGTGCACAACAGCAGATTGCTGGTCAGCTGTTTACAGCTGATGGCGAATTAAAGGAGCACATACACATGACGTGTTGGCATAATTATTGTTAGATGTTAACAAATAATTCAAAATCCACAAGGTTGTGTGCCTGAAAGTGAAGATGATGAAGATGAGTCAGCGTTTGATGAAAAAGACCAGATGTAGCATGAGCCTCTCTCAGGTCTGGATCATCTCTCTATCCCCCTCACAGAAGTTCACACCTTGAATCTAGTGGCCAAAGATACGGAAAAGGTAACTGAACAATGCTACAAAACAATGTCGAGGACTGTTTTCACACAAGCATCTGCTCTGTGAAACTAGGTTAAATGAAGTCCAAAGGCTTCCAATGCTGTGGAAGAAAATCTTGGGATTGGCTTTATTGTGCCAATCCCAAGACACAAGATAGAACTCTGTATTTCTTGCAATGGAGCGAGCATCTTGCACAGCGACTGTAACTAGTAAGGCAGAGATAAATGGGGCTGAGGTCTCTCCACATAAAGTTATCTTTAAACATAAGTTTGTGGATGTGGTGAGGCCTTCAGCACTTGCATTAAACATCCTCCATGCAGAGCAGAACATCTTTCGTGGCTACCTGGCTTCAACTATTGTGCAACTGCAATGTCATTTGAATGACCTGTTGAATGAGAGCCTCCAGCACACGGCTGCAGAGGGATCTCATTATACTGAGAACGAGGCTGGCGGATCTTCTGAAGAAGATTGAGTTCATAGTCTCTGCTATGCTGGTGACCAGAGTCAAGTTTGACTGGGTCCATGATGAGGGGAAACATGTTTAGTACAGATTCTGTATTCTGATTCTGATTCTGTAAAGAGAATTTCAAAGCCTTAACTGTAATGACTCAGGTGCAGGAGACTCAGGTGAAGCCCAGTCCAGTGGAGATAGGGACAGGAAAGTTCCTCCAACTTCATTCTTCTCATTTAACAGAAAACCTCAGGTTTCTCAGATACACTGAATTGGACACCTATTTGGATGCTCCAACCACAGATGGGTTTGATGAATACATGATTTTTCTACAGCTCAAAAGGTTGTTTATAAAACACAACAATGCACCGCCCTTAACCTAACATTACATCTAACATTCAGCTCGGGATGAACTGTGATAATATTCCATAATTACTGTGCTTTGTTTTAAAGTACAAATAAATCACTGTTCATAGCCTCAATCATAGTTCAGTCTTGGTGACATCGTTCTAATGCTCATGCAGCTAATAGTATTTGTGGTTGCCCCTGCACACTTTAAATAGAGATTACTGGTAACGTTTTTATACATAATAATCATGATGCTAAAATTTATTTTCTGTTATCTCATTCAGGCCAAGAAGGAACTGACTGGGAGATCCCAATTTTGAGGAGCAGCTGATCTTGAATGCCAATGCCAATATATTAAACATTGATGTGACCTATGTATTGGGCTATTGAAGAACAATGTATTACCAATGGAGATGAGTATATTGGTGTGCAGAGGTGAGCTGCATTAAATTAAAGGAGCATATCTTGTTTTTACAGGATGCTAATGTAAACCCTGCTTAGTATGGATTAAAAATTGGATATGAAGATGAAATCTTATGCATAGTTTCACTGTTAAAACTGATTTTAAAAAATAATTGCTGACTGTGTTCCTATATCGACTCTGGCAGTAATTTTGAAAAATAATAGCTTGTAGTAACACATTTAAAAACAGAAACAACAAAAAAGTTCATTTTTGAAACTTGAACTTTTGAACTTACGGTAGTTCAAAATTTTGAATTATGAACTGAAGTAATTCATCTTAAAATCTGTGAACTGGTTCATTTAGAAAGTGAACTTTCCCCACACTGTCATTACAACCAGGTATGAATGTGTGTGTGACTGCTGATTGGTTGTGTGAAGTCTTTTGGGGAGTTGGTGAATTCTGAAGCAATGGCAGATGCTGACCAGTGGAACAAAAAAGAAATCAGCTGCTTCTTAGAAATTTAACATCCTTTTTTAAGTTGCATGTTTCAGATTCTTTTCATTTTCGGTTGATTTATATTGATTTATGTACGTGACTGAACTAAGTGGTAGTAAGCTTTCAGCTCATAATGTTGCTATGTCACAGGGCAAATAGAGGAAGGCATCATACTGGAAATGACTGACACAATTGTTGATTAACCAAAAAAAAAAATGGACAGGATGATGCTGTAGATACAGCAGATGGAACTACAATAGTTTCCTTGGGAGCATTTTTGGATTCCACCTTAAAAACCAGATGGAGCTGGTATTGAGCTGCTACTGTGTCCCACTGACAGCAAGCATCCAAATTTGTTCTGGTAACTTGTCAACATTCCTCTGGACATTTCCCTGTCAAAGAGCCCATTTTTGACCAACAACAACAACCGAATGCGTAATGCAAATATCCGTCGTCAGGTAAAACATGAGCATCCTTCAGGTGGAGATGGGAAGTGCGAATTTTGGAGACACATCTGAGACCCTGCAGCCACGGCACCAGTGCATAGATTGTGGATAATGAAGTACATGGAAAATGTCTATGCAACCAGTGGCAGAAACATAACCACATAATCCATAAATTGTACACCTCACAAAGCCATTATGAAAGTGGCGAAAATTTCAGAGTGCACAAAAATAATTTTCACAGCTTGAAATTTCGTTTTTGTTGTTTTTTTTTACACCTATGCAAAAAATGTCATCATAAGTCGCTCTAATGAACTGTTACATGAAGGGCTGGGTCAGAGTTTCTGTGTCTGCCTGTTTGGTTTATGTGTCTTTGTCCACTGGCTGATTTGTCTGTTCAATGAAATTAAATTTCTAATCTTATTCTGCTTTGACTCAATTCTTATCGATTGTCAGTGTTGCTGTTGCTTTGGGCTTAATGTAAAAAGGAATGCAAAACACAACTATTGTGGGTATCAAACCGATTTCAACCTTTAGATCTTATGTGAATGAGCGAGAATTATTTCTCTTCTAAATTGAGTCAATTTTGTTTCATAGTGGCTATTCATCGTCCTTACTGCGTTTTGTGGAGCAAAAGTGCAGCTCTGACCTCCACTCTTTTCACATTTATTTACTTTACATTTAAATTTTAAACTATAAATTGGCAGTGCTCCCACACAGCACCTCTACACAGCTGCTCAAAAGAGTTTTCAGAAATGTACTTCTAGTCAAATAGAAGGTATTAGTCTTTGACATTACAAACTATGTTTTATTCAAAATATACTTTTAATAATTTACAAAATGGAATCATAAAATGAATATATCAGTGCACACAGTAATGTCTTCAGAATATCAGAAAGCAACTGATCCCGACATTTCTATCAATCATATAAGAGTTGGTTGGCTTCTGCCTGCCTATTAGCGGTTCAGAACATACAACAGCAGAGGCAGAAAGGTCTGTTAGTCTGGGAGATCATGTGTCAAACATGACAGCTGCTACCAGGTCATAGGGGAGCTGCCTCAGTCCATTATTGCTCTCTTTATACATGCTACCACTTGGTCATATTATCTAAAATCACTGTATAAGTTTCCAAAGTTACGTGGTTGACACACATTTATAGATCTCCACTGAACCAAATGCTTTAGCCATTAGCTCTATCACTAACTGTCTGCTAGTGAAAGAGCTAATGGTTAATCAGTGGTCAGTGAAAAGATGAGCAGTAATTTCCTGAAGCTAAATTAGGACAAAGTTTAACTTAATAATCTTGGAAATAGAGGTGACTAGCCTTGGTGTTGTCTTAAATTTGGAAGATTCACGTCTCATCAACATGATTTCAAAAACATTTTTTCACCAAGAAACCACTAGTAAGGTTCGACTTATCAACTTATGGTTCATGCTTACGTCTTCACAATTGTGGCATGCATATGCATGTGTGTGTGTGAATGTGTGTGGGTGTATGTTGGAGGGAGAATAAATAGCTTTTAAATTTGGTTTCTCAACTTGTCTGACTTTAATGAGATGGACTCCCTTCCTGTGGTTCAGACAGGAAATCAATCATGGTGAGGCACACCAATCAACACCGCTATCTCTATGACCATACAAATGTTTCATATATTTCACTGTCTCTCTTGATGTATGATTTTTGTGGATTTTAACCTCTTTTTTTATTGTCTCTATATTATAAATAAATAGCTTCATATTTACGAAAAACTTTATACTGTCAAATCAATAGCATGTAATGTCAAATCATAACTTTCACTAATTCAAGTGTGTGTGTGTGTGTGTGTATGTGTGTGTGTGTGTGTGTGTGAGAGAGAGAGAGAGAGAGGGTGGTGTTACGTGTTCAGACACTGTCTTCTGATCTGTTTGACAGTCCCCTCATGTCTTTAACATGCTGCAGGATTGCACAATCACTCACATTGATAGCATGGAGCAGAAAGAGAGAGACAGAAACTACTCTGTAAAAATGGAGACTTTAAAAGAATCTGTGAAGAATAGGTGAGGAATGTAGATATAAATCTAAAAAAAAATGAAAATGAGAGTGTTGATAATAACGGGGAGGACAAAAGAGAGAGTGATAGTAAGAAAACAAAACATGGAATGGATAAAGTAAGAGGATAAAGTGGGATGCAACTGAGGGCAAGAAAAAAGAGAAGAATGAAAATCCATGATGAGGTTGGGGAGAAGCTGAAATTGAAAGGCAGAGAACTATGACAGGCTCAAAAGGCTTAAATCATTGGTATAAATGCAGCAGTGATGGCGGCGGCAAGAACAGAGCACAGTGAAAGTGGTCATATGTCCATGAGACAGGATGGGTGTGTGTGGGGGGGGGTCATGCTGCAGGGCAATGGTAGCACAGAGGACCTAACATTAAACACACTTGCACATATTCTTTTGATCCAAACACACACACACACACACACACACACTAACTGATCCCAATGCAGCAAAATCGACAGAAAAGCAAGACTTATACCCTGTGGCCTCAGCAGACAAACAAATAAATAGGCTAGTCAAATTACAAGAGTGCACCCAGGGCCATCGCAACAAGGCAGGCAAACCAGGCAATTGCCTAGGGCTCTAAGCTGGCCTGGGGCCCCTAGACACCGACTGTTTTCAAATTGAATGCAGCGACAAATTGTGTGCGCCCCTTTAAATTCTGTGACGGTCAGTGGAAAGTGCAATGACACTATCGAAATCCCGCTCAAGGGGGCCCCCGATAAGTGACAGTAGCCAGCCAGCCAGGTTCGTCATTCATGCAGCCGGCAAAATATGAAGGATCATCTGTAAACATGAAGCGGATATATCCATCGGGAAGCCAAAAAAGAAAAAGGCGAAAGGATGAAGAAAAGAAAAAGACAGCGGTAAATTATAATTACGTCGGATTAAATCAGGCCTACTTTACTTATCTTGAAGCCTACAATTGTGTACTTTAGCAGCAGGTAGGTAACAACAAAAATGATTTTGTGGGTTAGCTACCTGCAATCAGGTACCTGGCATCGGCTCTCTGCTATGTTAGCTACCGTGATAATCTAACCACCGATTAGCCTACTAAATTAAATGGAGGTAGTGTAGGAATAATTAAGTAATATAACAGAAGTGTGAATAAAGTTATTCGTGGATATGATCCTCACGGGGGGCTGTGATCGTCTTTAAAGCATCAGGTGCATCTGTCTCAGAAAACAGAATGTTTAAATCTGCTATGTTAAGCCAAGTAGTACGTCTGTATTCAGTGGTGCCATGGCTTCGACATCCACTGTTACCTCTACAGAACAAGGTACCACAGCATTCATTATTATTGCTGATGACCCTGCACATTGGCCAAGAGATTTGTCTGATGGTGTGCGCTGTGAAATTGTTAAACAAGGACACGTGCAAATCACAGACATTGAATACCCACAAAATTCAGAAAATTCACCTCGACGATTCACAAAAGAAAATTACATGAGAACCATGAAAAATGGTGAGGGAATTCTATGATCATGGCTTGTTTATTCCATCAGCACAGACTCGGTGTTCTGTTTTCCCTGCACTGTTTTTGGATGTTGGATGTTATGTTGGATTTTAAAATTATTAACTATTGTTGTTGATAAATAATATTGTATATTGGCATTTGTATTTACAGATAAAGATTTTATTGATATAAAGTGTGTTTTATCAATATAAATAATGTATATATTATTTTGTTTTTTGGGGGGGGGGGGCTGGACTAGGTGGCCTCCAAGTCCATTTTGCATAGGGCCCCCAAATTCCTTGAAATGGCCCTGAGTGCACCTTCAATAAAGAGGCAGATTCAGAGGCTACAGGACTGGAGTTTGGCAGATGACCTTCACTGACAATCAGGAGGCCTGCAAAAATGAAGGTCTTCACATTTAACCATCCAGCATTTCTCAATGATCAGTTTTTCTTTGGATAGATACCTCAGGGTGAGCGCTTTTTTTGATTCACTATGTCTTTCTCCACACAATGATTGCAGACTCCTGTGTTTGTCCTTCTGTCTGGAGCTGGACACAATAGTCAGGCACTGAGGCACCTGACAGGTATTTGACAGATTATCCTGTCTTAGCTTGAGATTCTTTTTTACCAGACAGGGGAAGTATAATAAAGATACTGCCTTATGCCTTATTCACACTACACGATATTAGCCTAATATCAATATCAATATCAAAATATTCAGTCGGGTTGGGATAACATAAAAAGAGAGCAGACGCAGGGGTTGCCACAAAATGCAGAAGTGACCCATTCATTGCTTGACTCATACTCTTTATTTCTTTCTTTTTGATTTTTACATACAACATGTACTCTACATAGCACAAATGACCTGGAGGGCTCTTTTCTGCTCCACGTCCATGTTTGCAATGAAAACATCAGCCCGCGCATTGCATTTCGTTCATTTGCTTTGTCAGTTCTCGCATGAGTTTTGCAGAGCAGTCAGCCATGGCTGCTGATGGAGAGTCGTGTAGTGTGAACACTTCCATTTGGAGGCCAGTTACGCAGTGTGAACACCCCAAAGACTTTAGCACTCACAACCAAATGACAGACAATTGTGTAGTGTGACCAGCACAGCGATCCGAAGACTCTGAAACTTGTGTGTGAACTTGTGCGTGAACAAAGCATTACTTGCAATCAAGTTTTGGCAATAGCTTTAGCCTTTGGAGCTGACATCTGCTCAGTGTGACATGTTTCGAAAAGTAACTCAAGCTATATCTGACAGGTATCTACTTACAGTTTTTATTTAAGCTGGTTGAAAAATGTTGCCTCTGGAGGATGACAAGCCAGTGGCCTTTCTTTGGACAATACTAAACCCAGATAAATGAAAAAGGTCAGGGGCATTTAAAATAAAATTTGGGCCAAAATATGCAAATCATATCTATGAATCCTGAACTAAATCGGTTGAGGCTGAAGTTACTAACAACCGCCACTGGTGCTCTTAACCTACAGGGTATGTGTCAATGTGTCTGTAGGCAAAGAGAAGATAAAGATGACAAAGACAGAGGTGAGGATGAAATGGTGGAGCTGAAAAAGCAATAGTGTGGGTTTTTTCAGGGAGGAGTTAAGACAGGGTGGTCTTTTCAAATATGACTTGAGGTCCTTTTTTTCCCAGTAGTAAAATTTTCTCCAGGAAGATTCTCGCCAACCTTGTCTGGAAAAAAGAATTTCTGGGAAAATTTTAATCAGAAATAAACCATATGATACCAGTTGTATATGTTACTGGAAGAATACAATCACCAAAGAATCTAACATTTAACAAATGGCTCCAAAAACCAAAAAAAAAAAAAAACACATTGAATAATATTTATAACCCTTACTTTAGTTGCAGCCTTAATGAGCAAATTCCAATACATTCTTATGTTAATCACATCCACACAAAGGGAGCAGCTATACATCTGACCATTTCACCTTCATGGTGAAATAGAAAATAGAACTCCATAATCAAATGAGTTTACTTTCACATACTGCCGCCCCCATTCTCCTCTAAATACTATCAAAAACCTTTATGTGTAACTGGCCACAAATCCATAATTCATGACGGGCTGTGATATGTTGAAATTAAACTTCCACTTTCCCAGCTCACTGAAGTCACTCTGTCTGTAAACAGGAATAAAGCCTGTCTACATTAGCTTTTAGCTCTATCCCATTAGCAAACAAATCTGATACTTTTGCAGTTAATATAAATTATTAAATACAATTATACAGATAGATTTACCCTAGACAAAGAAACAGTGTTTGGGTTCAATTTGTTTTTAAGATGAAAATCTTAAACAAAACAAAAAAAAAAAAAAAAAGAAAAAAAGATTTTACATTAAAATGTACTTTTACAGCACTACCTTTCTTTGGTAATTTTATTTAATTTTCACTTCCCAGGCTGACAATAGTCAGTGGCTTTTTTATCTAATCCTGACAAAGATGGAAAAATATCAAAAAATAAAATTCTTTATTATTAGCTTAATCATAAAATTCATACATGAATGATTCAGTTATGAAGGAAAATAAATGAGGAAATCTGTATATGACTGACTCAATTCTCTGAAGACCGGCTGTCAGAAAAATTGAATTGTAGTTAATCATATTAGTATTTCAGTGGGATCTGAGTAAACTTAAAAACATGGATAAAATAGGGTTACATGTGATGAGCATATGATCCCAATTATACAAACTAAAATATGTTTTGAATGTGCTGACACTAAACTCGTGGTCCTTTTACTTTTGGCAGAAGCGTTTTGGGACAGCCAAAGCTAGGCACGCCAGTGGACAACATACTGCTTACTTGTTAACCTAGCTTCTAACTCAGATAGCCTAGCCCCCAGCTAAGATAGCTATTAGTGGCTTAAGAGAGTCAGAGTTACGGTTTGTGTGTTGAGGACCCAAATGCAGACACGAGCAGGAGCTCCAAGAACAAAAAAACCCTTTATTGGGTGGAAAGAAAAAGAGAAACGCTCCAACTGGAGGGAAGAAAACCCATGTTCATACAAACTCAAGTCCAAACACTTCACGGGGAGACTCCACTGCAGGGTGTCCAGAGACCCGAACTCAGACTCAGGAGTGTGGCGACCTGGGAACCGAGGCAAAAACTCTCATGAGTCGAAAATCCAAGAGCCACGAGAAAGCTTTAGTCTGAGTGCCTTCTGTGGCACTCTGCAGGCAAAGGGAGGACGAACAATCAACACAATGACACTGATCCAGCAACGGGAACCAGCTGGCAGCCTCCCTACATCAGCCGCTGATGAGGTGATCAGCGACAGGTGTGCGGTCACTGCTGGATTCCAGGAGCCTGTGCCTTCTGCAGGGAGGAGATGGGGTAACCCGCATACACCATAAAGGGCCAGCCAGCCAGACCCTAACAGTCAGTACACTTAACCTCTGACTTCAGCCGATTCCAACCACTTCAGTGGATTGTGGGAGCAAAACCAGCCATAACGAATGCACGACACCAGCTACTACTTCTGCTCATCAGTGAAATGTGTAAAACCCTCCCACACTCCAAACCCTCCACGGGCAATGAATTATGGTGTCGATACACAAAGAAGTTCCCGCATGCTCTGTGGCACGGAAGGAATACGATGCTATCGCCAGAGCACTTGCCTTCTGAAGTGACACGAAAGCCGTCTGTCAATGCAACTAAATGGTGTAAAAGGTAGGTGCAGAGACATCAGATAGCTAAGTCCTAAAAGAGGACAATGTTAACTACCTGAACAATAGGCCACACATCACCAGGGGCACGGCCACTGCACAAAAGGAACTGAACTTGATATTAAGAAAGACCAGAGCCAAACACCGCAGAGCCGAACAAAGATTCAACATAATGGACAACAAAAGACTTTAGGCTTCCACGAAAAAGATTTTAAACATATCCACCAAGAAAAATCACATTGTAGCAAAGAACAACCAAGAAGGAATTCCAAGGGATTCCAATGATCCTAACAATTTCTTTCTGAGACATTAATTAATGAAACAACAAACAAAAACAAAGGAGATGATCTTAGACCTCCGAGAAGTGGGCACCTATGCCTTGAGTAATCATGTCCTTGAGCAGGTCGACTCCTTTAAAAAACCTTGGGGTTCAAATTTCTAATCAAAAGAAATGGAATCCATCCATCCTTTACCGGTGTCGGGTCGCAGGGGCAGCAGCCTAAGCAGGGAAGCCCAGACTTCCCTCTCCCCAGCCACTTCGTCCAATTCTTCCGGGGGGATCCCGAGGCGTTCCCAGGCCAACCGAGAGACATAGTCCCTCCAGCATGTCCTGGCTCTTCCCGGGGGCCTCCTACCGGAGGGATGTGCCCTGAACACCTCACCAGGGAGGCATCCGGGAGGCATCCTAACTAGATGCCCTAGCCACCTCATCTGGCTCTTCTCAACGCGGAGGAGCAGCGGCTCTACTCCGAGCTCCTCCCGGATGACAGAGCTTCTCATCCTATCTCTAAGGGAAAGCCCAGCCACCCTATGGAGAAAACTCATTTCAGCCGCTTGTACCTGTGATCTCATTCTTTTGGTCACTACCCAAAGCTCATGACCATAGGTGAGGGTAGGAATGAAGATCGACCAGTAAATCAAGAGCTTTGCCTTTCGGCTCAGCTCTATCTTCACCGCAACAAATCAGTGCAGAGTCAGCATTACTGCAGACGCCGCACCGATCCGCCTGTCGATCTCCCGCTCCATTCTTCCCCCACTCGTGAACAAGACCCCGAGGTACTTGAACTCCTCCACTTGGGGCAGGATCTCCTCCCCGACCCAGAGAAAGCACTCCACCTTATTCCGGCTGAGAACCATGGCCTCAGATTTGGAGGATCTGATTCTCATCTCGACCGCTTCACACTCGGTTGCGAACCGATCCAGCGAGAGTTGGAGGTCACAGGCTGATGAAGCCAATAGGACCACGTCATCTGCAAAGAGCAGAGACCTGATCATCAGGTCACCAAACTGGACTCCAACAACACCATGTCTGCGCCTAGAAATTCTGTCCATAAAAGTTATGAACAGAATCAATGACGAATTAACTAATTAATAAAACAGAAGTTGTCTGAATTCTACACTGATCTATTTCATCAGCTAAAAATAGTTAATGTTAAATGGTTAAATGTTTTACAATTGTCTCTACAATTGACCTGGACAGCGTTGCCACTTTTCAGTGAATAAAATTAACTCTCATTTAATATGTTAACATTATTCATATGGAAACTGCTTATATGTGTGCATCTCCAGTCACTGAAAAATGACAAAATTACTAAGAGGTACAGGGAGAAAATTAGAGTAAGAGAGACTGTTGAGTCCACTGACATATAAAGAAAAATGAACCATTTTAATATCTTTTTTGGTCATATACAGACCTTCAATTTTCTAAAACGAAACAGACAAAAGACATTCTAATAATTTTAGGTGGTTTTAGGTGGTTAACAACAACAGCAAAATAGAATAAGTGTGGAGACTAGGCCAGAGATAAACATGAGACAACAAGTTCAAGCCAAAGAAACACTAAATACTCAAAGCAAAATTGTGATGAAGGTCTTTCTGTTCTGAAGATTAGAACCATAAACCACCTGTGCTGAATGTATATATAGGAGAAGAACCTTTCTATCTAAAACAATATGAACAAACAGCCTGATATAACAAAGCAGAACTCTGTTAGGAACACTTGTTTGTCTGTTCAAGTGTGAAAGTATGAACAGATTCCACAGTGTAAAAACAATACATGGCTTGACTGTGCAACACAAAGAAGCAACACAAAGTCTTGCTTTCCTGGAACACTGCAATGAATGCAGAGAACTGCAGAGTTGTATACCCATGTTGTATGGGAGAACACCTAGCAGCTAATCCTGGTCTACAGTGGTAGGTATCTAGCAAATTAGCCTAAGGAAGAACCAGTAGTGAACCAGTGACAGCGTCATGGGCATGTTTAGAGCATTTTTTTGTATATACTGTAGGTCTTCACACCCGCAGACCAGTAGCCACGCTGACCTCTGACCACTGCTGAAAGCACTTTCCTGGTGAACACATGGCATCAGGATATACTATAGGAGGATAGCAATATAGGCTACATGCACCAACAACATTATCACAGTTGCATACTTTGTACACCTTTTCATGGAAATGATATTCCCTGATAGCTGTGGCCTCTTTCAGCAAGATAATGCACCCTGGCACAAAGAATGGTTCAGGAGTGGTTTGAGAAGCACAACAACCAGTTTAGGGCATTGACTTGGCAACCAAATTCCCCAGATTTAAATCCGGTCGAACATCTGTGGGAAGCACCGGGCAAACAATCCATGGAGGCCCTGCCTCAATTAAAGAATTGAAAGGATCTGCTGCTCATATATATTGATACCACAGCACACCTTCAGTGGTGTGTTGACCAACTTAATAGGTCAGGGCTGTTTTGGCAGCAAAAGGGGAACAAACACAATGTTGTGCAGGTGGTTGTAGAATCATGTCAATCAGTGTAGACAGACAAAGAAAGGCAACTTTACTCTCTGCGTCATTTGATTTTTCATATCATCTTTAATCACCTTTAACTGTTACCATCATATTAGACAGGACACTTTCATCCTGTTCAACTTGTTTCTGCTGGAGAGGAGAGTTGATGTACTCTTATGCACCATGACTCTTTATTCGCTTTTACCTTATGCTACATACCTTCTGTGGGCCTGGCTGCAACTACTGAAGATGAAAAGGGTGAAAGCACAGTCAGTGTCAGCTGTCCATGGAGTTTTCAGAAAATGATTCCAGCATATTAAAAAAAATTTCAATATCAAACTTAACATACCAGAAATCCGATTTTAGTCCAATTTTCAGTTCAGAAAGAACTACAGCAAAGGTTGAAACAAAATCAACTTATATAAAGGTTGAACAAAAACATCACATCCCCCACTTCCAACAAAAATTACAAAACTCAGCTACAGTCAATTTGATATAATTGATTTTACTTTAAAAATTGAGAGCTAGATGAAACCGGGTGAAAACAGTGCCTTCTTGGAGCTCCACCCCCTGGTGAGGTGCTAACCATGGTGGCTATTTGGCTGCTCTATTTGAGGAGAGCTCCAGATGGCAAATGATCACAACCAAAAATTATTCCAGCTTTGAACTGTAGCTTTTTGTGATTGACATCTCCTGCCTGGTGCTTTGTGACACAATTCACTGTCCACCCACATATAACTACTTAATTTTTTGTGTGTTTGTGATTTTATCCCTACATTTGACAAGCTCTGTGGCAATTTTAATATTTACTTTGTTGTGCAGATACTCAAGTGGTTATTGAGTTTCAAAGGTCTCCAAGAAACCATTGGCCTCACTCAATCTGTTGATGGACCAACACATGAGATGGGGCACACTTTGGCTCTCATAATTTCTTATGGGCGCTCTATCACACTGCTATATTAGATCATCTCCCTTTTTGATTTTGCTGTTTCCCCACCTGCCAGCAGGCCCATTTCCACAACTTGCAGACATCGGATCTTTACTTCCTCAGCAGCTAGAAGGTTTGCTGCAAGGACTCTCGGCTAAATGCTGACAGCGGACTTGTCCCCCTCCTCTGGACAGATTATCTGCTCCTTGTTGTGCAATGTTCGACTCTGTTGCTATTCTTTAAGCCAGTTCCCTGGTTTACTGACCTCACCCACAACAATACAGGCAGAATGGAGATTAAAGGACAAACTATGTTTCCTTTTTATCTGCTTACTAGAGTTTTAAAGGAGGAAAAGTCCAAATATTTGTCCTTCATTGTAGCCAATAGCTCTCATCATCCAAGAGTTTTATTTAGTACTATCAAATTTTTTATCAGATTTTTTATTCATGCTCTGATGTTTCCACCACAACCTGCAAAATGTTTGTTTCTTTTTTTACTAACAAGGTAGCATCTGATAGATAGAATGTCATTAATAGACCTGTTTCTCCTGAGGATATGTATGTTCTGCCTGCAAAGTCAGCTGTCTTTGAGCAGACTGAAACTATTTCATTGCCGTCTTTCACTAAACTGTTTGTTTGCATGAAACTCATTATCTGTCCCTGGACATCAGTCTGGCCCAGCTCCTAGAGGAGGTTCTTAACTTGGTTGGGTCAAGTCTACTTGTCTTTATTAACTCCTGTCTCACTTCAGGGTCCGTCTCAGCTGCCCTCAAACATGCTGTGGTTTGGCCCCTCCTTGAAAGAACTCCATCTTGACCCATCCATTATGTCTAACTTTAGACATGTCTCCCATTTGCCCTTTCTTTCAAAGGTGCTAGAAAAAGTTGATTTTATCTAATTACAGACATTTTTAGAGACCTCTCTCAGCTGTATCATCAGAGAACATTGTCCACTCTTCGTCGCCTGAAGACATGGAGACATGGTTACGCACAACTATGACGCAAAAAAGACTGATGCTTGCTCTCATACATGTTCATGGAGATGTTTTGGACAGTCTGGACATTAACAACCTAATGAGGAGCTTCATCAGTGCCAACCCAGAGAGAAAGGCCACATTTGGAGTTGTGTGAGGTCCATAAGCCATTTCCTTTTGTAATGCTGCGCAGTGCAGCACACGGTGACTTCTGCACCACTGTTGGGTGGAGAGCAACTCTTACAAATAGTTTACCATTGGCAAGGTGATCAGCACCATGGAAAATTTTACAGACTACAGTTCCATTATTTTCCAATATGCATATCTCTTTGTTGGTAAGTAAAGATTTTTTGCATCTTAATGATTGTACGAGTATTGCTTAAACCATTATTATCAATGCAAGGCGTTGCAAGCGCAGCACAGATTTTTTTTCTCAGCCCCCTCTGGGGAGAATATGTTCCCGCGGCTATGGTCGTACCTCTTCAACAGGTCCTTTGCTGTAATGATGGGAGACCATTGCTCAGCACCTGCATCTCTCCCTTGTGGGGTGCCACAGGGTTCCATCCTGGGCCCTATCTTTTATCTACTGTATGTGCTATCCCTGGGGTCAATTATAAAAAGTTATAATAAGGCAATCCATGCATTCATCAGTTTGCGGTTAGGCTACTGTAATGCAATTAACTATCCACGACCAAAGCAGGGCCCTGTGTTCTTCTGACCAACTTCTGTCAGAAGACTAAATTTCTCATTATAAACCGTTGGGTGACCGTCGCTGTGTTTTATTCATTTTTTACGGTTTGTCTATCAGTTCTTGTCTGTTATGAAGCACTTTGGGGACCTTTTTGGGTTTTGTGAATTGCTATAATTAAATTTTATAAATAAAACCTAAACTGATTTGATGTTGATTTAAAACATTACTATCTAACTAGCTTTTTGGAAGAATGCATGCTCTGTTAAAGCTACAGTCACAGTTATTTTATTGCCTAATGAAAGGCAAAGTCTTTTCATCTGATTCTCTAATTGTAGGACAGGATAGTCACAACTTCAGTCTTACAGCCAAAGCATATTGGATCCCCAAATACTTCACAGCACAGGATAACACAGCACTCTGTCTGGCCACACATACATTCTGGGTACCTACTGACTGCAGCTATTCTACACCATCACCCCGTGGTCCAGGAAAATGACTAGTGATTGACTTTGATTATTATTATTATTATTATTATTAGCAGTAGTAGTATTACTGTTAGTAAGCTCATGTCTCATTTTAGCCTAGTCTTCAAGTGTCTACAGAGAACTCTGTTAATGAACATCATGTATCATTTGACAAAGCCACTGATGTTGGTGTTATGATCCTTTCAAAGTTATTTTGACATCCACAGCGGTGGGCTGAACTTTTCATCAGTATTAATAATTATTGTCATTCTATCTGGCCCAGCTTCCTTTTCAGGCTGTATCAGATGTTGAGGTCCACAAAATAATTATTTTCATTTCTCACATAGTTAACTTTTAATATATGTTCAAGTCCTTGAAACTTTTACTTGGTTTTTAGACTCATCTGTTGTCTCCACCTTCAATAGTTTCTTTTCAAGAGATTAAAAATGAACCTTGCCTAATGAGGATGAACTCGAGTGGACAATATTGTTCATATCACACCCATTAAACAGAAATTAACAGGATTTTTTTTCCATCTCAGTACACATGCCCTATGGTTTGTCCTCTGTTCATATTTAATTGTAGATTCCTTATTGTGTCATTGGAGTATAAAATGCCATTATAGAGCTGGAAGGTTTTCAGAAACACAGAATAATTTATTTACCATCAGTAGACAAGTAAAGCCAATTTAGTGTGTGAACTGTTAACTGCACACACTTGAAAGAATGTGGGGGAAAAAAGAGATGTCATTTCCCTTTAAGAAGAATTTTAAATACTTAATAAATATATACTATATTAAAAATTACATTTCCAGTTTATAGGAAATAAAATTTCTAAACACAATTATTATTCACTTTAGTTACATTGTAGATAAAATGCTAAGATTCAAAGAATTATTTGCAAGCACTGCTGAAAAAGCCAGAGACCATGGTGTTCTTAAAGATGGGGGTTTCACCCTGTCTGCGGTGATCCACGATGAACTGAAATATGGTAGAATCCAGATATTTACCACTTTTAGTCACACACTACAGTAATATAAGTGAAGTGTGTGATCTCCTAAAAGAGCAAAAAATATGGTTTTAGACAATATTCATGTGGTCAGGTCAAACACCATTGAAGAGATTCTGGTGCACTGCCAAGATGGGAATATTTTTTTTTAAAAAACAGTGCGGACAACACGGGAAACACAATCAAAAATACAATTAATAGCTCTCTCTCTCTCTTTCTCACTCTCTCACTCACACACACACATAAGTGACATATAGTCATTAAATAACAACGTTGACCAATAACTCGCAGTTCAATATAAAAGTCTGTACTTCACATAACACACATTAATGTAGAGTGTCAAATAGGCAAAACCTTCATTAATTCAGAGACATGCTCCTATCAATGAGTAAATATTGACATGAAGCCACGTGTGTTCATTTTATGGTGTGTTTGTTTGGTCTGGCAATTCTGGTGTCATCTGATAGACAGTGAGCAAGGGACAGAAGAAGAGGGACAGTGATGATTCTCCAGGATGGTAGAAGGGAAGTGAACCTAGTGTCAGTGAATCCTCAGAAGCTTTCTCCCTCACTGTGTGCTGAAATCTGTCTCCACTTCCACCAAATCCCTGGAGTAACAGTGAAAATGAGAGCGAGAAGTAAGAGAGCAAGTGAGACAGAGAGACAGACAGAGAGAATGAGATGGGATTACAGGGATAATGCGAGCAGATGGAGGGAGGTCTACCCTCCATCAGGGCTCTCCACTCCAAATGGATTAAAAGACTTCAACAGAGTCACCGACAAGTCAATGGCTCCTACGTTCTTCACACTTAAGAGCCAGAGCTGTGCTGTGCTCATCCAGTCTGCACCCCTGCCTTCACTCCACCTTCTGCTAGACCCCAAAATTCAAACAGCATCTTTTAGCATGATGCAGCAAACAGATCTGCAACAAAGTTGTCCTATCAAAGCCATCACTACACTGATATAGATTTACATTACACCACTTCACGCAGAGCTGCTCTGGAACAGATCTGAACATATAAGCAACAATATCTGACAAGTCTTAAATCTCCTAATACACTTATCCACTTTACACATAATACATAGATCATCCTTATCTTAACTGGTCGGATAAAGACAGACTACACATTAAAATTACACTAGATGGATTTTGTGGTAATCAACGGTGATTTTGACCCCACTTTTTAAAAAAATTAGATGTGTAAAAAATTTCCGATATTATCGCTGCTTTACTTTTCGGCCGTTGCCTTAATCTGGTGTGTGCATGTGTGTATGTGTGTGTTTTAAAGGATTTAAATTTTTGGATTAACAGAAATGCCTCATACAACCTTGTTTAAAAAAAAAAAAAAAAAAAAAAAAAAAAGCCCAAATGACCCCTTTAAAATACATTTCCAAATGATTAAGTTCCTGAAAACATAGTGGGTGGATGCTCCTTTGAAGGCCTGTCATGTTTTCTTCTTTTTAATTTTTTTCAGACCTTTCTGTTTTTTCTGTCTCTGCATGACAATGCACTCTGGATCGAAAGTGTTATTACTGAAACTGTGGGCCTCATTCCTTTTCATTTCTAAACAACCCTGAAAGGCAGAAAAATGTTAAACAATTTGCAACTTCTGACATGGTGGAAAACATCACCCGAGAGGCTCTGGCTATCAGAAAGGGTACAAGTGTCACATTTAACACTGCAGGAAAATCCTCAGCTGCTGTAACAGTGTACACAAAACAGACCAATAGGTCACATTGACTGGTTCTTCCAGTCAAATACTGTTTAAACTAGTTTAAATGGAACAGGGTGTAGAATGTCATACCTCAAGTTCACAGAAACCGAAAATCAACGTGTCTCGATAACGTTCCGAGGCTTCTTATTAAAATTTGCATTTTTATATTTTCGTGAAAATTTCATTGAGAAAGAATGTTTGGAAAACAACAATTCAGCAAAAGGTAGATAGATACTATGAGATATACAATTATGGGTATAATTATGGATAAATGAATAGTTGCACATCACAGTGATCCACCTCACGTTAATTTATTGATGTGATGGTGTGGCCGGCGTCACACACACACACACACACACACACACACACACACACACACACATTCATATCAGTGTATAAATCATCAAGTATAATGATCTGTCTAGACTGTTCTTACTTAACCTCCTAAAAGAACCGTTCTGGTCCCAAGCACTCATAATAAAATGTGTTAATGTAAAATCTTACATATCACATCACCTGTTCTGTTTCATTATATTTCAATCTCAGGAACTTGCTACCTATATATATATATATATATATATATATATATATAGTGCTCGAGTCCTATAAAAAAAAATGGAACAAATCATGCGCTCTTTTACATTCATTTCAGGTGCCAGCTGGAACCCTCTCTGGGTTCCTGGTCCCCTGGCCGTAATTGAAAACCCACCAATTTATCATTGACCTCACTAAATTTGCTGTATCAAGGCAGCATCAGCTGGATCAACTGGAATCTAATTAAGACCTGCTGTCTTCGTCTGCGCTGCGTATTTACGCACTACTAAAATCCATCGAAATGAGTAAGAGAGAAAATGTGCGCAGAAATCGGATAAGTTCTGCTTAAGCGCGCGCATACACGCACGCACACACACACACAAAACACACCTCTTTTATCTTGGATTTTGACGGTGATCTCTACCAGCGGCTCCGTCTCTCGGTCAAGTTTCCGTGATATGATTATATCCCCGCTATCCCGACTGACGCTGACCGGTGAGTTCTTTGCATCGGGCTCCACCAGCTCAAAGGCTGCCGACTGAAACCTCACTGGGTTTAGGTTCATCACCACCGACCCGATGCCTGCATCTTCAGACACACTAATAAATATGGGGCTGTCTGTTGGCATCACTGATCTGGACTTTCGCTCTGGCCTTTTGATATTTGATTTGAGTTTCCACTTCATTTGCTCGGGGTTCGCCGGGAGCGTCACGGGCCACTGCCGTGGATTGATCTCAATTGACACGCACCTGCTTGTGCGCGGTGGCCACCCGCGGTCACGAGCAAATAGTTTAAACTTTATCGGTTCATCCTGACCAAGGATTGAATCTACAAGCAGGATGTCTCCTGTTTTGGGCACCGCATAGAAACTCCCATTTCTGGGCACGGTGAAGTAAATGAGCTCCGCGTTTTTTCCGCTGTCTCCGTCCTGCGCAGTGGCCGCGTAGACCGATGTGCGGAGCGCAGTGGCATCATCCAGGCTCAGTTTCACAGCTTCAACAGGAAAAACGGGTTGGTGATCGTTGGTGTCCAGAACGTCCACCTTGATCGACGCGACCTGGGCGACTATTGGCGACTCACTTCCATCTTCTCGTCCTGAACATTGCCCACAACACAAACCAAGACCCAGCGTGTATTCAGCACGTTCCTCTCGATCCAGAACCCCACTTGTCTTAAGTAAAACATGACCGCGTTTGTGGTGAGCAAAGACGCGGAAATTCTCGCTCCCGTCTCCCAGTAGTCGAAACTGTGCTGTGGCCGAGTCGGAATCCCCGATATCGCACAGCGTCTGTGAGTTTAAACGCTTCATCGGGACGCTCAGTCCATTAACCCGAGAGCCCGGCGACGAGTTTTCAAATACATGTCCATGGAAGAACGGCACCTGTTCCACGGTCTTGTTTCCGAGAACGCACGGAGCCAGAAAAGTGAAAAACGTGAGCCAAATCATGCCTGGATGTTTTCCGAACTCCGGTACATTAAAGTGCTCGGGAGACTGTGAAAACCGTGGAGCAACTCATTCCCTTCCCCAACCTCCTCTTCTCTCTCTGAAATCCAAAAGTTCCATCAAACTGGCACCGCGCACAGCCTAACGCGAGTGAACTTAAGTTGTGCGTCTCCTCTTCTGCTCTCCGGTCTTTGCGGCAACGGCGCTGTCTGTCTCTGCGCGTCACGCAAAATGTTTCTAACAGCACGAGTGCGCGCTCCGTCCCCTTTCTCGCTCTCTTTCGCGTGCTGTGTATCCAACCGATCTCACATCACATTTAAAATCCCTCTTGCGTTTGAGCTTCTGCAAATTGTGCGCGCCCATACATCACTTCCAGGAGAATCTGAGCTCTTCTTTTTCCAAATCATAAATCAGTTTGATTTCTTTGGATAAAGCTCATAAAGACGTGATTCGTCGCGGGAACATGTCGGAGCCGGCAGATTTACGCTCGTACTGTCAGCACAGTTCGTTTTGTAACAGAGCGCTGCAGCAGAATGAAATCAACTTCTCAGCCATGGAGAGGAGGATCAACTCGTGTTCCTGTACCAGTACAAACACCCACACAGTCACAATCAAAAGCGACGATGTGTGTGTGTGCCTGTATGTGTGTGTGCGTGTGTGTGTATGTGTGCGTGTGTGTGCGCGCGCGCGCGCGTTAGCCTATCAGGACCATCCTCTGGGACAAATCCGACCTCCCTTCTCCCAGTGATCAATGTTCAGTCTCGCACGTTCAGATCAATCACTCTTCTTCCCAATAACCCACCAGACCATTGGATTAAAATAATGTTAAAATCGATCACTTTAAAACGCCCCCGGGAGGAGACTGCTGGTGGTGGAGGGTTTTCTTATATAGACAATAAAGAGCTCCAGACAGGACGTCAGTCCTGCGAAGTACGATTTACGAAGTAAGTTTGTTACCAAAGAACTGTTCTCTCTCTGGCTGATTCACACAGCCCCCAGCAAAGCATAAACGGTCTCAAATTTAATATTACAAATATTCACAATTTCATATTACCTCCCTGTGTGAAAATACACTTCAATAGGTCTACCAAGGCCCCAAATCTTTCCACGTGGATCCATGTTAATAAAGCTGTGGATCCAACAACAATACAGTCGTTATCTTCTCCAGAGCAACACACTTCCTTCAGCTTTTTTATGCTGTTTCAACATAAACTCTGCAACCTTTGCAGTTTTGAAATTTTAATTAGTCAGGGGCATGACTCCATGTTTAGATATTCAAATTTATTTCAGTGATACATTTTCCACAGTTTTCGGTGTAAAAGATGTTTCAGGCTGATTTGACTTGAAGTGAAGGTTGCGTGTTATTGCTTTGGGATGGGTCATCGCAGCTTTTCACACTGTTGATTGCTTCTGTGTTTGTAGTCGTGGAAGTAAGAATTAAATAAAATTACTTGTGTCTGTTTCAAAACTAAATTTTACACTTTTTGTTTTTCCTTTCCAGGTCATTATCCTGTAGTAGTGAATCGCTGAGGGTAAACATATCATTTATTATCTCATTAAGCTGTTCCTGTTTTGCAAATAGCTGGAGTTATTGATATAATATTGCTATTACCGGTTCCCGTCAGGAAGTTGCATCCTAATAAAAAATAACACTGTTTACACTACAGTTTAGTTTTATCATTTATCATTTCTTTTAATGTTGTCTTCAAATTTTCAATCCTTAAATGTCGCTTAAAGCCTAAAAATAACACCTCCTTTAGACAAACAGTTTATGTTGACGTGTCTTGTTGCTAATGAGAAAGAAGAAAAGCTGTCCTTTATTTTGCATGAGTTGAAAAATGCTCAGCGTCAAAGAACCTCTGTGCGTATTTTCAGGGCTGACATATTTGCAGCTATATTGTGGAGCTGAAACTACCCGAATAGCAACGTTTAAAAAAAAAAAAAAAAAACAAATGTGTTACTTCTGTACGGAAGCATACTTCTTGCTAAAATAAAAGAAGCAAAAAAGAATAAGATAAAGAAATATACTGTAAATAGTATGGCCCGACACCCCATACTCCCAGAGAACCCCCCACAGGACTCACCGAGGGACACGGTTGACTGCCTTTTCCAAGTCCACAAAACACATTTGGACTGGTTGGGCTCCCATGCACCCTCAAGGTCCACAGTTACACGGCCAGGACGAAAACCGCATTGCTCCTCCTAAATCCGAGGTTTGACAATCCAGCGGACCCTCCTCTCCAGTACCCCTGAATAGACCTTCCACCAATCCACAACGTCCTGAGTCAAGGTCAGTAGCACACCACTCCCACTGTACACAGTGTTGACAGTGCACTGCCTCCTCCTCCTCAGTTGCCGGATGGTGGTCCAGAACCTTTTCGAAGCCGTCCGGAAAACGTTCTCCATGGCCTCACCAAACTCTTCCCATGCCCGGGTCTTTGCCTCAGCGACTGCCGTAGCCACACTCCGCTTGGCTTGCCGGTACCTGTCTGCTGCCGCAGGAGTCCCACAGGCCAAAAAGGCCCAGTACGACTCCTTCTTCAGTTTGACGGCATCCCTCACCGCCGGTGTCCACCAGTGGGTTCGGGTATTGCTGCCACGACAGGTACCAACTACCTTCCGGCCACAGCACTGGTCGGTTGCCTCAACAATGGAGGCATGGAACATGGTCCACTCAGACTCAATGTCCCCCACCTCCCCTGGGACATGGTCGAAGGTCTCCCGGAGGTGGCAGTTGAAGCTCCTTCTGACAGGAGACTCTGCCAGGCCTTCCCAGCAGACCCTCACAATACGTTTGGGCCTGCCGGGTCTGACCGGCATCCTCGCCCACCATCAGAGTCAACTCACCACCAGGTGGTGATCGGTTGACAGCTCCGCTTCACCCGAGTATCCAGGACATGTGACTGCAAATCCAATGTCACGACCACAAAGTCAATCATCGAACTGCGGCCTAAGGTGTCCTGGTGTCAAGTGCACATATGAACACCTTTATGCCTGAACATGGTGTTTGTTATGGGCAATCTGTGACGAGCACAGAAGTCCAATAACAGAACACTGCTCGGGTTCAGATCGGGGGGCCATTCTTCCTGATCACGCCCCTCCAGGTCTCACTGTCGCTGCCAACGTGAGCATTGAAGTCACCCAAGAGGACGAGGGAAGCCCCAGAAGGAGCACGATACCCCATACTAGTATGGGTTAGGGTTAGACTCCAAAAAGAGTGGATACACCGAACTGCTGTTTCGGCCAACTCCAAAATGGAAGAGAGAGTCCAACCCCTCAAGAAGGCTGGTTCCGGAGCCCTTGCTATGTGTCGAGGTGAGGCCAACTATATCTAGTCAAAACTTCTCAACCTCGAGCACCAGCTCAAGCTCCTTCCCCATCAGAGAGGTGACATTCCACGTCCCTATAGCTAGCTTCTGCAGCCAGGGATCAGACTGCCAAGGTCCCCGCCCCGGACTGCCGCCCAACACACACTGCACTCGACCCCTTTGGCCCCTCCTGCAGGTGGTGAGCCCACGGGAGGGGGATCCCATGTTGCCTTTTCGGGCTGTGCCCGGCCAGACCCCATTGGCAAAGGCCCGACCACCAGGTGCTCGCCATCGTGCCCCGCACCCAGGGGCACGATGGGGGCTTCAGGAGGGGGCCCAAGTGACCTATGTCCGGGCAAGGGAAACTCAGGATCATTTCTGTTAATCATCATAAGGGGTCGTGGTTGTTATTTAAAATGCTCTTTATCAAATGTGCTAAAATATTGAAATAAAGTAACACTTTAGTTTAGGGAACACATAATAAACATTAACTTTTGCTATGAATAATAACACATCAATTTGCTGCTAAGCAGGTAGTTAATGGTGAACTTTTGTTCTCTAATCTAAAATGTTACCGAAATAAAACTTAAACAGTCGTGTCTCAAAAACTCCTGTTTTCCATTTTCGGTTTGCTAATATATTTTGGTAAATTAGTTTAACATGTTAGATTTTGGGATTTGATTTAACTTTAACTACTGAATGATTGAGCTGAACCCTGTAACAAAGGTTTTCACAGTGTGAAATAATTCAAGTCAGAAATCATTAATTGGACCATAGCACAGACAACAAATCTGTTTAGTCACCCAAAACTTCAACCTGCTGAATGCTTGGGTTCAAACTATTGATTAAAACAATGACGTGTCAATCCAACTTGTTTGAATTTGATCAACCAGCCATTTAAAAAGGTTAAGGACGAGCTGGAAGATCATGTGAGTTTGGCAGGAAATGAAGCATTAGACAGACTGTCTCCACTCTAATTTAGGAACTCCACAAATAATTTGTCTGATGAAGCTGGTGGAAGCAGTGGGAGAGCTGATGGTCTAGAAGTCGCTGCTGTGACTGCTTCTGCAGGATTCCAAACATACAAGGATTCAGATGAGACAGGTGGCCAGATGTTGTACTATGGGATTTCCTTCACACATGAGCTCTCTTCCAGAAAAAAGGCCAGCATTAACATGAAGGACGAGCAAACCACACACAGAAAAAAAGATGTAAGACTGCATCCTGGAAGTCTTGACAAGCATGGATCACTTCCCACATGGAAAGAACCAATATCAACATATATGCCACATATATGCAGCATGTACAGTATGCCATAGTCAGGGTCATATGTGTGGTTATATGTGACTATATGAGGCTATATAGAACATACTATATGTATCCTATATAGCCACATAATGACACAGTCTGATTCATATATCAGCATATACTGTATGTCACATATAATGCCTCATATATAGAGTTGAAACCAGAAGTTTACATACACTAGATAAAAAGGCAGATAGCCTTTTTTTTCTTAATGCCTAAGATTAAATCAGATTAAACTCATCCTGTTTTTGGTCATTTAGGACTAACAAAACTATTTCTATTTGCTAAATGTCAGAATAATGAAAGGAAGAATTTTTAAGACAATGTTTTATTATTTTCCTGAGTCAGAAGTTTACATACATTTCAGTTTTGTGAAGTGCACCAGTCCCTCCTGCAGCAAAACAACCCCACAACATGATACTGCCACCACCGTATTTCTCACTTGGGATGTGATTTGAGGAGGTCACGGGACAACGACACAATGAGCGTTCATGACGTCATCACGTTCATATGCGTGCACATCCGGAGTCCTCTTGCAGCATCGTAAAACTGTGATTACACACAAACCTTTAAAGAAATAGCCATGACGATGAAATTTGCCTTGGTAGAGTGGACAGAAGGAGCAAGAAAGGGACTACGAAGCATTCTCCGGATAGACTGCGTTGAAGATTTTGACAAGGACAGTTACCTGGATGGTAACACCGGACAGGTAGATAATGGTGACATGACTTTCCTGCTCTTCTAGTTTTAGTATACGGCCTTTGTTTATATTATGTCTGTCATTTTTATAAGTGGCGTTTATGTGATGTCTTCTCATTATGTCTTTTAAGAAGTTCCCGCAGACCACAAGGAGCCAATTGGGAAATTCCAATAAAATATATCAAAATATATGCATGTTTGTGGTCATAATGTAACAAATGTGGAAACGTTCAAGGGGTATGAATACTTTTTAAAGCCACTGTATATAGGAACTGTTATCTGTGTAAACACATTTTAAGTCCAAAACAAGGAGAGCGGAGGAAAAGGAGACAGCAGACACAGATAGTTGTGGTTGAGTGTTAAGCCTGACTGGAGTAATATTCCCACTGTGATAGTGATAATGGTTTTATAAAAATCAGGCTGCATCATCTCTTCCTCTCATTTTTTTCTGCCTCCACGCATTATTGTAAGATTTTAAATTTTCAATTTGTATAAAGATTCTTCTGTCAGAGTTTGTTTTTGCAGCGATGCAAAAAAATAATAATTTATCACTGTATCACTGTATCATTCTTTCAACAAAAGTTCATAAAGAGTCATGGATCATTGGAAGGTCCCTGTTTGGAACATGGGTCTTTTTTCTCCCCCAGCTTGGTGGTGGTCCTTTAATAAGGTCTACAAGCTTCACTGGTTTGTAAAAATAAAGATTTTTGACTTTAATTTTACTGCTGGTCTGAGATGGATAATATAGGTCTACAGAGATGAGCTGAGGATGAAGTGGAGATCTGATTAAACGTACTCGATGGGGCCAAAATTACTCTGAGCCTGATCCCCTCGCCCACTTCATAGAAATTCAGCCCATAAAAATGATGAACAGAATCACTGACAAAGGCCCTGACGAGTCCAACCCTCACAGGAACGAGCTTCTTCGAAATCTACCAAGCACATTTAGACTGGTTAGGCAAACTACTGTGTCCCTTCTCACACCTAGGGTGAACAGCTCGCTCATCCTCTCCAGTACCTGGATATAGAACTTCCCAGTGAGACTGATGAGTGTGGTCCCCCTGTTTGGAACATACCATCTGGTCCCCTTTTTAAAAGATGCGTTCCACCAACCCGGTTTGCCACTCCATAGCTACTGCCCATGAAGTCCACAATCAGTGTAGGGCATGTCAGCCGAGACAGCCCTACAACATCCAGAACCGTGAGGTGTTCATTAACCCCCCAGGTGAGCGAAGTTGCGTAACTGCCTCAGCAACTGCCACCACTGAGAGGAGAGAGCCCATCCCCTGTCATTGCTCACCTGATTGTGAAGTCAAAGAGCAGGAGGATGGAGTCTCCAGAAGAGGTACCCACTCTTTTGGAATCCCCTTCCTAGGGATTCCAAAAGGGTGGGTATTGAAGGTGCAGGGAACCTACCACTTCCAAAATATGATGATGAAAACAAAAAATGGAAATTTCTTTTCCACACCAGCAGTTGGTGCAGCACCATGAGTGCCATCTTCCCCATATCAATGAAGACACAAAACAGAAACAAATGCTACTGGTGCACATTCTTCCTGCTTGGCTATGCTAACCCTGCCAACCAGCACAGACAAGCACAAAGTCACACATCCAAAAACCTGGTTTAGTGGTCAACTGTCAGCCGGACGTTTGAGTGACACACATAGATGCCATCCATCTTTGAATTAGTTATGATTCCTCCCTCAACTTAAACAGTTGACCCTTTAATTAAATCTGTGTGAATTTGTCATCGTTCCATCATTCAATTTCTCACATTTGTATGAGTGCAGTTACATTCTAAAAACAAAAAAAATAACACCAACAGTGCAGCTGAAGAACAGAAACAGCATTGCTGTGATTTGATCAGACGGATAATTTCTCTCTCCCCCACCTGCAACAGGCTAGACATCATGGGAAATATCTTGATATGATGATAAAGAAAACAGAGACTGGGAAAATGTACAATGGTGCTTTGGAGAGCTGCCAGACCAACAGCTGCAAACACAATCTGGAGGTCCAATGGGCTCCAAAGTGAGTATTATGTCAGTGTGCGCACGCTTATCCTTTGAGTCAGGAAGTACACAAACATATATGTGGAAAATAACCTGGAGTCTGACAAATACAGTATCCTCGCGTTTTAAAGTCACAGTCTCGTCATTAGGGACCTTTATTTGAAATATATCCATGTTCTGTTACCTGCCAGCTAAGTCCTCCTCATCAGGGTCAGCTTATCCCAGCAGTCAACAGGCAAGAGGTAGAAAACTCTCAAAAAGAAAAAAATCCCTTGAAAACACACCATTCATTGTGCAGGTGTAGACAAAATAGTTAATTCAGCTGAAATGAAACTATATTGGGTGAATATGAACCTGACATAAGATGACTTCTATGTGGGTGTATGTGATGCAGCAGGGAACGAGCCAACAAATGAATAAAGTTGAATACAGTTAGTGTCAGACTTTGAAAAGAAACAGGAGTGGAATTTTTTAACAGCATTAAAAAAAATAGCACTTTTAGAAGAAACACAGGATAAAACACCAAGCCACCAATCAAGTTTTGTCATGAAACCAGAAAACACAATACAAGACAAACAAGTCATTTAAAATTCAATTTGCTGACAAAACAAGCTGAACTGGACGACCAAAGTTGTAAAACTCAGAGGTTCCAGAAGAGTTCATTGTCACACAACTGGGAAGTCCAAAAACTGGGCGAGCCTCAAAGTAGCAGAAAAAGATCCAAATTTGTTAAAAAATGTAGTTTCTTCACAACACTGACACATCAACACAACAGAAAGCAGCAGCTGTTGTTCTGTTAGTGCTTCAAATATCAAAGATTACAGCCTTACTACAACCTTAATTGTCTAAATAAATAATAGATATATGCGAACAAACAAATGTACTGTTAAAAGTTAAAATATTTTGTTCAGTACTGTAACAATATGCCTGACTACAATAACGTTTTAAAAATGATTAATGTAAGGCACAGTGGTCAAGTCCAACATATCAATGATGCGAGTTCAGTGCTGCAGAAAAGTCCTAATGAAATGTGCTTTTGTCTGGCCAGAGCCTGCGAGTCCTTCAGTGCTGTCGGTTAAAAAATCCTTACTGACAAGGTCAAATGACAGGAAACGTTGTCATGCTGCAACTGATGCTCATCTTTCTTTTCAACAGACAAATGGAAAAAGCTTCCAGATGTCTGCACGAACCGTAACGTATCAAATTCCTTTGATTATAGCAAATCCCACGACAAGTTTCAGAAATGCAAAGAATCTTGTGTGCTGTGCTGTCGAATTTTGCTGATGAGTTTTTAAATAATACCTAACTACAATGCTGGAAAGTACAACAAAAGTGCTTGTAGTTGAAAAGTTGGCCACCATTTCAAAAATTTACTGTCAGTCTTTAGATAGCCTGTGAAAACCTCCGCTCATTATTAGGTCCAATGTGCAGAGCTTAGATATCAAGCACGATCTCAATTTCATCTTATTACTGCTGTAGTTCTCTGAAATAAAGCATTTCATCCACTTTATAGATATTCTCAATGCTGTGGCTTTACACTCAGCTGATCAGTATACACACACACACACTCAAACAAACAACTGTTTTTCTTAATTCCCAAGATTAGATAGATTTTGTTAACAATGCAGAAAAGTGAATGATTCTTTTCCCCTGTTTCTATATTTAAGCACACAAGGCAATAACTGATCCATTTGCAAGCTGCCGGTACTGCTGACGACCAATATTTTACTGTATCCTCAGCTAACAGTAATGATCTGTGCATTCCCAACTTAAAGGAATTGCATATCAAATGTGCTGTGATCAGGGATGATTTTCACAGAATGAAGGATTGCAGTCAGAGGGGAGTAGAATGACATGGCAAAGCATATATATTAGTACTGTCCTCAGCCTCACAGAAGAGTGGAAACATCTGAAATCCTTGGGTGTGATGAGCCAGAGGCTCCATGTTAAATTATCTTTTTCAGGACTGTTTGACTATCACAAAGAAACTGAATAGAGTAGGAAAAAAATGCATCAACACAAGCATGAAATCAGCAATTCCAACACCTGTCTTTTTACATCTTCCTGAATGCACACTGATTCTTCCTCCTGTATTTTAATGTTCTGCTGCCCTCTTGGTTTTAGATTCAGTGCCTGACAAAATGCGTACATAAAAGCTTTTCAATCAATTCAGGAAGTCCTCATTCCACAAGACATTCCAGTGATTTTATTAAGAATACTGCCTCAGTTTCCCTGGAAGAAGTCCAGTACATGCATAGATAGATAGATAGATAGATAGATAGATAGATAGACAGACAGACAGACAGACAGACAGACAGACAGACAGACAGACAGATCACACAGCACCTGCTTGATTAACGCAAATGTTTATATCTTTGTAGATTAAACCCAAACATGCATGAACTGACACAATATCCTTTTGTAAAATCCTGCCTAAACATGTTTTAAAGGGAACCATTGTGATTCCTCTTCAGACAAGTAAATAAAGAACAGATGACTATAACTGGTGGGGAAAAGAAAAGATAACATCCTGTAACACAAGTAACATTTAAACTTTTGTTTGTTTGTTTGATTGCCTTTTCACACATTGTATACCATATCTGGAAATCCACAGAATTAAGAATTAGAAAATTAATGCACATTCATGCCCACAAACTCTTCTATAGACTAAATGACTTTATGGTGTATGGGTGTAATTCTCCCACAGAGATGCTTTCTCAGTTACTTTCTCAAAAATGTAAAAATGTGTGAAGACTGACACTACATGAGAAAGACTTTGTAGGTTTTACAACTGTATGGAATGGAAGTTACTGGAATTTTCAGTCTAAACCAAGAAGGAACAGAAAGAGTCAGGACAGAGCCGAGCTATCAGAGCCAAGAGTCGCAACCAGTACAATGAAACTTCCTCTGGACAGATTGTTGCTGAACACCACTGAACATCCTAAAAAGTGCGGTGTGGTGGCGTCTGCACGGCCATGCCTTGTAAGAGTACCCGAATGACCAGACAGGAAGGTTGCGGTCCTGTCCTGTGAATCACTGGTACGTCTGCCCTGCCTTATGTTGTGCTGCGTCTAGTTAAACTTCAACCCAGCTTTGGTGGTTTGAGGAGTCACCTTTTTGTGGATTATGTTTTCCTTTTGACCTAATTGATGACTGACCTCCAGATCTTGCTGGGACAGTTTGAAGCTGAGTGTGAAGTGGCTTGGAAAAGATCAGCTCCTTTCAATCTAAGACCCTGGGGTGAAAGGCCCATCCCATACGGATATGTTAAAATATCTTGGATTTTCGTTTACAATTGAGGGAAAATGGAGCTGGAGACTGGCAGATAGTAGAGGCAACACCTGCATTGTGAGTGCTAAAACAATCCACTGTGGTGAAGAGAGAAAGTACAAGATCGTGAATACGAGTTTCCTCCGGAGCCCTAAAAATAGAGTGAGGAGCTTTGACGTCCTTGAGAAGCTCAAGTTGAGCAACTCCACTGAGTTACTCTCTCCGAGATGAAAAAACAAGACTTAGGCTTCCAGTTAAAGTAAGGAGATGTTGGAATGACTCACTAAGAAATGTAGCAGAGCTCATGAAAATACAAGAAATACATGGTCAACTGGCATCAATGTCCACCTTTTTTTGGCTCTGTTACAGTCTGGTGAACTGGATTCATTATCAATGAGGCATGTGTATTTTCTCCTTTGCTGGTGGACTATCTGCTTCAACTGTCCTCTAATCCTCTCTCACATCAGCTCATCTGTTCTGTTTAGGGCTGCAGCTTTCAAATAATTTAGTAATTGGGTATTCTACTGAAAATTCCTTACATTAAAAGTACTCCATGCAAAATACCGTGCTTTGAGCTTTACAATTAAATAAACAGTTCCTGGACACAGAGAAAATTTCTGTAATCCTGTAATCGAGGTACTCGAATTACTTGGGAAATCGTTTCACTCCTAGTTCCATTCAAAGAATTTAGATATGAGGTTGGCTATGCTGTCACTTTGGACCATTTCTTCATCTGAACTGGTAGATTCTCTGCGTGCAACTAGACTTGTTTAGGTTTCTTTGAAGATGTTTCGCCTCCTCTCCAGAAGGCTTCTTTAGTTCTCGCTGAAAATTAAGAAACATCTTCAAGGCAACCTTATCAAGTCCAGGTGCACGCAGAGATCTAACTTTGGATAACTATGACCTGGATGAATGAGAACCTACACAGACATCTATTGAATGACAATCTCAAATACACAATTACTTAATGTCCTTCAAACATTTCACACAGTTATTGCTTACCTATATTTATATGATTTACCCACAGAGCACAAAACATGTATTCAGGCCGGGCTGCTCCCATTTCTTACTCTGGAATCGTCTTAATCATCATTACTGTGATCAGAATGCTGTTCTCCCTGAGGGACGTCATTTCTTGCCAATTAGACACTGTGAGGACGTTACTGTTACTCTTTATTTACTCTATTATTTTGGCCTCCTCGCAATAATGGAATGAACAAAGTCAAATAAAGGTTAGTTGACAAAAATACTGTGACATTCACCTCATGACTCTGTTTATAGTGACTAAAGCCTCATAAACTATAAAGCAGAATGAGAGTTGACAGTTGGTGATAGAATTAGGGGCAAGAAAGAGAAACACAGAATGAAGAACAGATGTATCCAGCCTTTGCTCGACAAGGTTTTCAGAATAACAATTAGAATATGCGAAATATAAAACCTAATGATCAGGTCTGTCATACACAGAGAGAAGTCGGCTGATTACGTGCACGGAACGGCACTTAGAGAGCGTAATTAGACAAGTGTAGCAGTGGTGATGTCAGCAGCCAGAAGAGTAGAGATCCCCTCTTAATGAGGCTCGTCATGCTCTGCCTACAGGCTGCGATCTGACACGTGCGCGCGCACACACACACTTGTAAAGCTTGCATTATAGGTCACTTCTACACACTTACTTCTATTCAATTTCTTTAAATTAATATTTCAGTGTAACCCCAACTTAACTTTAACCTTAACCAATGACAACATCTCTAACTGTAGAGAACAATTACTGCATCCTTGGCAGAAACTGAATAATGTTTAACACCAGTTCAAGAAGAAAATTTAGTCAAGCATGTTTCTAGTGAATAAATGGAATGGATAAACGCCACTACTCAGAAGACAGTAGTATAAAAACTCAGAAGACAATAGCAAAATACAGCTTTATAAATAACCCACAAAAGAAAAAACAGCACTGTCAATCAGAATGGAAAATAAAAAGATTTAGGCCCCTGCAGTGGCAGATTATTCCTTTAAAATAGTTCTTTATGAATTAAAATCCACACCAAGTAATTTTAGAAAATTAAAGTCAGATTTGTGCAGCTGAAGTGTTTACGATAAATGTTGACCTGAAAAACACAAATCTAAAAACACAAAGAAAAACCTCCAGCACCAACAACTAATTTCTGAATCGGAACTTCATTTTATGATGACGCATTCTTGACAGAAAATATATTTCTTCCCTTTCTACCTTTATCAGTTTGCCTCTTCAACTCATTCTATACCCTCATATGCTCAACACTCTCTTTTCACTGCCATCCATTCATAACATTTTTTCTTACATCTGTGTCACTATACTAATTTTTTTTTCTGTCCATTTTGTCCTTAATTTATCTCACATCTTCCACATTGCTTTTGTCTCCATAGTGTACTTAAAGGCCTCATTTAGATCCTTCTGCGCTCCAGCTTCCTTTGCTTCAGTCTGTGGTCCAGAATCTCTGATCAGTGTTCTGATGATCAGGCTGTCTATCCTATTGCTCCCCTGCGTAACTCAGCAAACCCATTAACAGATTATCCACCCTTGCTTCCAAGAATTTCCCTATTTCAATTCAATTTCTTTATTTCCATAGCATCTGCTATGATCAAAATTATTAATTGTTTGTCATGTTAAGACAGGAGGTAAAGGGAAAACATATTTGACATGTATATGTATATATACATACACACACGCATGCATGCACACACACACACATAAAAAAGGGAATGTGACTGACAGGGGGAAACAGTGCTAGTGTGCTCCACGCGCTCTAATTACCATTGGTATCCATTTTATTTTTGGCCCAATTAGACCTTGCGTGAGACTGAGGTGCGCATTCTTTTATTCATCCAACTGATCCAGCCAGAACCTACAGGTTTCTGCACCTCGGAGATTTGACAGAGGGGCAGCAAATGATGTGGGGAACACAGTCTTTTACTGTACGAGCACAGGCGAATAGGTCGTACAGGTGGCATAGGATAATATTGATTTTATTTTTTTTTTAACTTGTTTGATAAGCTGTACTGTATGTAAAAAAATACTGTATAACACGTAGAAGGTTCCCAGTGTGCATCCATTTGATCAAATACCATGCAAATTTAAGATCTGCTGCAATTGCAAAGACATTAAAATACATCCTCCATCTTCACATGACCCTTTCTACTTTTGTCTCTATCAAATGAACCAGAAAATATGTACAATCAAAACAGAGTTGATAGAAATGAAAAAAAACATTATAATGGTGATATGAAAGGTCTGACAATGCATCAGTAAGTGTAAATGTCAGTTTGTAGCTATGAAAACAGATTTTCTGAGGAGAGAAGCATGATTCCACCTTGTGCAGCTTCACGCACTGTGTTTGATTTAGATCCTTTTATTCTCATCTGAGATGGAAATTTGTCAGTGAACCTCTCAAACTGGATTGGTGTCAAGTTCAAATCTAATTTTAGTCAATGTTGGCTACAGATTGAAACAGGTCTGGTCCTGATCTGGAGAAGCTTAGAGGAAAGACAGGTTATACATAGGTGGCCCAATGTGCAGGTGAGACACCGTTAAGAGAGTTTATTCTCATGATTTTGAGGCTATCTGGCAGTATATGTAATGCAGTAATCAAGAGATTTAAAATGCTTTACATTCAGACATCTGATGTTTGGATCAAACA
The DNA here is from genome assembly GCA_015343265.1 of Pao palembangensis. Classification (NCBI taxonomy): domain Eukaryota; kingdom Metazoa; phylum Chordata; class Actinopteri; order Tetraodontiformes; family Tetraodontidae; genus Pao; species Pao palembangensis. The sequence goes on from CM027081.1 coordinate 2,615,509, forward strand.
TCCATGTCAGTCACATTTTTCATAACAAATAAATAAACTTGTAATTACTCTCTGTAATTACATTTATTTGATTAATAACTACTAAATTCACATAAGACAATGTATTTTATAACAATAATTATACTAATAAACGTACCCTAGGAACATACTGCAAGTGTAAATAGTTGCTGAGGGAAGGGTTAACAAGAGGAGTGGGTAAAACATTAATTGTTGAATCTACGTGACAACAGTACCTCAACTGTAGTTGTAGCAGCACATTTTTGCTATTTACCAGCACATAATTTGGATAGGATAATGTGTTCCTATCTAGAGGTCATCCAAACTGTGTTTGTTTGAGAGTCCCACATCCACTGCATATAAATAAAAAAAGCTCTGAAAGAAATCATTGTTTTTTCTCTAACAAATGTGTGATGGATCTGTTGGTATTCAGTCAGGTGAACAATGTGTCACAAGCCACAGAGGTGAGTTTTAGAGTGTGTGAAGTTGCAGTAAAGTAAAAAAAAATGAAAATGATTCAAGAAATGAAGCGGAAATCACAGACACAAACACACATGGTTCACGCAGAACATTCTGCCAGAGTGACGAGACTGGCGAGCTGCGTGAATGCTGATAAGTGAAGATGTTGCAAGTGTGCACGTGACTGGCAGCAGGAGGCAGGTGAATGATGGCAGGAGTGAGAAGACTACCACACGCAAACTGTCCATCCTGATTGATTCAGACTGAGATTCCAAGGACAGAGTGAGATGTCGTCATGTCAGAAACGGCATTAGAATCATACTCGGCTGTGTTTTCCATGTTAATCAACAGGGAGTCATCATTTATGGAGAAACTCTTGTCTGGTAAACTCAGATGATTAAATTGACTGTTTGAGTAGTTTAATTGCATTCACTACAGACTGATTTAATCATACAACATATTTTTAAATGTATACCATATTTTTGAGTTATATACAGATAGGAGAATGATCTGTGAGTTTTTATGGATAGAAACGCTTGTTTTAGATTTTTGTTTTGAGGATAGCAAGATCTGATAAATGCTGGTGAGAGTTCTCCACAGTATATCTAAGCAGTGTTACTCTTTTTTTAATCAGTCCTAGAAGAACATCTGAATGATCTCCTTTGGTGCATGCTTTGAGCAGTAACAAAACCCTAACCCCTAATCATAACCCTATATAACCATAAACCACATAAAATAAAGGTGTTAGGACTTAGGAAATAACACAGTTCAAAGTTCACAGAAATGTAATAGTTTTTTCAACAAAACCAATAGTTGCAGGTAGGGAGAATTGTCAGAATCCAAAAATTGAGGCAGGTATTTCCAAAAATAGATCCCAAAAGGTTTAAGGACAAAAACTGTTGAGCAACATAACAGACAAAGATTTACAAAGCTCTGGCATGGCACACGGCACAATCAGGCACAATCTGGCACAGACTGACATGGACACTGGGCTTAAATATCCACTCAATCAAAATGGAGGGAGAATTACACAAAAGCAGGAAGTAGTAGGGTCGAATCTGAACACATAACAACCCAAAATGTAAACAAAAGCACATAGCACCCTGATCAAAACATAACGAAAGCTCATGCTGCTGGAAAAACAAGAAAAGCAGCCAATTTACCAACAAGAGGTGGATAACACTTAATGTGATGAAGGATTTCAGATGTTTCCACTCTTCTGTGAGGCTGAGGAGAGTACTCTACAGGCTAAATATTTTAGATTCAGAGGGTTTAAAACAAATACTAGGCTACGCTTTCGAACAAAAGAATGTGTTTCTGCTTTTTTCTGTTGTGTTTCTTCCATTTTTCCTACTATGCCAAAATGAGAGAATCAGGTCTATTACTTGGGGAGAATTTTTCTATAACGTGGCATTTAATCAATGGAACTGCAGATCTGAGCACAGAGAGCATTTGAGTATTGTTCAAAACCTTGATCGGTTTTATTCCTATATGATTATACAACGTATTGCTTCATTATGACTCCTCTCAAGTAAGAAAAAAAATTCTTCCATTTGAAGGTTGCAAAATGTCACGCAGATGCGACCCAAGACACAGATTAGGGCCCAGCTGCTGCAGCAGTGAGCAGACTCCGTAATACTGCAAATTCTTCAGATGCCGCTTGTTGTTGTGATATTCAGAACAGAAATATTGTTGATCTGTGATATACAGTATTTAGCAGATGTCCAAACAAAAAAATATTCTTATTGTGGTTTATCAAATAAAAAAAGTTAATCAACTCTTAGAAGACTTTGTAGTCTTCACCCAAAAAAATAAGCAAAAAAACAAGTGCATTACCCTGAAACTGTTGAAAAATACTGTATTGAAAATACTGTTTTGGTTTGATTCATTTCTGTGCTGCCTCACCTGCAGCAATTTCAAATCCTTTACCCAAAAACAATCAAATTGTTAGGGTCCGGCTTGCCGGCCCTTTATGGTGTGTGTGGGTTGTCCTGTGTTCTCCATGTAGAGGGCGTGGGTTCCCGGGATCCAGCAGTGGCTGCACACCTGTTGTTAATCGGCTCATCAGCAGCTGATTTGGGGAGGCTTCCAGCTGGTCCACATTGCTGGATCATTGTTGGTTTTTGTCTCACTGAAGACAGGTACCAGACTTATTCAGACTGAAGCTTTCATGTGTTTTTTGTGGATTGTGACTCATGAGAGTTTTTGCCGCGGTTCCCAGGTCACCACGTTCCTTGAGAAGAGTCTGAGTTCGGGTCTTTGGAAACCCCACAGTGGGGCCTCCCCTTGAAAAGTTTGGACTTTGAGTTTTGCATGAACATTGTTTTTCCTCCAGTCGGAGCGCCTTCTGTTTCCTCGTGTACACCCCATAAAGGGTGGTTTTTGCTTTTGATCGCCTGCCTCATATCTGTGTTTGGGTCCTAAACACTACGCTCCATAACACAAATTACCCAGATTTCACTATCAATTTCAGAATGAAGTTGAGGACAGAGGACATTTGTCAGTTTGACATGTTTACATTTTCTTTTTAAATGGTCAACATAATTATTCCACCTTAATGAAATGATTAACTAATATGTTGCAAATAATACCAAATGTTAATAAATGGATAAAATAATTTTTAAATTAAAAGTGATTAAAAATGTGTTTTTCAGCATTGGTGGTTTTTTTTTTTCAATTCATGGAATTTTTAAGTCTTTTGATGACACTGTGCCTCAACCAAACCCTCAACTTTAGAACTTCTAACACAGTATTGCATTGTCAAGATAATAACCTTATGATGCAAATTCCCATCATCTCTTCCTCAACTTCTTGATTAGTTGATTAAAGAAACAGAAAAATAAAATCTAAAATGAGTTAAACAATAACTGACAACAACAAAGAGGTCATTTCTCCTGTGACCACTGGCGGGTGATGCATCAACACTGCAAAACACGTGTGTACCATGAACAGCAGTTATCGCTTTACAGAAGAACGATGGTATGATGACTTTAAAACCAGTGAGATGCAGCAAGAAGACTTAAAGAATTCAGATGCTTCTCTCTCAAAACAGAAATAGATTTAGACAATTGGGATGTAATACAACACAGGACATTAAAGACTGCAATACATTAATCACGGCAGTGACGGTAGGCAAGTGGTCACACTCTTATTGAAGAAGTAAATTATGTTTTTTTTTTTTTTTTACATGAAATAAATTTAAATCTAGTATAACGACATAATAACACATGATATCAAACACTGTTTTCAGACTTGAAGTCCATTAATTGCACAAACCACTTTTATAGAGTCACTCCGTGAAGCGCACAAGTCCAGAAAACAACAAAGGGAGGATACAACAAATAAGGAACAAAAGATCTTTCAATTCAATTCAATTCAATTCAATTTTATTTATATAGCACCTTTTACAATAATATTGTCTCTAAGTGCTTTACAGAGGTAGAAACCCAGAGCCTGAACCCCCAGGTAAGCACAGTGGCAGGGAAAAACTCCCTTTTAACAGGAAGAAACCTTGAGCAGGACCAGGCTTACAAGGGGGAACCATCCTGCTGAAAGTTGGCTGGGTAAAGGAGGAATAAAAGAGGGAGACAGGACAGAGAGAATAAAGAGAGAGAGAGGGAGAACAGATACAATCATAAAACCAAAGAAATACAGACAAAATACAATCATAGAAATACAAACATATCAGACATATATACACATAATACAGCATAGCAGGTTGTTATAAAGAGATGAACAGTATAGGCAGGTGCCGACAGCGGACCCTGAGTTTGCCATAGGCCAATGTCCGTACAGCACGAAGGCCTGGAGACGGAAAACCTGCAGAGAAAGAGAGAGAGAGAGAGAGAGAGAGAGAGAGAGAGAGAAGGGGGGGAGACACACAGAACGACAAGGAAGACTGGACCCAGATAATCCCGGTATCTTTCCACATACATGAACTGGGAGCTGGTTCCACAGCAGAGGTGCCTGATGGCTCTTTACGGCTGGATTTTATGCGTAAACTGTTGTGGATGAGATTATGTCTTTAAAATACAGGTACAGGTCTGCTCCCTGTAGAGCTTGGTCCCCATTGCTGGTAGTAAGTCGAACTCGTGTCCAGTGAGGGTTGGACTCCGCCAGGGCTGCCCTTTGTCACAGATTCTGTTCATAACTTTTATGGACAGAATTTCTAGGCGCAGCCATGGTGTTGAGGGGGTCCAGTTTGGTGACCTCAGGATCGGGTCTCTGCTCTTTGCAGATGATGTGGTCCTGTTGGCTTCATCAGTCCGTGACCTCCAACTCTCGCTGGATCGGTTCGCAACCGAGTGTGAAACGGTCACTAATGCCACACCACTCTTTTCAAGACCTTGTTGATCCGTCCCAGCAGCTCAGAACTATGCAGTGGTGAATGCGTCATGAAATGTGTCAAAACAGATTTGTTTAACACCCGTATAAAACGTGATAACCTCTTACTACAACATATAAATGGCACTGAGATAAAGTTACACATGCACAAAACAATTGGACCATAGAGTAAATAAAAATCACCCAACATTACACCGCCAACAGTTGTGTATTCCCTGGGTTTGCCACTTCCCATTTCCCTGCTGTTTGCTTTAATCTTTGCCCAAGAGCCCGAATGTGTTAAATACCTAGAACTTACTCTCACACATTCAGGCTGTATTCTGCAACATAAAAACAGATTTCTAAACATGTTGGCTATGTAAGGCGACTCTCTCTTCATGCAGTTCACTTTGAAAACAAGCAAAGCTCAACGTGTCCACACTACATTGGTAAAACTCTAATCTACTCTTCAATGCACTTGTATTTCTACTATTTTTAACATAACCCTTTAAAGTTAACTCACAGCACAGACATTGAATTACGTGCACGTACATGTGGGTCAAACCTATATTTATCTGTATTTTGGGAGCCCAAACATGGATGATGAAGGTGCGAGTGACTGGTGGAGATGCTAATAAAACTGTACAGTATGTGATGCCTTTATCTCTATGGGAATAATAGAGTGTTGTTAGTTACTACTTTGGCTTGCATCCCATATTGTAGCAGACACTACTAACTTATCTCACACACACACACACACACACACACACACACAGATAGAGAGAGATAGTGAGTTCATTAATTGATAGCACATTACAGGCAACTAATGAGGACATTTTTCAAGCCTCTAACCTTTACTCAAGTGTTAACAGTGTACTTGCTTCTGTGTGTGACCATGTACGTGTGTGTGTGTGTGTGTGTGTGTGTGTTTTACCTGTTCCTGATATCAGGCAGGTTAAAAATAGGCTGTCCTTCAAGAAGTAAAGCAATAATTAGGTGTTTCCAGTTTGTCAGGAAATCAAGCGTGTAGTTGAATTTGAATCTTTAAAAAGGAGGGACAGAGAAATACTTTCAGTCCATTTTTCTGTTGGAATCTGTTGAGAGATCTATTGTTTCTTTTATTACAGGTTCTGTACAGACTTTCTGCACAAATGGTTTGATTCGTTTTAGCATATATTGTTTTTTGTTTTGTTTTTTTTATGTTTCCCATGTCCCAAACTCTGCATCCCTGGTCTCTTCTGCCTCCTGCCAGTAGTTTTCTGTCCACCTGCCACAGCTCCGTTCTATCTGCCTGCAACTCTGATCTACATTCCAACTGATTTGTGAGCCTGCCTGTCTCAAAACTGCCTCCTTTGTCCCAATAAACCTGATATTTGTTTTGACTCTGTCCTCTACCTGAGCTCAGTCTGTTTCCTGGGGGACTGTTTTCTATCTCCATAGAGCTTTGCCAGTTCAGACCCCTACACCAGATTTGGATTTCCAGTACTGGAATGTTACAAGGTTTCTGGCACATCAGCCAGCTTCACTGTTCGCCAGCCTCACCTGAGGGAACATTAATGTGTGTATCGCTAATCTGTGTATTAAGGTGTGTATTACTAGCAGAATAATTTCATAATTAACACTTTGAAACATGCCTTTTCAGCCATGCTGTATGTCCTTTCTAAGTCCTAATTTGTTATGTCTTCAAACGTATAACACTGCACTTAACATCAATTAAAGAGCATTTTATTCGACTGTTGTAAGCTATTATATGTTAGCAAACAATTCTGTATTATCACGTATACAGAAAGGTCATCCATTATTGACTTGGCTGCAGCATTATTATGCTGCAACGGAAGGTGTGTAGGTGGAATGATGTAGATATGGGCTGGGAAGACAGAATCTACCTGACCTTGTTTGATTGTTCAGCCTTTCAGTTGTGTTTCATTCATCTATTGTCATAAATCAGGTTTCTATAAAACAATTCTATTCACGAAATGATGCAATTTTCAGTTAAGGTAATTGTTTCAGGTATTGGTTCCAGTGTGATAGTGTCTCTTCCAGTGTTTTGGTTTCCCCTTTGCTGAAACATGTTGCTGTTTCAGTTGAGTGAGTTTCCTTTCAACCATATTGTAATTTTAATTTGTGTGATCCCAACTGGTTTGTCTTTGCTATCTTTGTCCTCATCCTCCATATTGTCCTGTTTTCTACCACCTGTTCTCTCACCAGAGTGTCAGCTAGTGGCTGAGGGCAGCTGTACAAGGACATTAAAAGTCTCCGGTCTATGCCCTTGTGAGCCCACCCTGAAAGCACTATCCAGTCCCACTGCAGTCCCACTGATGTGGCCTACACAGGGATAAATACAGCATTCACAGAGCTGGGTGGGGGATGAGTGGGTTCTAATTAGTTCCAAAACCCCAGCTTAGACGTATTTATTAATGCGCAACATGTAACACACCAATATGAGTAGTTTATGAGTTACGTGATCGGACATCTGAATGCACATACCCAGGATTGAAAAACTGAGCTCCTCTCATATGGTCTTGCAAGAAGGAGAGCAAGTGATGATTGTTAAACATGACATTTTTATTTTAATATTTAAAATAATGGCCTAAAAGGAAGGAAGTTGGCCAGTATGCCCCATGACACTGTAGCATGAATTGAAAATAAATGATTAGACAATGACAGAAAAATGTGGAGGCTCGAGGAGAACTAAAGAAGCCTCTAGGATCAGAGGTGAAATGTCTTCTTTCCCCCATTGGGCAGCCCCTGAAAGCTCAGATGAGTCTGACCCTGTTAATGCTTTTTTTTTTTTTTTGCTCTTCTTTGTTTTGATGGTATCGTCATGGTGCTTGTGTCTTGTGTTGTTTGTTTGTTCTATATTCCTTGCCCCTCCCTTTTGGCTTGTTCTTTCCCTGGCAGGTTGAGTGTGACCAGCAGAGTGGGACCCTGCAGTGAGACACATCTGGATTTCATTTCATTGCTGCAGCTTCCATCCCGGCTGCTGATGCCACACCTGTGCCAGATCGTTACCTACCAGTACAGCAGAGGCAGTACTTATTCTAGTGCCTTCTTGTATTTTTCCTACAGACAGCTTCATGCATGTTTCAGCCTGCCCTGATCATAGAGACTATTTGTTTCAATTTGTTAGAATATTTCCTTGGACAGAGCTTATTTAGTTTCATGCTGGCAATAAATGCCTTTTGAACTATCTCTGTCTGCTAACTCTGCAATCTGGGGTCTCACTCTGAGCCCAAATCGAATCGATATGAAATTAGATTGATGTAAAGTTAGCTGGACTATTACATATAAGACAGCTGTGGCTGGTGAACGGTGTCTTATCCACACAGATCTAAACTGCTTCACATGATATTAGATTCCGCACTCCAGCAACACATTTCAGTGTCTTTTCACTTTTTGTGTACGTGCATGTATGTCCACATGAGGACATAGAGTCTGAAGTGGCTAGCATTTCACACATTTAAATGAGCTGGATAAGGACCTTCAATAGCAAGAAGTAGCATTCAGCCTGTGTGCACTGAAAGCCTTTATGTCAGGATCTTGTCAGTCATTTTTCAGTTGGTAATGCTGGTTTCTAATCTGTTCCTAGTATATTTTGTCTTTGCTGTCCTTCTGTATCTGTGTTCAACTATCTTGTTTTTTCCTTGTGGACATTTGATGAAAACTCTCTGTTGGTTTACTTTTGGCACTTTGTCTCCTGTGTAGATTCAAAATTTCTATCATGACAAAACAGCAACTTTTTCAAGGACAGCTGCCATAAATGGAGCATTCATCATTTCATGCCTGAGGATGAGGTCAAGGACAGCGTTCCACTTCCTCCATGCCCATGGAAAAGGAGCGAAACGTCAAACAACATGGAGGTAAAAGGTATTTGTAGCTTACACTGTACCCCCTTCCCATCGCTGTAGTTGTTATGATTGCAGCAAAATCTGTTTTACTGAGAGTTTTATTAATTACATTATATGCCTTATGAAAGAGCTCCAAGAAAAACAAAACAAACAAACAAAAAAAAAAAACAATAAAGCTCAGTGGGCTACTGTGCCATCCCATGATTGTTCAGAGAATCAGAGGCTGCAGCAATACATGGGCTCAAGTGTGTGTGTGTGTGTGTCTGTCTGTCTGTTTGTGTTTGTGTGATAGAGAGAGAGAGGGAGAGAGATACTCTTGGATGGATAGGCATGAATTTGAGATTATTTTCACTTGGAAGTCATGTCAGGAATCTTGAGAGTTTCCTAATGAGACCACCCCTCATGTTTCCTGACAAGCATTGTTTCAATTGTGCATCCATCTTATGTCTAACTAGTTGTGATCCATACACCCATAGAATTCAGACCATAAGGGGCATTTTGATACATCCCCATAACAGATGTGACAAAATAGCATTGGCAATTAAAATGATTGACTATGTTTCACTATTCAGTATGATGAAAAGACATGTTTACATTGACACTTTAAGAGAATAAGCTGAAAGAAAATGCTTCTTAAAAGCAGAATTCCATTGCAAACTCTAAGAAGTTTGAACTCAATTTTTTCATAAACCATGGTTCAGGTGTGAAGAGTTGAAGGTCCAGGAATGCTGACGTGTCTATGAGCAATATACAGAAGCCTAACTCTGCATCTGTGGTGTATAAATGAGTTCTTCATTGTTCAGTCTTTTCCAGTGATTGAATGAGTGGATCCAGACTTGTAATGTACTTGTCAAAGAAGACGAGGAAAGTATTCGATCAATAAATTCTAATCACTTTAAACTGATAAAGATAAGAACTGAGCCAATCACTTTTTTATAGTGTATGAACTCAAGACTTCAGTTATTTACATTTTGAACAGAAGTAAGTTTAATTTTGTGTGTGACTGTATAAACTATTAGTCACTATCTACTAAGTAGGAATATATCCATAAAATAAAGAATGAATCACACGGACTCATCTTTCTTCAATTTAGCATAATTGTTTATCCATAGTTTTGAAATTTTGAGTGATCATATAATCAACTTCGTGGAACATTTTATTTTATCAACTTTGTGGTACTATAATTTTCTCTAGATTTTTGTATCATAGAGTGTCCACGCTTTTTTGTCTTAAGAGCTAGTTTTAAGGAAAGTGATCTACCTATATTTCAAATGCTTTCTTAGCCTGCTTTGGAGGGAAGGCAGTATGGTACTTTTTTAAAGCGTCTAAAAATTCCGCTGCACATTTTTCTTCTTTGGACTAGCAATGATAGATTGGCAGATTAGATAAGCACACTTCACTTGTGAAAAAAAAGAAAGTCCTGCTCTCTGACAGAAATGGTGTTTGGGTTCCACTTTGCCCAAATCCCCTGCTCATTTTTACATGTGAACAACTGCTACTTTTCAGTATTTAAAGGGATACTAATAAATAAATAACAGCCTAAAACCGATGGTGAGAAACTTAAACATGCATTATAGAATGAAAAAAAGCAAATAAAATGCAGTTTAAAAAAAAACAAAAAAAACAGCAGACTATTAGGGGAAGTGCAGCAACTTCAGTCTTATCAGTGAAAGTGCAGCTTCGAAGCAATATGTTCACTGAGTTCATTCACTTTAAGATTTTGCACCTCAGCCTTGTTGCCCAGAGATGTCTGAGCTCGTTTTCTGCCCTGCATCAGCAGGCAGATGTAAACGAGGCTGCTGCTGGATGTCGATTTTGCAGTACGTGAACAGCCACAGAGCAGTTAGCACATCAGACACATGTCAGCTCTGTTTACAATAGCAACCACGTCAGTTTGAAGGCGGCGCCACTCATGTTGGACTAATTACCCACAATGACGAATGTGCAAACCGCAAAGAGGTGAAGGAGCGTGAATTCCACCAGGGATGACACCAAAACTGCCCAATGGTGCTATTACTTCTACCATACACTGAAGAAGGTGAGCTTCTCCATCTCAGCCATGACCTTCTTTTACAGAAGCATCGTTGGGAGCATCCTCACATGCTCGACCTCATCCTGGTTTGACAATATCACAGCGGTACAGAGACATAACCTCAACAGGATAATGAGAACTGCTGAAGAAATAATTGGTGTCTTACTGCCACATCTGCAGGACATCTACCCAGAACTCTGCTCGCACACAGCCAGCAGCATCCTCAAGGACCCCAAACATCTTTCTCATGGCAGGTTTACACTCAGGAAAAATACAGAAACACGAAAAGCTACTCAGTACTGTCATACTGTCAGTCTGCACAAAACAAACTAAAGTATTTATCTTTGTTAATATTTAACTGTTCAATCTGTCTTAACCCAGTTTTAGATTATTTGCTTGTTTAGTGTGGTTTCTAGTTAGCAGCGTCAGAGCATTCATCTTTATATCTGCTCCTGATGCTAATTTGTATATTGTCATATAACTTACGACATCATAGCAGCATATCTAATTATCAGCTAAACCCTGACCAGGCAAACAACGCACATCTGTTGAATTCATTGTCCTCTAAAGAACAAATCTGTGGATTTTGTACCACCAGTACTTCCAAGAGGTTTGCGAAGTGTTTGACCAAGTTAATATGTCTTCCCAGGAGAAGCAAATTAGGAACAAACATTGTGGAAATATTAAAATGAACTGCTTAACTTTTCATTTTTAGCGGCAACAGGGAGTCTGTTCGAGGTGATATTTGGTTTGGTTCATGGGTCATAATCAAATCAAATCAAGAGACTTTTTTTTCCAGTACAAAGACAGTGTGTGACAAACTTTGTCACATGAAACGATGGCTGTTTAAAGACACATGGCGACCATTACAAACTGTTTATGATATGAAAAGTTTATTCTTCAGACTTCTAAAATTTAGGCACACAATTTCATTCTTTTCTTATATTTTAATCTAAATAAAACTAATCTCATCAGACAAATTTAAATATAAGTGCAACACAAGCTGTAAATAAAGAACTAGTTTTGAGGGGGGTTGAGAAGTGGGTACCACTCGTCTATAAGGTACTTCTTTCCTCAAAAACCTCTTAGGCAACAGTTTGCATTGTTGTTGGTCTTGGAATACTAGGTGCCTGATAATATGCTGAAACACAGATTCGTAAAATGAGGATATTAAGATACTATTAAATTAATATTTAGGATATGGTGATGCTGTGTTTAGCACACAGTTAGCAATGTTGGAGAAGCTTAGCATCCAGATTCTGAGGCTTTTGGGTGTTTGTTTATCTAATAGCCCAGCGCTTTTCTCCCACAATCTAAATACATGCACATTAAGCTGATTTGGCACTGAAGCCACAGCTGTGGGTATGTGACTGTGTGTTGTGTGTGCAGGGGTTAATTTCTTGGAAGAAAAAAGTAAATGTATTTTTTGAATGAGACATGTTTCTGTAGATGTTGGTTGTTACAGGGAGCACCTGCAGGTATCTTGTACAAACAAGCTACATTATTGTAGAAACTTCCTGAGCTCTGGATAGTGAGTTAATCTATAATCACACAGAGATCAAAGTTTGCTATGCTTATCTTCTACTGTGCCCTCTCACATGTATTCAGATCTGGAGAATATGTCCCAATTTAGAATCAATCAGATGAATGTAGCCATCTGAAATTAAGTGTGATATCTTTGTCTCATTTCACATCTGATGGATGATTTCTCTGGTTGTTGCTATACTTCTACCATCCCTCCTAGACCCTCTTCTGTAAAGAAAGAAGACATAAAGACACAAAGACTGAAAACACTTCCAGGATAATTATGTCACAAGTTGCTTTGAACTTTTACAAGGTCACCCACTGTTAGCTCTTTCTGCATCATATAGGTTTCTGTTATCTGCACATTGATGTTTATCGTGGAGAAACACACTGTCAGTGTTGCTTTTACTCCTCCATTTTATTGTGGTGGTTGGCACCAAGAATCACTGGAAAGTTCACATTGAACACTGATCTAATGGTGGCTTTACTCACATTAAAGACAATAGTGAGACTCACATGCGGGTTGTTACTGTGTGGGGACATCTCTGGTCATCACTATCGCTTTCCAGAGTCAAAAATATTGTGTTTGGTATGCCTGAGCAATTGGATTCACATGACTACAAACATGAAGGCAGTGGTGGCTGGATTCTCAAAGGAAGACACTCGTTTTTTTCTTCATCCACATTCTACATGCCACATATTTTGTTACAATCATTACATTACTACAGTACAGGTAGACACTCAATTGTTGACATTGTTGACAAACTTTAAGCAACAGTGAAAAATAAACACCATTGTCCTGCTTTATCTGTTTAAAGGGAGTGATTATGTGTTTAATTGTCAAGTTTAAATTAATAAATGGACGTGTCGTGCTCCTCGCTTTGTTCCTCTGTGGGTAAGAATTAATTCTGGTATAGCAACACAACTCCCTGTTTGCTTGTGCAACGATATTGCTGATTCCTTGCAGATACAAATACTTAAGTGATCATTTAATTCAATCCAATGACGTCTCAACAGTCTAAAAACCATTACGTTACTGGGAGTCATTTTCCAGTGTTGAGCACCTCTGACATTGTGACTGGCAGAAAAATGGAAATACTCTTCCACATCAGTGGGTAGCAGCAGACAACATAGTTAATTACCTTGCATGAAAGGCATATTTTTTGTTTTTTTTTTTGTTTGTTTTTTCTTGAGGCACATGATGTGAGCATGCCTTAACTATGTTGTTTAGAGATGCACCTCTGACAGCAACATGTGGAAACTGCCAACATTAAAATGTTTTTACTCATTAAGAATTGCCAAGATGTCAACAGTCCTGTACCATGATACTCAAACACGTGAAGACTCCTGGGGAACATTGGAATCTTATTCTTCTATAGATTTCCGTGGCTGCCTTGACTAGGTTAACAACCTTAAAGTTCAGCAGTAGTTTCTGGAAGGACATTTCAGGTCCAAGAGGAAGCAAGTGAACTGAGGAAGGATAGTGGTTTCTAACTGAAGTTTGTGGAGGTTTTTGGGTGACTACGGCCAAGCAGTTCCCAGTTCTGCCAACCAGAGCTTTTCTCTCATTTTCTACAACATCTTTGTGGGAAAAAAAAAAAATCTCTGACACTCTGTCTTAGGCTATAGTGTGTCAATAATGAAAAGAAATAATGGCATGCAATGATTTCTGTAAGAAATGTTCTATTTTAAAAAAGGTTCAGAAATGACATTAAGCATAGATAGATAGATAGATAGATTTCTGTGTCCCTTCTTTTGGTAACTGCAGCATTCATCAGACATCAGTCAATCTTGAAGAAAATGGTACAATAAGTCAAGGCCTCAGAGCACTAATTACTCAGTCTTTTCAGTTTCCAGATGTATTTTTCTGAAGCAGCTCATTTCCTCTAGATGTGACAATAATTCTGAGGATTTTCAAACTGTAATAGAGAATCTCTGTTGTGTGATGGAGAAGAGGTCTGGGTTCTTTTCTGCGTGTTGTGTGGAAAAAATAAATGCATGGTTTTTGCATTATTGGTAATGCTGGGTCAGTTGTCCAAAAAAGGAAAGGAAAAAAAAACTCTTGAAATGAAGATGGCCGTCATCCACAGGCATGTAGAGCAATATATTCAAATGTTAATATGTTTTCAGGAAATTTTGGATAATAATATTGACTAATTCAGACCTCATGCAGAACAGGCTAAAATAATTCTATTTTTTTCCCCTAAAGTGTAATAAAACACCCAAGAACAAATCTAAATGTGGTCTTTTGAGGTCATAATTCATACCAGGGTGAAATAGACACGGACTAGTTTTTGTCTACTTTAAACATGGCCTCAGTGTGGTTTTAGCTTGCTGTTATGTTGCAGTTTTGGTCCAGAGTTTGACGTGTGGCTCTCACTGCAGCTACATCAAATCTGTATCTAAAAGAAACAGAAAAATCATAATTTTTCAGTCCTACTTAAACATATGCAGACTCCAGCTTTGACGTCAAGCCCTGTCAGTCTGCTTTTCACTTAACATTTGTTTCTTCTTTAACACAGACTTAATTCCTGCCTTTCTCCCACATCCTGTCATCACTTTTCTTTCAACTCTTCTGACATCTTCTGCCTTTAACTCAGATGCTCCCTGAGTTTCAAAGACAGAAACACACTGTCAAACTGTTTTCCAAACAACTGTGAAAAGACAAGAAATTTACATTAAATCCTGCTGATTTCCAGGTGTCACTTGACTGCTTCAGGACTGTGTCGACACATCCAGCAGGTTCAGTGTCTTTGTTTTACAGTTTTAGGTGGAATGCAGTATTTGCAAAGATCATAGGTCCTGGCCAAATCAACATCAGCTGCTGTCCTCCAGTACCTGCTTCCAATTTGAATCCAGTTCCAGTCCTCTCAGTATGCTCAGACTTGCACATCTGGGATAGAAACACTACTGATTATTGCCCATGTGTTACTGCGATGCATGCATGCATGACCCCTGTTGGACACACGTCAGGGGTCTGGATGCGGTATGATCGAATTTCTACTGACAAGTTCATTTAATCATCATATTAACTGCCTGGTAGAGATGGAGCTGCAACAAATATCAGCTATTTAACAGTTTGAGGTTCAGGCAGGCTATGCTGTACCAGAGAGCACAGCTGATACTAATTAAAGCTCCTATCGCAACAAAAATTTGTGTTAATCTGCTGCTAACTAACTGCATAAATCAGCAAAGAGAATTGCAGTGAAAAACAAAACAATACCATGAGTAGACACAGATGGGGGTAAGTAGTCAAGTGG
This sequence comes from Pao palembangensis, assembly GCA_015343265.1. Classification (NCBI taxonomy): domain Eukaryota; kingdom Metazoa; phylum Chordata; class Actinopteri; order Tetraodontiformes; family Tetraodontidae; genus Pao; species Pao palembangensis. The sequence continues at coordinate 2,630,952 of CM027081.1, forward strand.
ACATGACAGGAAAAGACAAAAACAAGTTGCTGGTAAAGTAGCATGTGGAGTTTTTGATGGAGACAAAGACAAGGAAAAATGGAAGCAGTTTCATGAGAGTGATTGTATTGTGAGTTAGGAAACGAGGTGGGGATCAAACGACTCTGCAGCAGCAACACAACAATAAGCATTTCTTCCTCACCCAGGAAGTGCTTTCCTGCTGCTGCTGCCATATTATAATGCTTTAGATCTCTCTCTCTCTCTCTCTCTCTCTCTCTCTCTCACACACACACACACACACACACACACACACACACACACACACACACACACACACTCACTACGGATAATCGGGCTTTATTGAAGTCCTGGATAACTAAGTCATTTTTGTGATTATAAAGTTTATTCATTAATTATTTGCTCTGTTGTCTGAATTGCAACTATGCAGCTCTCACTTTTATTGAGAGGTTGGCGGTTAAAATGCCATCAATTAATACTTGATTTTATTTATATATTACAGTTAATACAAAGCAAAATTACATTAGGGTCAGATAAAAGAAGCTGTTAGTGCATAAAATAATTTGGTATTCAGGTGAAGCTGGGAAAATCTTGCTGTTGAGGCCTAAGTAAGCTACAGAGATAAAATCAGTGCTGGCGAAGTTCCGACATCTCTCTGCTAAACCAAAGCCAACACGGTTCTGGGCCAGACCTGGCATCAAGCCAGCACTGCTGGCTGACTGCTGGCACGGTGAATGGTGCGTCAGCTGGAAGCATGCCAGATCTAACAATGATGTGCAGCGTGTCTGCGGCTGGTTTGCACCGCCCACACGTGGCACAAACTTCTCTGGGATTTTAAAACACGTGGCAGCTCTTTCAGGTTAGTTGGTCTTTGCGTTTCATCCTGCTGGGTTTATTTGCTACAGTGTGTATTAACATGCTCAGCACTTACTAGGATTTAATAAACAGGCTCAGTTTCCCACAATGAGAAAATTAGCCCATAGCTAGTTTTAGCAAATTTTTCCCTTCTCAACTCAACTTTATTTATAAAGTACTTTAAAACCAAACATAGCTGACCTTAAGTGCTGTACATAAAAACATAAAACAAACAGTAAAACAATAAAACAAATAGTAAAAGAATAAAAGCAATAAAACAAATGTGGTCTCAAGCTGGCTTAAAAGCCAAGGAATAAAAGTGGGTTTTAAGACGGGTTGCTTTAAAAAGTTTAATTAACCCTCCTTAATAGAGTCAACTATCTGCACGGACAGACTTTTGTTGTTACCTTTTTGGGGGAATAAAATATTTTTTTCTAAAATATATTCTTGACACACTCTGCTTATATAAATGAACTCAGATCAGGCTGAGGTATGGCAAAGGGGTAAACATGTTATAACCTTGTTTAAGGTTCTTTTAACAGGTTGTTCTCTATGTTCTTCCATAGACTCAGTCCTTTCCAGTCAAGTCCCACAGACAACAGACCTAGAAGAGCCTGGACCTTATCGTCTGTCCACCTCTTGTACATTCTCTTCTTTTATAGTTTCCAAATGATCAAAACACAAGAAATATGAAACAAAGCTTCTAGAAAATGAAACAAAAAAATTTACAGCGACATACTGGCTTAAACTTGGTGGGTAATTGGAAATGCAAAATGCTGTAAGTGCATCCCACCAATCCCACCATCACAGCCCCCGCCCCTCTGGAACTCTGCAGAATCTGAAAATCGCCCCCCCCACCCCACCCAACATTTTTAGTTTTTTTTTTTTTTTTTTTTCTCCAGGTCATTTTTGTGGAAATGTGTGGAGCTTTTTTAAACTCCTGGGTAAATGATCAAAGTTCCTGTGGCGGAAGAGGGGCTATTGTTGTGTGCTGTCAGACTTCTTGATTCTGTACAACAGCTGCCACATCATCTCTGTCTGTGTATTCTCCTCATCTCCAGAGAGCATCATTCTGTCACTTCCATCCTGCTGTCAGCCTTTTCGTCTCTGCCACACTCACTCTGACATCCCCATCTGTTTTTTCATTGTTTCTGTTTTATGTGTGAACCACCTACTGACCAGTGGGTTATTGGTCTTTCATGCTGTCCCCTCAGGTCTTCTAAACACCTCCACCTATCTTCTAACCCTTATTTACTTGCTGCTATTACTCTCTGTAACCTTGCATTCCCTCCCCAACAGATCTGTGAGGTGAGACTAAACCTTACTAGCCAGGTGGCACTCACAGATAAAGAACACAAATGTGCATCTGAGTGATCTTCTGTGTTTATTTTTTGTGTTTCCATTTGTGACACCGAAAAACTGACACAACTTTGATTCTGTTGCACTCCTCTCCTGAAGGCATCTTGCAATCTCTGTTTATCAAACTCAGATGTTCAGCAAAAAGCTGAGAAAAAAAGATAACCTCCAACTCTATCCATTCTTTACCCCAATCTCCCAGCATCTCACAACCAGTAATATAAAGAAAATCACACACAAAAACACCGGCACCCATGCCTCTTCACCTGCACACCACGCTCAGACATCGCGCTGTGTTGTGCTCTCTCAAAGGTGCTGTGGCAGACGCACAAAGACTTAAGGTACAACAGAAAGTTTAAAGAAAGGAGGCGATATAATAACACACTTCATCATATATACCACACACCTTCCACTCCTCATTCAAACTCTGTCTTGCAGAAACCCACTATTTTCTCACACACACACACAATTTTCACACTCTGTGCTGCCAAATTGTGTTTGCACTCCACTTTACAAATTGAAGTAGCTGCCAAATTCTGCAAAGCTGGCTACCAATCAAACAGAAGAAAACATGAAGTCTGAAAAGGGGAAGAGTTCTGACTCCTTTCGGGAGCCAAAGAGCTGCTGTGTGTCTGTCCGTCAAAATGACAGTCAGATATGATAATGCTTGAAAGAACAATTTGCAGCACATTAATAGAGTTTAAGTTTTCCGATTGCCAAGAATTCTGAAAAAATACATTCTCACTCTGACCGAAGAAAAGATGTTTGTCCGTCTGTGCAGCATGAGCTCCGTGTCTTCTCCAACCTTTGACCCTATGATCCAACAGCCAATTTGGACTCATTGTAAACAGGTTTTTTCAGCGGAAAGATCTAGCGCCAAGGAGCATTGTTACCGCAAAGACATGACCTACCAAACACTTATCGAATTTTAATTCATTGCATGGTTAGCATTATTATTTTATATATATATTTGTTTTTCAGATGACTCTGCGGATTACTAAAGAAAGAAATCAAATCAGAAATTCAAAGATAAGTGCAGGTTGGGCTTATCTTTACTATCTGATACCAGATTTTTGAATCGTTATCGTTCATTACTGATTCTGAATCAGTGTGTTAGGCACTCTGATGATGAGTTGGTACTGCAGCAGTTTTAAAGTCTGAGGAAAAATTGCATTAAAAACCAAAAGTTGGTATCAGCAAGCAGCTAACAAATTCAATTACTGAATACAGAGTTGAGACTTTGGTGGGAGGTATTTCCATGAGTGGGGGGGAGATGAATGCTACTGTTAAATGTAAAGAGTATGAAGATGTGGAAAAACACAAACCTCCTCAAAATAGCATTGCTGTGCTGTTTTCTGCAGCCTTAAAAATGATGCCCAGCGTCAGACTCTTTAGTGTCAGAGAATGATTACAGAACAAAATAACAAATCCAGCTTTTAATTATGAAAAGCCGACACCGAGAGAAGAGCCAATTAAGCTTGTTACTAACTCAGTTGAGAATGAAATGCGACCTTTTCTGATGCTTGACTCTGACAGATAATTGGTTACATCTTAATCAGAGGCAATGCAAGACTCACTGTAATCACAATTATTATTTCTAAAATCGCTGCCAAAAAATAGATTAAGCCCACATGCCTGGTTTTGAACAAGGTTTCTTCCTGTTAAAGGGCAGTTTTTCCTTCCACTGTTACTTGTTGAGGGTCAGTTTCTAGATTTCTGTAAAGTGCCTACAGACAATTTTGACTGTAACAGATGCTACAGATGAAGTGAATTATTGGATTCAATGGAAAGGAATTTAAAAAAAAAAACATCTTAAAAGGCTAAATCTTTAGACACACCATGGACGCACAGTAAAACAAATACCTCCACTTTCTTTCTTGTTCTCCAGCTAACTCTGGCATTTGCCTGACACTGTCACAAATTGAGGTACTGTTAGGGAAAGCCTTTAATTGTAAACTGTGATTGTAATTACATTACTGGTAATTAAGCATTTTTTGTTTGATGGAAAAAACAATTTTCAAAAGTAAAAGTCTGTACAAAAGTCTGTAAAAATTCACAATTAACACACATGCACACACCTCCCAACACACACACACTTTAGCAAAGGCTAAAGTGAGCAAAGGCTTAATCCGAATTTGATTGCAGTGTTGGTATATTTTCCCTTCCTTCTGCATAAAAATAAGTTTTCTTCTTTATTTGCTGGATTCACCTTTATGAAACAACGAGGAAACTCATCTGTAAAGCATCCTTTAATCATCATTTGCATAGATATGAGGTCATCCATGCACACAAAACGTGCTTCTCTGTGAAACATTGGGGTTAATGTCTATTTCAGTCCTCTAATTCTTTCCCCAATAATTGTATTTGCAGTTATGCATGAGATGGCTTGGATATTGTTACAGATATTACAGTAAGAGCAGCCAATGGGTCACTGACACTCTGGTCTCCACTATCAATTGCCACCACAGGAGAATTCTTCATTCAAAGAATATTGCAGTAAATTCAAGCTTGATTTGGATTGGTGTTTTACATGTACTGCAGACACTTTAATAGTATTAAAATAACCCACTACTGAATCATTTATCTTCTGCTAACCACCAGTTCACCAGCTTAACCAAGGTCAGCGCCTGTTCAGGAAGCACTGGTGGAAGTTCTCCCTCATCCAGGTCACAGTGGCACCAGGATTTCTCCTGTGTTTGAACAGGATGAAAACATTGTTTATGAGCTTCTCAGGAAACTATTGTCAAGCCTTGGAATAAATTTGTGCTCGGAACTGAGTTCCTGGAAGTCTGCATGATAGTGGGATCTCCTCCAAAGGTATGTGATGTCTAGAATCTGATGACCTGTGTGATACAGGTGGATTTCACACTTTACTGTTAATTACAAGACACATAGAAAGGTAGGTGTAACAATGGAGGCGACCTCAAGCAATTGGCTGAAGAGGTAATTGACTCAAGTTAAGCAAATGTGTTGTTTTATCACAGACATCCTTTGCTGTGCTTGTGCTGAGCTTTGAAAATAATGTGATTAGTATAATTTCTACAGATAAGGACTAATGCTTCAAATGACTCGGCTGTGATCTTCTCTGTCACAGAGCAGCATGTTTGTGTTTCTCTGGTGACACAACTGTTGATGGCTAAAATTAATAGCTAAGACATCTAAAAATAAAAGCATGGTTATAGCCAATCCTTCGCCCTGATGTTATTCGTCAGATGGATGGTTGGTGTGTTTGAATGCAGCAAAAGCTAACAGCCCAGGAGCCCACCTAATGTGATAAATGATAATCTATTAAAATGGATCAAGCGGATGCTTTCGGCTGGATGCTGCAGGTGAAGTATCTCATGGTGTAGTGCAGTCATCCAAAGTAGATCTCTCTGTGTCAACTGGACTGAAAGGTTTCCTTGAAAACGTTTCGCCCTCTCTCCAGAGAGCTTCTTCAGTTCTAAGTTTGCTGGGGCAGAGCTTGAAAATATAGCCCTGTGGACCATTGGCATGTTAATGGCCCGGGTGGTCACCTGAGAGTCCTTGGCAGGGTGGTTGGCAGGGTCGTTCATTCAGTTTCAGTTGGGGTGCTTCCCCTTTGTCTGTTGGGTCACATGTTAATGAGTCTCCAGGTCTGGTCAAACAGCGTGAATGTTTGGAATGCTGATGAAGAGAGTGGAGAACTGCATTGTACGTGGGTGACAGAAAGTGCCTTAGTCCACCACCTCTGTTTAAAGATGGTTTTTCCAACTTTACGTGGATGGCTTCCTTGACACCCCTCTCAAACCAGCGATCTTCTCTGGCCAGCACACGTACTTGACTGTCCTCAAAGGAGTGTCCGCTTTCTTTTAGGTGTAGGTGTACTGCTGAGTCCTGTCCTGAAGAAGTCTTTCACAGGAACCGTCCCCAGCCACTGGTTCAGATATGTTGATGACACCTGGGTCAAGATTCAAACAAAAGAATTGGAAGCGTTCTCAACCCACCTGAATAACACAGATGATTACGTCAAATTCACCAGAGAGGACGTAAAAGAAGACAGTCTGGCCTTCTTGGACTGTGCAGTCAAGATCAAGGAGGACAGAAATCTTAGTATTGAAATCTACAGAAAACCCACCCACACAGATCAGTACCTTCTTTTTGACTCACACCACCCACTGGAACATAAACTTGGTGTTATCAAAACCCTACAACATAGGGCCAAAGAAGTACCCACCACAACCCAAGGGAAGAAGAAAGAACAGGATCATCTAAAAACAGCACTCAAAACATGTGGTTACCCGGACTGGGCCTTCACAAAGACCTCCAGAAAACGAGACCCCAGCAAAGAAGAGGAAAGAAATAAACGTCACAGCATTTCTATCCCCTACCTGTCTGGAGTTTCAGAAAAATTCAGGAGAATCTTCCAAAAACATGACATTCCAGTACAGTTCAAACCCTCCAACACACTCAGACAGAAACTGGTCCACCCAAAAGACAAGACACCAAGACACAAACAAAGCAATGTTGTCTATGCTGTACAGTGCCAGGAGGAATGCAAGGAACTGTACATTGGGGAAACCAAACAGCCCCTCCATAAACGAATGGCCCAACACAGACGTGCCACTTCTTCAGGACAGGACTCAGCAGTACACCTACACCTAAAAGAAAGCGGACACTCCTTTGAGGACAGTCAAGTACGTGTGCTGGCCAGAGAAGATCGCTGGTTTGAGAGGGGTGTCAAGGAAGCCATCCACGTAAAGTTGGAAAAACCATCTTTAAACAGAGGTGGTGGACTAAGGCACTTTCTGTCACCCACGTACAATGCAGTTCTCCACTCTCTTCATCAGCATTCCAAACATTCACGCTGTTTGACCAGACCTGGAGACTCATTAACATGTGACCCAACAGACAAAGGGGAAGCACCCCAACTGAAACTGAATGAACGACCCTGCCAACCACCCTGCCAAGGACTCTCAGGTGACCACCCGGGCCATTAACATGCCAATGGTCCACAGGGCTATATTTTCAAGCTCTGCCCCAGCAAACTTAGAACTGAAGAAGCTCTCTGGAGAGAGGGCGAAACGTTTTCAAGGAAACCTTTCAGTCCAGTTGACACAGAGAGATCTACTTTGGATAACCATGACCTGGATGACTGAGAATCTACACAGACGTGTAGTGCAGTGTTATCAAGCTTCAGTCTGTGTTTCCATCAGTGTCTGAACACGACTCTTCATGTGCTTCTCCAGGGGCCACATGTTAGAATCTCTCCTTCTCTGTAGTAATTCAACAAAATCATTGTTTTAACACCTGTTCTGCTTGTTTCAACTCTACTTCACTGCTGTCTGGTCTCGTGTGCTCTACTCATTCATTCATGCTCTTAAGTGTCTCATTTTGTACAGTTGGCCAGAATGGAGCCTGACAGTGTTTTAATGCAATTTAAAAGTGATTATTTTCTCTTACAAACCACCAATTTAACATTTCAGATTTGTGTCTAAAGGCAATATTACACTTAGTGTTGTCATTGCAGCATATTACCAGATTCATGTCATTATCCATATGAAGAGGCTGATGTGAAACAGAAGAAAACACTTCTGTCCATCCCGACTTCCATGTGTAGATCCGCAATTCTCTCTGAACCCTGACAGTTTTCTCTAAATAACGACAAACACGAAGAAAACAAACCACAAAACTAACGCAATGTAACTAAATACAACCTTAAAAATTAGCTCCATTTCAGCCTGCAAAAAAATCTAGAATAATAAAACAAAGCAGGAAAAAAAGAAAGATGCAGTCAAAGACAGACTTCTTTCAGAAAACTATAACACACAACATACTTACACAAAGACAAAGAACTATAATGAATGCTGTATCCTTTACCAAGACCAGGATACACCTGGGCAGATCACCAGTCCATCCCAGGGCACACACACACACACACACACACACAGCATTAGACAAGCCTGAGAATCCCCACCCACACCAACCACACTGCAATAACATTGCATTATCCTCACAACTTTCTTTGTTTTTCAACTCCTACCTCCTCCTCTTCTCAGCAGTTGGCATACACTCCCATCTGTCTGGCTATACTCTTCTGCTGCTATCATTGTGGTGTTTCTGCTTTCTTTCAGATTGCATCATCACTATTGTGGTCCACCTGTGTGCTCCTGCCTTCGTGCTTATGCGTCATCTTTTGTGACTTACATGAGACAAAGTTGGTGCCAAGCTCAGATTTTCTCCAAAAGTTTGCTTGTTTCTGACCAAATAATTCAACAAAGTAAGGTTATTTTGAAATATTGAGGCAGTGCAGGGGAGCTTTTCCAAGAAACCTTTGAAAGTGGATTTTCGAAGCTCTGCTGTCCACAGCTGTTGCCATGACAAAAATGGTCAAGAGAAAAGTTGAAAAAGGAAAAAAGACAGTGGCTATCACTAATCAAAAATTAAAGTTTTAGGAATTCTTCATTCCAGGAGTGATTCAACTTACTGAATGGAAATCTTTCATTAAAAGAGACAATAGGACCATCATTTATTATTTACCATATTTTTTTTCCCCTTTTATGTCTGGTTAATTATTTAAGAGTTGCATTAGAATGGAGATGATGTTCTTTATTTTCTTGCATGGTGTAGAAAATACAGTGTCATTCACCACAGGAGAAAACATAGATGGAACGGTAGGATGCATAGCAGCTATGGTCTGAAGGGTGGGCTGTGTGCTGCTTGTAGGTGCACCGGTTCAATGCAGAAATCTTTATGGTCCTGGAGTTACTGTATTACTGTACTGTACCAAGCAATCAGGTTGTCATCAGTATTTTACATACATTGATTATCCGAACTGTGTGCATTTGAATGACATCATCAGTTTCATTGAGAACTCTCATTCCTCCAGAATAGGATGACATGACCACACAAAAAGGATCAATTAAAGACAAACATCCTTGTTTGTCAGACAAGCAATGATACAAAAATATATGTATGTTGGGGAAAGCATGCTTTCCCTATTTTAATATCCTATTACAGTTGGGGATGCCGCAGTTTTATTTCCAAGTCTATTGTCACATTGTCTATTGGGTACCAACATAACCATACAGTAATGGTGCAGTCATAAATATGACCAAATTATTGGTCATTATCACCAGGGAGCAAAATGTACATTCCAAAACTGCAGGATGTGCAGGTGGGGCCTTATATAGGGCTCCACGGCTCAGCTGCCTTGAAGGCATGAATAGAAGCGTTTTCAGCAGGCCACGTATCCCATCATATGTGGTCTACCCATGAATCGACTGAAAGGGATTTCAACAGTCCTGTACTTTAATGAGTAATTTTCAGAATGAGACCTTCCACTTGATTGCTGAATTCACTATCAAATCACCCTACTTCACTGTGCTTGGCATATTTCACACGCTGCAGAGAAAACACAAGCCGGATCAAGGCCAGGCATAACGTACCAAACATACAATACTGCTAAGTGAAAATATCGCTTTTGTGATATGTTCCAGTGGAACCTGAGCTCACTGCAAGCATAGCTCAAGTGGCGTTTGGCAGAAATTTCCCATTTGCGCCCTGTTCTCCACCATGTCACAGCACAGACTGCTCAGCAGCCGACTGATGGTGTAAATCAGGTCTGGATGGAGATCTCACAAAGGACCACCTTTCATCTCACCAGGGGCATGACTACACATTGTAGGGCTGCATACAGGCTCGCGAAGACCAAACGACTGAACCACATTATAAGTCAAAGTTACTTTAGATATTTTTACCTGAAAACAGAGAGCCTCAGCATTTTTTCCCTTGGTCGTCTGCATTTTAAACAGCAAACCTTGGCTTTTACTCCACATTATAAGTTGTCTGGAGGAAATTCATTATGTTGATATCTGATTTCAGCAGACAGAGTGTTTCATACATTTGGTCCTATAATGGTAAACATGAGCACAAAAACACTTAAAAACTTAAATTTCTATCCATCTTCTACTGCTTTCCTTTCACAGGGTTGCGGAGGGGCTGTACCTTATCACAGCTGCCTTCAGGAGAACAGGAGATATGTGGGCTATACCCTGGAAAGTCGCCAACCCATCACAGGGTTAACATATAGAACAAACCACCATACGCACTCACATTCACACCTAAGGACATGAGTATCTGGAGAGAAGCCATATGAACAGGGAGGACACGCAGAAAAGCCCCTGGCCCCAGGCAGAATTTGTTAAAGTCGAGGGCTGAGAAGAAATAAACGCAGACACGGTGCACGGCGTGCAAGCACATCTGCACCGCTGACCCACTATTCGGCCTGGTTCTCTGGACTTTCAATTTATTTAATTTCTTTTAGCTTTAATGGACTGAGACTGCACTATAATGGCTGGGTTTTATTACTCCTAGGTCTGCCATCTTAGGACTTAGCTTTGTCAGTCTGGGGGTGTTTAAGGTGAAGCTGTGGTCTAGGAACTGGTGTCATGCGTATATGTTGAGTAGGTGTCCACATGTTGAGTATGGAGTAAAGAGCCAGTGCCAACCCAAGGTTTACCAATCACTTTGAGCTGTATGAAAACTGGAACCATGCAGTATTATATGAAAGTAGACCAACTTTTCCAGACATTTCAAGGCAGCTGCCTGTGAACAGCTCAAAGGTCATCATCATCACTATACATCTGACATCAGAGGTCCCTCAGAGGAACAATGTTGAGGCACTGCTATGACACCAGGGACAAAATGAGAACCCAAGAAGAAGATGTTTCACCAAACACATCAAATTTGTAGAGAGGGTATAAATTTCCACAAGCACAATCTTCCTAATGAGAGTTAAAACATCTTAAACGGCTGCTTTGTTACTGAATTAATGGTGATGTAACCGCACCTATACTCTCATCATTATACAGAAGACATACTACCATCTGCCTGCCACTCAAGCTCTAATTTAAATCCTTTTTATTTTGTTTGTAAAACACTCAAAAAAAACAATCCAGAGGTCATTGGGGAGGATGTGGGTCCAGCAGCGGGCAAACCCCTTAACATCTTTCACTCTGCCTCACACATATTTTAGTGAAGACCTTATTAAATTTCTTTATTTATTATTGCAGACTCTGCATATGTGTCTTTTTTCATGCGTTTCTCTGCACAAACCTGCATTATTCATGATTCTTTTTGTTTGTATAAAGAGTCCCATCAGACTGGTATATTTGCATTAAGAACAGAACACACACAATTACTGAATTCTAGCTTTATTAGGCTGACCCAGCAGATGTGCGAATGATATTCAGACTGTTGTTGCTATGAACATGTTAGGTCTGGGTTGTCATATGTGCTGCCTGTCTGCGAATTCAGTTTTTAATTGGGGATTCTACTGAGTCACAAACATAATATTGATGTTTGCAGGTATTTACACCAGTGTGAGAATATTTTATGTAAGCCAAATACTGAACATAGGTTTCTTTATAGATGTTGTAACACACATACTGTTAATCAGTAAAGAAATTGTGTTATCAATTATCCTCCACATTTCCATCCATCACCATTATTACGTTTGTGGACACCTACATGGACTCTGACTCTACATCTGCCCAAATCCACTGGCTGAAACGATCCCTTCTCTTCATGTTAAAATAGGGTGGCTGGACTTATTTGTATTTTCAAAAGAACAAAGAAAAACAAACAAGTCCGGGTGAACTATTTTAAGATGAAGAGAAGTCTGTGTAGGTTCTCATTCATCCAGTTCATAGTTATTCAAAGTTAGATCCCTGCGTCAGAACTGAAGAAGCCTTCTGGAGAGGAGGCGAATTGTCTTCAAGGAAACCTAAACATGTCCAGTTGCGCACAGAGATCTAACTTTGGATAAGCTGAAGAGAAGTGTTCTTTGACCTGGACGGCTGAGAACATTCACGACATTGTTGAAATGACCTTCTAATAATGTGTATTTGAACAGCCCCTGTCACTTTTTCCTCGTTGTGTTGAGGTGTGACTTGGTGTCATAATTTAAATGAGTTAATCTACAGTCTCATGTCAGAAGAACCTGTCTTTTCACCTTAGCAACAAACTGGACTGTCACACTCACAGATCAGAGCTCACCTGCTTGGGAGACCGATTCTTGGAATGCAGACCCTAACCTGAAGACTACTCCCTGGTGCATCGGCTATCTTTCATGGAATTTTCTGCTGGGACATCAGCAGCATTTCATCAGCTGGTATCAAGCGACTGGATAAACTGGAGGGGCTGGTCTGACCTGGGATGACCCCTGGAGCTGTTAAACGTGATGGCCAACTGGAGGATGTGGAATAAATCATCAGTCATCCATTTTAACTGAATGACACCCACCCTCTGTCGGAAACAGCAACACTGGGAAGAACTGCCGGGCTGCTTCATCAGGCTCCACAATCAACACTGCTGATGTCTTTCATTTCTGTCTTTATGTCAACATGCATCACCACCTGCAAGTTTTTGTTCCATCTTCCTCGTCTGCATCTCCTTGTGGTGTATTTTTGGTTGTTTATTGTATCCCTGTAGTCTGTAGTTTAGTTTAATTACTCCTGATGTTCCTCATTAATTTAGCCCTTTGTTCAAGTTGCATAATTCCCAGTCTCCCATTATTGTGCTGCTCACATTTGTAAAATAAGTCACAATAAAACTCAGTCTGTCTAGTGTCTTGCATATTCCTGCACTACAGCCCCAGGCCATCTGCCTGAGGGTCTTACATTTATCAGTGTCCTTTTTGTGCTTTTCCTGAGGCCCTCGACTTCCCTGTGGACTCTGAGCTTGGAATAAGTTTTGGATTCCCTTGTGCTCTGGTGGGCCATCCATCCAAGAGGTTTGGACTTCCCTTCACTTTGTGGGACTTAATGCAATTGTTCTTTCATTTTGTCCATGTTTTTCTTGTGTTACCTTTTGTGTTTATCAGCATAGAATTCCCCATTGTTCCTTGCTGAAAGTTGTTGGTTTATATTTTTGCTTTTAATTACTCTCTGTGCTTGTAGTTACCCTTGGTCATTTGTTCAGTTCTGTAATTCCCAGTGTGCTCTTTTTTACGCTGCACCCATTTATAAGATAAATCACATTAAAGCTTCATCTGTCTCATAGTCTGCATTTGACTCCACAACATTATCTCCAACATCGGGCTGTGAAAGGGAGGGAGACTTTCTGGGGTAGTGTTTGGATACTACTCGCAACATCCCTGCCCACATTTACTGTAACTCAAATTCCAAGGAAGCAAGCAAAATTATTTTTTTAAAGGGGCTTTAAATCACCAACTACAATAAAATGTGCTACAATGTACCTGTGTTAAATTAAATGAGAGAGACAGAGAGAGAGCAAGAGAGAGAGCATTCATCTCCAGACAAAAGTGAAACAGGAACAATTGAGGGAGAAACCCTACAATGTTAGCAATGTTTGCTGCTCCTCCCTGTGCCTCACTGGCTGTTACAGTTTATCACAGTTATTTACCAACCATAACCAGAGTTGTTATTATTTGCTTTTTCCGCTGTGTTCCACACTAAACTCTGCTTGACATAATTTGCAAAACACTTGCTGCTCTCGACTCGAAAGGGGCAGGTATCACACCACGCAGACTGAAATTACATGTAACTTTTCAGCTTTTGCCTCGTTTGGATTAGTTCAGTGAGGTACGGCACTTGAGCCACAGGGAGCAGCATCGGTTGTCGGCTGGTTTGGCGTTACATTTGGGTCAAAAGTCACGGGAGCAGATTTAACTGCTAGGCATATTTTTTTCTCTTCACAAGTGAGTATTTTTTTTTATCTTTGTGGGAAAAAAAATTACACATATTTTATCTCTGCACAACAGTTGACAGAATTTTTCTCCTCGTAAAACAGTTCCCATACATTTCCAGCATCCACATAAAGCCTGGAAAAAGGCTAGTGGTAAAGAAGTTAAAAGTCAGGAGAATCCCACCTAAATCAGGAGTGTTGGCAGGTATGCTCCAGTGTGGCTCATCAGATTCTTACGAAAGCTGCATTATGGCGATTCTAAGACCACCAAGGCTGAGAGAAAGTCTATGTGACCGACTGTGTCTGCAATTCACCCAAAATCTGCCAAAGTGGTGCTATTCTCAATGTGTTTGTCTAGGAACAATGGAACCAAAATGACACAGAAAGAATAAAGGTGAACCAAGATTCAGACATCTAAAGAAGAGCAAATCCGTTTGCTGAGGAAAAATGTGAACTGCTGGAGAAACATTTATTTTCAAATCTCTGCTATTGCTTAGAAACCTTCCTCTCTACATTAACTGTGTTAGTCATTCAGCCATTATTGTTGTCTGGTACCGTCCTTTTAGAAAGGCCTACTTCTGCCCAAATCAGCACATGCAGCTTTCAGCAAAAGTAACTTGTTTTTTTTTCCCCCATTATATTCAGGACTGGTCAGAATGAGAAGGCTGTTCTTACATAACCCTCTCTAGCACTGTCACTGATATAGGTAGAACTGCAGAATTTCCATTTGAATCAAATTAATATTGTGTGTAATTAAAGGTTGGTGTACAATAATTTGGACCTTTTCTGGTTTACCTCATCACTGCATCATTTATCAAAAACAAACCATATTCATTTTGCATGTTGTTTTGTGGAAAAATTAACAAAAAGAAAACAATAGTAGAGAGAAAAACACAAAACATTTTACATGTTAACATGTATATAAACTTTTAGGAAAGTGAAGTTTTTTGGCAACACTTACTTCCAGCAACATCAGGGGCTTCATGTACAAAGATTGTCATACTGAAACCTTCATTCAATTCCAGAAGTTCAGGTGTTTGAAACTGTGCATATGAAATCCAAAACACATTTGTGTTGAACCTCCCAATCAGCGTAGAATTGAGTGCACATGTTGGAGTACCAGTCTCCTCCCTCACCACACCCCTATTTAAATATGCACATTAGTACAAACGTGGGGGGGAAAAGCAGACAAGAAAAAAAAATGTGGAAAAAAATGGAAGTACCACACATTTCCATTGTCATTTCACTTTTGATAAATCTGAATCTGATAAGTACACAACGTTCTTGTGCGTACGCACCCTTTGTCATGTAACTGTGGTATACACTGTCTGAAGATGTTTTTTTGTTTAGAGTATATATTGCAATGTCACATAGCTCATAGCAACATTTCTCAGCAGCATTATGGAAGCTAATGCCCAAACAAGAATAATTTTGATGAAACTTAAATTATCTTAACTGTCTGATTCAATCTACAGTATGTACAATGTACATATGTGCATTTACATCGAAACAATCATCAAAGAAATAAAGGATCTAGGGGAATGTTTAGTTGTGCAGGAACATAGCTGAGTTTAATTGTATATTCTACGTAGATGGTCTTCCTGTTCTCCATGAGATGAAATGCAAAGTCAGATCCTTAAAGTATATAATATATCTTCCAAATACCCTCAACTTTTGTGTTGTCCCCACATATCAACAGACATCACATAGAACCCATCACAGACAAGACCTGGCTGCAGTGACCTTCAGGTGTACCCATCTATCTGAACGCCCGTTTAATTCACTTCAGTTTTATTTATATATTGCCAATTTATGAGTCTCTCAGGACACTACTACATATGCAGCAGACAGTTTATATGATGGGGCTGGGAGTTTTAGGCAAATTGCCAAACCGTGTTTTCACAGGTTCCTGGCTCTTACTCTGGTTTATTGTAAACTACTTTGTCCACACTGGTGCCAAGTTGCTGTTTTTGTAGACCGAGATGGTGTATTGTGTTTTAAGATGTACCGCCATCGGCTTAACTCAGGTATGAGTTTTATGAATGTTGTATGAATGTTTTAATCTTGTTGCTTACTTTTTTTAGCAGTCCAATCCAAGTTTAGCTCTCAGTAGTTGTTTTACCTTGTCTTTGCATCTCCTCTGACCTCTTTAGAATGCAGCTCACTGCCATACTCTCTATGTAAATGAAGACATGCTGCATTTCCAAGTATGGACTTAAACATTAAAGATATTTTTGAGCTAACGTCTTTGACTTTGCTAATTTCTGGTACAAAGCTGTTGTTTTAATGACTGCACTAATGCCAGTATCAAGGAATGGTATTGGTAAAGCAGCAAAATGAAGACATTGTCCTTATTTATGGTAATTATGGTGTGTATCTTTACCAAATGTGTTATTTACTTGGTGAAAGCTAGCAATTATATGTAAAATTAGACTGAGTATACATTTATACAGCTGAGACAAATGCATAGAAATGAAATGCATACTACAAACTGATTATGTAAAAGCTATGAGTCCATGTTCATCTGTGTATGGGACATATTGACATGATGAAATTCCCAGTGTTGTGACATTACTGAGAGGGGCTTGAATACACTACTCTTCATGGTGAAGAGGTGGAGTTTTTTTTAGGGTTTGTGTCACGTCCACAGCGCCCTTTCTCAATTAGTGCTGCAGACTGGCTACAGATGTCATCAGTTGAGGACAGTCAGGCTTGCATCAAAAAGCTCCAACAGTGTCATCTATCTCTATTCTGCCAAAATTCCAGTATTTAGTAATTTATCACTCATCACAATGTCTCCATATTATTTATCAACAGATGCTAAAATGTCAGAAGCTGATTTAAATAAAGCTCTTTTTAATTTGAGAAGCAGAGATGGAGAAGACAAGGGTTATCAGACATCTGTAAGTCATGGATTGTGTGTGTGTGTGTGTGTGTGTGTGTGTGTGTGTGTGTGTGTGTGTGTGACTTGATTATGTGCGCAGAAATTCAAACTGTGTTCTACTGAATCCTGTTTTCCCTTTAATCTTTAGTTACACCTTTGATGAATGCCACATCAGCAGTGCATAGATCTGAGACAAATTAACCATATCAAGCAGTCATAAATATGTATTATCTTATTTGACTTTATTCTGCAAAAACACACAAAAGCTACAGTAAATATAGCTTGCAGACAGCGCAAAAGACTGAAATCATATTTTGTGATGATTTTGATGATGTATCATAAATTGGTCATTATAAAACTATTGTAAACTTTTTTAGATACTAAATTAAATACTGTTTTTGTTTGAAATCTGGAGCCTATAAACATTATCAAATGTTTCCTCCTCGAGTATGCTTTGCAAGACCTTTGCCAAAGCCACTTTCAACCAAGGAATACGTGTGATTTTGTTTTATCTTCAAGAATAAAAAAAAAAGTTGCACTTGTTTTGATACGTAACTACAGGTTGCCATGGTCACAGCAGGTGAGATCATTAAGAGGTGTATGCGAGGAGCTCTATGAGCAGTAGCCATAAGTAATATCAGTGAATAAACAAGCTTATTTTCAGTAAAACATCTCAGTTCCTCCTTTCTGATATCTATATGATGACATGTCAGAAGCCGACTTCACGATCACAAAGTAAGGCATGGCGAAGCTCAGACCTCCAGGATCTTTTGACTCTACTCGCCCAGTAGAATGGCCAATGTGGAGCTGGCTCTTTGACTACTTTCAAAATTGGACAGGGATAGCGGGGAAGTTCAAATCTGCTTTTCTCTATACAGGAGAGAGCGGTGGAATTGATTTGTAATTTCCGGCGAGGTTTAGGCCAACGGCAAAGGGGAGAAAGGCAGACTGGAGTAGGACTACGACACAGTGATAGCCAACTTCTCCAACCATGTTGTGCCCAACCAGAATGTGATCCATGATAGAGCATGTTTTCACAAGAGAACACTGAACCCCAGTAACCCCCAGTTTTCACGCAAATCACTCCAAATTCACGGCAGTGCATGACGCGGTGCAGGCACTTGCAGTGAAAATTGGGGGTCCTTTGTGAAGAGTTTATATGAATGACCACAGTACTAGGAGTTTGGACAGACTAAAGATGAGCAAATCAGAGAGAGAATTGTTGGCATACTCTCACAACTTTGTGGGATGGAGTGTTGGATGGGACTGGTCATGAGAGTTGACAGTATGGACACTATTTTGGGGATATTGTTCTGCTCAAGAGCCACCCTGTAAAAACTGTACTAAAAGCTGAGTGTGAGCCCACCTCACTGACTACGTCACGTCACATCCCATTTCCCCTCCTGCCTAAGGTTGAGTCTCCTGATTCTGGGCATAATTGAGCAGGTTTCAGTGTCCTCAGACTGGTGTGCCCCGATGGTTCCAGTTGAGAAGAAGGCCCAAGAGTAGGTGTGCATGTGTTCCTGCAGATTTTGGCAGATCTCCTTGGATGCTGCCAGGCAAAAACTGACTGATTTTTATTACCACGATGGGGACATTGTGCTTCCAATGGCTGCCATTCAGTACACGTCAGCTCCAGAAATTATTCAAAATCAGATGTCAAAACTGTGAAAGGATCATGATGGAGTTGTTGTAAGAATGACTCGCAAATTTGTAATAATAGGTGAAACTTGTTTATGGAGCAACATGGATAGAGCAAGACAGCTATCTTGATGCTGTGCTGATGAAGACATTGATAAAGGACATTGGATTAATACTGAACAAAGCCAAGTGTCATTTTGGCAAAAAAAAAGAAATACAGTGCATTAGCCACATTATAGGTGCAGATAGCATGAGACCTGACGGTGACAAAATTAAAGCCATCACACATATGCCAGATTCAACCAATGTTACAGAGCTAAACAGGTTCTGGGTCTTCTCAGCTATGTGGCAAACCTCACCAGCATACCATCCATTCCCTGCTCAGGAAGGAATGTGAGTAGGTGTGGAGTGATGCACAAAAGGAGCTGTTAAGAGAATAAAAGCTATGCTCATATCAGCTCTAGCATATTTTGATGTCAGTGGCAAAATCATCATCAGCCCTGATGCAACAGCTATGGCTTAGCAGCAGCATTATTGCAGGATCATGAGGGTGAGTTAAAGCCAGTGGCATTCTGAGAAGAGATACTCCCAAATTGAAAAACAGTGTCTTGCAGGCGCGTGGGCATCATTTCCCCCGCTATGTGCAAGGCATGAAATACTTCTGTCTACACACCGACCTCAAACCACTGGTGCCCCTACAGTAAATATGAGTTTGACAAACTCCCTCAAGGTACTAGAACCTCTTTATGCCCCTATTAAAAATCACTGTGTTGGCTGAGCATGTCGCAGGGAAGCACCTAGTGGATATCCTCTCCAGGAACCTGTTGACTGATGGTGGTGATGAACACAAAGACCAGGAAGTCTCATCACCTGTCTCATCAAAAAAATTGACAGAATTTGTTCAGCCACACTGCAGGATGAAGAGCTGCAAAAGACAGAATGGATGGCCATCAAGGACATCGCTGCTTCCATCCCTACATGGGTGTCAAGTCCAAGCCAGGAGGTCAGTATGGTGGCCTCTTATCAGTGCCGAGACCACAAAGAGTGTGTCAACATATAAGCTGCATTGAAAACTAATCCACTCAAAGATGGGACCTGCTTCTCTCAACACCTTTAACTAGGGAGCTGCTGGCTGCACATTGCTGCTGATATGTGTGAGTTAGAGAGACAGAATTCTCTCAATGTGACTGACTACTACTCTAGGGACATTTAAATTGCCCACCTGTTTTTAACATCCAGGCACCAGAGGGCCGTATTTATCAAGCTTTTTGGAATTACTCTGAAGAACACTTCTAAGAGTTGATTTATGAGTAAAAAAAAACTCTTCACTTAAAGCTGCACTAGTTATCAAGCACTTTATATACTTTAGTAAAGTGTACGACTGAATCTTAAATGTCGGTCTCAACTGAATTAAGACTATCTGCTTTTAGGTAATGTCACTTGCAAGTCCCTAGAAATGAACAATCTTAGGAATATCTCAGTGAATACTTAAATGGACAAGGGAAGTGAATATTTTGACAATAGTCCACAAAATAATACAAACCATATACACTGGCAATGCCATAATGATGCAGCACACTCAGAATGTGGAATATGGAACCTGCACTTCCACTGGTCAATCTGTCCCTACACCACCATACTTTGTGTGCTTTTGTGTGCCCTGTGACATCAGTGAGGCCCATTATGGTGTACAAAACAGTTCTGCTAATTGACTATTGTGATGGCCCAAAATCATCAGCGTTACACTGTTGCATTTTTCCAGTGGGGAGATATCAAAGCATTGTGATGACCATCTGCCATGAAAGCTCTGCTAACATGATATTATATGTATTATGCTGCATCTGTTATTCAATTTATGACAATAACACCTGCTTTGTTTAAACGATATAATTTTATCAGCTGCTCATCATCAAAAAAAGCCAGGAGATGCTTTTGCTCCCGGAATATTCGTAAACATCTCTTTCACCTCAATGTCATCCTCTATTGGCAACTCATGCTAAGCGCATCTTAGAGCACCCTGATCCATATCTTGCTTTGATGTGCTGCAGAGCCACCCCGGGTGCTGCTATGGTGTGAGCAAAGCTTTAATTATGACTGGAAGATACAACAGGACCACACTTTCTACAGTATGCTGGAAGACAAACTACAATGGATAGACATAAAATCCAGCAGAAGGATGCTCAGACTAAAGCAGCCTACCAGTTCTTCCATGACCGCAGTCACTCTCTCTGCTGCTTCCTCAACTTCAAGAGCCTGCTGACCCTCTAGACCAGCAGCAGCTGCAGCCTGAAGGCCCTCTGAAAGATCCCCCCGTGGTGTGTTCATCACTCCAGTCATCACCACACAGGGCTGTTCAGAGACTTCCAGAGGTCAAGAGGTCAGGGTAGAGCTCAGATATAGAGACATTTGAACCTTAACTGACACTCACCGTCACACTCTTTCCTAAGTAATTATGTTGTAAGAGATAAATATGCGGAAAATAACTTTACATTATGTTCCTTGGTTAAAATCATGTTCCATGTGAGTAAAGTGTCGTATTTTCGGGTAAGATCTGATAATTAACAGGATAAATAGGAATTTGCATAAGCCCCCGAGATTACAAAAATAATGCTGATCTAACACAAAGACACAGCCTGTTTCATTTGCAGCCATGTATGTCCATACTGCCTCCCCCGTGTTTTAGACATAATACAGTTTGATTTGGATCATCAGCTGTTTTTCTTTGATTTATTGACACAGAAGTTTAGCTTGGTTTCGGCCATTTTCATACAGAATGTAACTCCAGAATGTACATTTTTCAGATAAATGAAATTGTAAATTTTGGTTGTGCCAGTATATAATCGTGTGTATTCACAGCTGCTTGTAAGTTTTTTACATGGCTACAGTTGAAGGGAAGTTTTAAGACGAGCCTTAAAGGGGGCTATTTATCCCAGGCTGTGTGAAGCGACTCTGTTTGAAGTGTCTCTGACCTGCTTTGGTATAAAAACAATCACCTTGGCCAGATTCCCATTACATAAAATCCTTGAAAAATCACTCGGGGCTGAGTGCTGTATTCTGTATTTTCCATTCTCTCTAAAATGCAAGCATCATTACCACGACAACCAATTCTGTTCTGATTATGGGAAATGTGGCAACAGGTGTTATTGTGTATTCATCAACAAGGTGGACTGTGAAAACAAGCAAAGGTTATTTGAATTTTGAGAATTATGAATGCAAATAAAGGCTACTGCAGGTTATGGTAATGTTTCTTTTGTGTGATGATGTTATTTTACTGCTAAAGACTACAGACTTTGTTGATTTTGCTTATATACTGTAAATATGTATATAGATTGTACATCTGTAACTTTATTGCTTGAACAAAAAAAATGATCTTCTCTAAAAATGTAAACAATATTTAAGGCAAATCTTTTTATGCTATTACAACTTAAGTTTTCTTTGACCACACAGCTATTTGACTGCTCATATCCACTGTTAATACATCTTTTACAGGTGAGTCAATGCCACTGAATGAAATACAATTCATTTTATATTTATTTTAACACTCACCATTCTGCTCTTTCCCCCTGGATAGACTCCGATACAGTTAACCAACAGGAAAATGGTACCTTGCCCCTGTCATGCATGAATTAATGCCTACCTCAGAATTTTTTTTTCTGAGATGTTTTATTACACTTTAAGGAGTAAAGAAGATATAAAAAAAAAAAAAAACTACAAGATTTACAGCTTGTGGTGCATGTTGTCCAAGTTAATCAAAAGAGTATTTCTCTGCTTGTGCGGGTGTCCATTTACAAAAGAATCTGGCACCTGATGATCTTGGTTTGGTGCTTGAGGTTGCTTGATATGCAACTGTGGCAACACATCCAAACACAATGTAAATAAAATGGTATTCTAATGGCTGTTGACTCCCACCACTACCACTACCTGTTATCAGGAGCATGATATAATAATTATCAATGAATATTTGTAAAGATTATTAATTATTCATATTATTATTACCGCTGATGCTGTGCAGTAATTATTGTTATTTCTTTATAGTTATGCAAATTGACAAGAAGCTACATATACTTGATATGCCTCCTGCTCCCCTGCTGCTGCTTTTACAGGAGCTGCAGTGTTTATGTGCACATCCACAATTTTCAGGAAAAGGCTGCTGCTTTCTTTATTAAGGATAGATAGATGCACTTAAGGCACGCACTTTTTTTCCCCTACTGTCAAAACTATTTCTAAAAATGTTTTTATACGATCCTGACAGAGAGGACATCAATTTAAACTGGCAAATCTGTTTCTTGCAGAGTTTACCCGGAATTCCACAGAAAAATCCGCAGGCTGAGCAAAATGTAGAAAGTAGCAGTTTGGGAAAAAAAAGCTTTTTGTCTGGATTTTGCAGTGAATTCAGGGTCTACAGTATTATGTACATGGATTAAGTCTGAGACAGATGTAAAGGTTAAAGAGATTTCAATGAAAGTGAAAGAAAACTGTTGGAGCTCAGCAGGAGAAGGTCAGCAGGCAGCAGGGGAGAGAAGACGGGAGACCAGAAGGAACAAGCAGATTGCAGCTACTAAACACCGAACATTAAAAGCAGCAAAGGAGGATTGGAGAACCTAAAATAGTGAGTGTGGGTAAGCAACCAGATGCATGATACGTGACAATCAGTATTTGTATTAGTCATTGGTAGTAATAGTAGGAGGAGGAGGAGGAGGAGAAGGAGAAGGATGAGGAGGTAGGTGCATACTAACCAAAATCCATATTTTGGTTTTCTGATGGATTCTAATTGATCAATATATTTCTCCATTGGCTACAGGAATGTGTTTTTAAATATACATTCTGGGTATATAAGTAAGGTGAAAGTAAACCATATAGGTCTAATATGTAATCAGGTAAAGAACATGCTGCGTTTTATACCTCGGCGTTAATAACCTAGAACCATTGAAAAATGATGTTGAAAACACTGCCACCCACAGGCCACAAACGGTATCACTTGTGAAAGTATGAAAGTTTACATTATTTATAATTTATTCGAGACTTTTCACATACAGTAACACACAACAGTGTGTTGAAGTCCAAATTACATCATGATTCCATCTTAGAATGTGAATTTATTATATTAAGCTGCACCTTTTCAGGCCATCTTCAAAATTGGGCAATAATGTATAGGTTTTCCTACACATATTATACATTAAATTATTATACTCCTATTAAAATACAATCTTTGCACAAGATAGGGTGAATAAGAGGAATATTAAACTATATTTACTTGTTTTGTGACAACACCAACTAATAAACTGCCGAAACAAGACACAGGTCGTTTTAAACAAAAGAAAAGTAGAAAAGAAAAAAGGATCGTTATATTTACCTGTCTACATTTCCAAATGTTGGATGGTTTTTGTGCTTTATTTAACTACTTCTTCGTATGTTCAGTACATGAGGGAGAAAAACTATTTACAAATAGTGCCATTTTATCATCTCTGACATGTAACATTCAGATCAGAATTAAAAGTGGCGTCATTTGTTTGGATTTGAAGACATAAGCAGTTGTTCACTGTTTTAACGGACGAAGACTCCTCCTAAATGTTCACAAAGCTAAAGTCACTGTTTTCCAGGTTGTTTTTAACTGCTTACTCAACATGAAAGTCAAATACTGGCTGTTTTTACAAGCTGTCTTCACGTAGTACACAAATTCTTCCATCACTGTTCATAAGTATGTTTGCTGCGAAGCCCTCAGCAAGTACTCCATTTGTATCAGCGAATCTCTCTCATGTATCAAACCTTTCCACATGTTCCAAATCAACGCTCTTGATATCTGAACCCCCCGAAACTGTGCGCCTGCCCAGGTCTGACACTCCTCCCGCAATGATTACATTACATGTTTGTGTTGGGTTAAGAGTCTTTCTTTCTCGCCATCAAGGCGTGGGTACCTACACCTGACGTAGACTTTCACGGTATTAACTGTCAGTGTCAGCTGACCCTGCATCAGCATCTAACTTGTAAGCCCAGCAATGGACGTGGGGATGTGAGATTGTGCACAGCGTCCAAGAAAAGAGGTTCACATGCAGCTGCAACATCTGTGCAGCCACTGAACAGATTAACCAGCTTGAGCACACAAGATGGGAAAACCACACTTATTTACTATTTTTCCTAAACATCACTGGTACACACTACAGCACATCATCAATCAAAGTTAATCCCACAGGGTATTAATGTGACTGCCAATTTCTGCCTGCCAAGTCCTGGTGTGCATATAATTACCTACGCATGATTAGAACATGTGCGCTCTTCCTGCTGGGTAATCTCCATCCACTGCCAGTGGTTGCTGTGAATCATCCCGTTGTTTTGCGTGGGGGTGTAGCATGTAATCAAAGGCATGACAGCTCACATTTATGAAGTTAGCGTTTTGTGATCTTGAGCCAGCAGTAAACAAACCAAAATCATGTTTATTTAATTAGAAATGTCTTCAATTTGCATTTCCTTATTACTGCTCACCTTTCAAATGAAGCAAAATGTTTTAAAACACATTTATATCTTTAAAACTCAATCCTGATTTTGAATATTTTACTCCCAGTGTCTCTTGAAGTACAGCCAAAGGTTTTCTCCTGACCCGTAGCTGGAGCTTTATTTCTCTGGTTCCAGGACAGAGATCCACGAGTATTGGTTAAATGAATGCTGCAAATATGTTTTGCTATGACTTTACATGAACACATCATTTGCCCAGATCTTCCCTAAAGTACTCCTGTTGCTACTTTTACAGTAAAGTGCAATAGTAATCTGAACATCACTCTGAGATTTGTGCAGCGTGCACCAACGTCAGAGAAAACCACGGCAGCCACGGCACTGACTGCAACACAAAAGCACACAATTAGCATGTGAGGTGTAAAAATATATTATGTTTGTGTTGAAGGACACCTTTTGGTTTGTTTCTGTGTTGTACAGAAGCACCATTTTCTCATCCCTGTGAGGACAATTGTGCTTAATTGTACTGTGTGTGTGGCTGGCAGGTAGAAAGAAGCAAATACATTAAACCAGTGAGTGTATTTACTCAAAGTGTGTGGCACCACTGAAGTACTTGTTCTATCCATACTGATAATTAATAACACACTTGCATGAGGACAGTCAGTCCTACTGCAAGGAGGCCTGGTTGGAACAAATATGTAGATGGACTATCATTAATTAATGGAATTCATAGACAGGGTCTGAGCCTAGAGCACAAGAATCCTCTCTGTACAAGATAAGTAAGGCTTCTCATTGATCTATTTTAAAAATAAGCAGGTCACAAGAGCAGCTTCAATGGCTAAGCCACAGATCAATAAAATTATTGATTTTGAAAGAAGTTAGAGCTCTGAGCAGCAATGAAATAAATCTCAACTGTGCACTTTAAAGTTACCTTCTAGATTAGGTAATGGTGCTGATTACTGTATAGCAACAGTATACAGTTTGTTGATCAAGAGTGACAGAAGAGATTTATGATCAATTGATCATATTGGTAGAATAATTCAGTGGTGATTGTGAGATATGAGCCCATAATGATTCCGACAGTAATGAAATCAGTGTAACACTACAGCTAAGCATCTTAAATATTCCCGTTTATTTTTTTGTTTCTGTTGTTTTGCTTGCTACATGTTGTGTACCAAAATACTCGGTCTTCTAGCAAAGGGAGGATTTTTGGGAGGTAGGGACATTTTAGTTGGTCTTCACAACATCAAAGGCTTGTTTGAGGGTTAAGACTTGGTTTTAAGCTTGAGGTTAGAATTGGGTTTAGGTTTGGGATAGGGTCAGGGTTGAGGGGATACTTGTGATGGTTAGGGTTACCATGTAATATATTACGTGTCTTAAAATCCTCAAAAAGAGAGAGTGTGTGTATGTTGATTTGATGTCAGGGTTGAAGAAGGGTAAATATGCATTCATAATCCTGGATTATTGTTACGTGCACTAGAGACGCAGACATTTGAGGTTAATGTCACAAATAGACACCAGGTTAGGACCCAAAAACCTGTTTGTTAAAATCTCAAACATCAAAAGGTTTAACAAAAAGGTCAGAAATGATAGCAAGAATACCACTGCCGAACTAACAGAGGGAGAAATCTCAAAGAATTACTGAACTTGTTCTGCCTCTGTCTGTTTCAACGTTATGTTGGTGAGTAAGCCTAACACAAAGATTGCATAGTTTTCATTTGCATAAGTTATGTTATATGTTATGTAATGTTGCTCTGGATGTATGCAAGTGATGTGGTGGTTTTAAGAATTTTAGTGGATGTTGGAGTATTCGAAAAATAATGTCAGATAGTGTGAAGTGTAAAAGTTTAAAACAGTGCATATGTGGGAAGGATGGTATGGAACAGAAATAACAGGATCCAAATGTGAACAGTTTTTAGAGAGATTTTTAAATCCTTTGTGTGTTTGTTGGCTCCAGCACTGCAGTGGCACAGAAAGAGTTTTTCTGAGAGCATCCGTCTCATCCCTCTCATTAGTCTAGGTAATGAATTGCTGACTATAGATCAGTGTCATGGGGCTGCTGCCGTGAATCACTGTGCATGCCTGTGTTTGTGTGTGTGTGTGTGTTTATATGGACTAACTTATATCTGAAACACGTCTTTTAGAGCACCATGTCCATACGATCAATATTAGAAAAGATGCCTTCTAAAGTGCATTTTTAAAAGTAGACACAATAACTGGGAATAATGGTGCCATTTACTAATGGCTTAATATTATCTCAGGGCACAAATCAGCTTTTTCTTTTCTTCAGTCAAGGGATTCGAAAATGTACGTTATCTGATTAAATTTGTGTTCCTTCTGCGGCTGTTTAAACCGCTGTGCATGTTCGGAATGTCTTTCTCTGTTATTCAATATATAGGTCATGTGAAGTACTGGCCCAGGACACGTGATATATGAGATACATGTATGTTAAGGGAGCTACAGTGAAAATTTTTGCACATTCCAGGACACATTTTCTCTGAGTCTAAAGCAGTCAGATGTTCATCGAGACCTACTGACCAACTAACGTTCAAGCTCATTCAGCCAAGAGTGATTATCATCTATCTCTGTCTTTCATTGGGTACATTGTTGATTGTTGTGTCCTGGCCTCCTGTTGTCACACACGTGAACAACTGGACTGTTTTATAGCGTTTATTTATTTTTTTTTTTTTTTCTTAAACTTTGGCTCCACTATGGCAACTCTCCCCCATCTGACAACTTTAAATGTACATTCAGGTGTCCTGGATAGTAGGTCACTTGGAATGTTTAGAGAAAAATGTATATTGGTGACATATGGGGAATTAATGTGAACCAAGTCCAGAGTTCTTTCTCACTAACTCAGTTCTCGGAAAACTCTTTGACTGTAAACACTTGCTTTCGTGTAGGTGTTGATCCAGTGATCTCAATGGTGGATAAATGAATGTGAAGCAGGGTTAGGGTTAGGATTTTTAAAGACCTGTATCGGTAAGCTCATATTTCTGGCCCTATACTGAATTATGTATGGGTTGTATGGATGCATTGGCTGTGGATGGCAAATTGTTCATCAGTGTCAGGTATCTTTAGCTTCATTGGTCCAACTACACACTTTTTCAGATAGGTAGGTCCTCACTGGGAATGAAACTGGAAAGAATGATGGAGTTGTAGATATCTCATCCCTGATGTAATAGCGTCTGTGCATCCAGATGCTATCAAGGAAACGACAAACTGCATAAGTGTGTGATGAATTCATGTGTACAGTGAGTTGATTCATTTTTGCTAATTTAAAGTTAGACCATAAATGGAATTACGTTTTCTGCCAGCTGTGCAAAGCAAGGTTGGATAAGTTGGACTGTCTGATCTTCTGATAGAGGTTATCTATCCTACACAGTCAGTAGTTGCAAGATCTGCTGCTATTGGCTGATTAAACATATCATTTGTGGTTATAAAAAAAGCAGCTGTTGTTTCAGAACAGAGAGCCTTTCAGTTGCCGGATTAACTGTTATTTACTGCTGAGGAGAGTTCTGCTGCTTGAAGAAGAACCGCGTATCCTGTTTTCCTATTTTTGTAAGTAGAGCATGTAATTGGTGAGACATTTACAGAGTAATGTGTGCTTTATTGACAGAGCAGAGACTTTGTGAGAAGCAAAATTGCCACTGTAGATAACAAGATGGCAGGCCCCTTTCAATGTTATCTAACTTGGTGTTTTAATATGCCAGCGGTTGTTTGTCCGTCGGAGTATGAGACATATGGAACACCGTCTGGACTCTGCAGGGGATTATCTCACAAATATTTTCTAGGACAACAAATTTCAGTTATTGTTCCAACACAGTTTTGCAGTTCACTGGCTGCAGGATAAAGAAGTGTGCATCATTTAGCAGTAATGTCATTACTGCTAAATAATTACTGCATTTGCCTTTTAACAATCTGGCTGAAAGAAGAGAATTGTGTGAATTGAACTGAAATGTTATGCTCATGGAAAGAAGCATCGAATACATTCAGCATACTGTGTAGTCTGTGTTTTCCTGTACGATGGATAAATTTGTTCTCTCTCGGTCCTCTGTCCCCATCTAAACTTCCTCCTCCTTACAGTTTGCACAATAGGCCGGACAGATCAACAGACAACAAGCTTCCTCCTCCACAAAACCCACTCCCACGTGAATGCTGGTAAGAAAAGAAAAAAAAAACTATGCTACTGTTTTTACAGCTCTGTGTTTTGCAGCCTACCTGGTGGGGAGAGAACTGATTGTAGACTACAGCAGGAAGCAGCAGAGGGACCACAGTCTCCTCATCTGTGGTGCTGAGGTAGAGCGAGTGGACATCTTTAAACACTTGGGAATGACCATCTCACAGCACCTGTCCTGGACTTATTACATTAACATCGTAGAAGGCCAGTCTCTGCCTCCTTAGGTGGTACACAGACTTTAAGGACTGACTTAAAGTGCTCAGGAACTTTTGCACCTGGACCATCGATGGTATCTTGTGCTGGAGCATCACCAACTGGATGGCAAACTGCACCAGAAAGGACATCCGGGCCCTAAAAAGAGCGGGCCATCAGGACAACCCTCCCCAACCTGCTGGACATCTGGAACTAACCTTACAGGTTAAGATTCTTAAACAGCCTCACCACCTGGGTCACACTCTTTTCTCCCTTCTCTCGTCAGGTCGGTACTACCACTGTGTGAGGACTAAGGGCTAATCCCAAAATTAGCCCTTTTCTAGCCCTTTTAGCACTTAGTTTTATGTGTTCAAAGTGAGCAAAGTGATGTCCTAATTCTCCATAAGGTTAAGGGGTAGGGCTACACAGCCCTTGAATGAAGAAAAAACCAAGACCTCACCTGATTGCAGACCATAGTCAAAAGAGGGAGCAAGTAAATGTGATTAGGCATAATTGATTGATTTTCACATTAACCCACTAACGTACTTTTAATCAGATATTAAACCCTAAGCTACTACATGCAAAATATTTTGCCATGTTTGGAACTGTCAGTTTTATTTTATGACTATTTAATGCATCCATAGCTAATAATAGCAATGGCAAACTCTCTGTATAAGAACTTCACTACAATGTACTGTATTTCATGATTGTCTTGTCATGAACAGGCACTGAAATGACACCAGAACCATGGCAACTATTGCTATTGATGACAGCATGTTGGTGACTTGTGGCTTCTGCTGACTTAGCAGCCGGACGACAGCTTTCCCTGATGTCGTGGTATTCAAGCGGTGTCCTGTTTCTTAGGGGAATGTTTTCCCCGCTATCACTTGCCACCCCTTTATGAGGGACAAGGGAAGGGGTAAAAAGGGAAACTCAGATTTAGCCCAAGACTAAAAGGTTGGAGGAGCGTTTTGCCCACAAGCCATCTGTCTGCTCAAGTCCAAGCCCTAAACTAGACTCTTTATGCAGAATGATAACTATTTACTTGATAATTATTATTGCCTTTTACAATTTTCCAAGCTTTCCTCATGGCCTACTTGTGCAAAATGTTGGTGTTTAGCAAGTCATATGAAAGTTCATTTTAAAGTTTGTGTTGAATTAATGAAGAATTTTTAAAAAGCATTGCATGAATGTTAATTGGCTGAGGAACTGAATTTACCTAAATGAAACACTTGGATTGCTCGAAGGACAAGTATTAGAGAACTCAAACTTGGGTCTCAGTAACAATACTTAAGTTTAAGTTTCAAAGTTCATTTTTTTTTTTTTTTCGATTTGGCTTCATCCATCACTACTTTAGATGCATACGCATGCATTTTTGTTCGCTTAATGAGTTTAGCCTGACTGTGAACATACAACCTTTACAAACCTCACATTCAACTGTACAAAGGCAGCACTGATCAATTATGCATTATAACTTTAAATGTTTTCAGAAGGGTATTTTAATGCGGAGTCATAAATAGTAATCTTTAAACCTGCAATTGTTGTAACTGAAAGAAGAATGAGATCACTTCAAGGTCACTTCTCCTGCCTCAGCACACTTAAAATCATCCTTTTGCGTCACAATGGTGACAATTTTCATGGCATTTCTACTCAAAGACTCTTCTTTATACAGTATATTAGGGATGGGGAAACAGCTTTCTCACTCATAAAAAGTGTTACACACAACTTTCTATTGAACTCTAGCTTTGCCAATAATTTCCTCCCTGCAGAGCACATAGAGACTGCGGTGCATGTCTGAGCTAGTCGCCAGGGCAACGGAAGCCATTGATTTATATATTTATTTATTTTGGAAAATTGAACAAACAACTTCTGCTGCATCTTTGCGTAATGCTCTGAGAGGTTCTTGACTTTTTTTTAGAAAATTAATAGCAGCAAAT
Source organism: Pao palembangensis (assembly GCA_015343265.1). Classification (NCBI taxonomy): domain Eukaryota; kingdom Metazoa; phylum Chordata; class Actinopteri; order Tetraodontiformes; family Tetraodontidae; genus Pao; species Pao palembangensis. The sequence continues at coordinate 2,662,108 of CM027081.1, forward strand.
ATTTAGCACAGTTTGACATAAACTGTTTTGTAAGGAAGTCACAGGTGTATAAAAAGTATAAACATAATTAAAACTTAATTAAACTAACAATGCAATAATAAAAATGTTGCGATACTGTGGGAGACTTAGAAATAATTCAAATGTTGCTGATACTGTGGGGGGCTTAGAAAATAAAAAGGTAACTCTAAGAAGGAAAGAACCGTCAGAAAATTATATGTACGTAAGGGTCCAAATGCTTATCAATTTGCACAGCACATTGCAAATATCTGTTCTTACCGTATGTCTGCTTGTTCTCCCCTGTTCTGGGCAGTGCCGACCTCCTCTCATCTACTCCCGTATCCACACACCTGCAGCTCATTCAACGCTGATCTTCTCCACCTCCTATCAGCTTTAAAAGGCCCGTTCTTTCATCCACTCCTCGCCAGTTTGTTGTAAAAATACAGGTGGTAATGTTTAGCTCCTTGAGACGAGTCTCTTTGTTTTCAGGCCTGCTAGTTTGTGTTCCTCTCCTGGGTGATTCGGTTAATGTTTTTGTCTCTGTTGCAGTTCATCATCTCAGCCTCGAGTCTTTCGTCTTGTATGTCCTCTCTATCCACCCTCTGTTTCCAGCCACTGCAACCAACTCAAACCCAGAACTTTAGCACATTAAAGTTTGAACCCATTTTTGTGTTTCTATGTCTGCATTGTGGGTCCATTGACCCTCCTAGCTTTAACATACATATCTTACTACTACTACTGAATCAATAGGTTCATGCTATGTTTGTGTCCATGCAGCCAAATGTTACATTAGTGGGATTCAGCCTCTTTTGTGTCTTTTGCTGCATTCACATTTATTGGTGTTTTTTGTAAACCTGCATCAGCATAAATTTAGAAGCCAAATTAATGCAGGAGAATTCATCTGCAATCCAGGAAAGTTTCTTTTGAGAGCAATCATTACGTCCGCTTCAAAGCCTCTAAAGGTCGTCTGACTGCACTTTGTGGAATCTCTGCAAACATTGAGCGAGATGATGGTTTCAGCTGTGGAGAGACATGGAGCTGGAATCAAAGGCATGGATCAATTATCCACAGTTACTACAAGAACACAGCTTCAAAGGATACATCTCAGATCACTATCTCTGAGGGTTGTGCTTTCTCCACCTCCTCCCCAAGATCACAAACACACAAAATAAAACAGTAGACACTTTGCAAGGTGCAAAACCATTACAAAGATGCAGTTTTGGTATAGCTAATGTCATCACAGAAGGTTCTAATTTTCTGTTAATCATAAGAATGAATATTTTCATTTGTAGCTGCACCAGTATTAGTGGCTCATTGGTTTAGAAATCTGACCCACTTTCAAAGGAAGAAACAGAAAGAGGTTGCAACTCCACTGGAGTATCCTTGAAAGCCAAATGAATGAAGACTGCGCAAGTGAAGACTGTCACACAACATGACAACAAATGAACATTTCTGTCAGTGTTCTTCACCAAGAATGTATAAGTAATATGTCCAAGCTAAAGGAAACATATACATGGACCATTAACAAAGAGTGATCCAACTCCAGCTCTCTGTAATGTTTTGGTTTCAGAGGAAACTAAATGAGGTTGTGAAAAATGGGCCTCCATATGTTACTACTTGTTCTTACACCCCTGTTGGCATCATCTTCTGACGGCTGGAATATGTTCAATTATATTCATTAATATAGGAGAGTTTCACAGCTGACAAACATAGACTGGTTTTGTATTATTTAAATGCAACCTGGGAGGAAAATTACAGCATGAATATGCAAATGGGTTACGAAGATTAAAAAAGATCAGCAAAAAGTCGGAGTGTATCATGCATGGCAAAGCTTTAGAATATGCAGAGAGAAGACGGAAAGAAACAACACAAGATAAATGAGATGGAGGCAGATAAAGTAAAGAAGGAATCATGGGAATTGGGAGCAGAAGTCAAGGAGGAGGAAAGGACAAAAGAGCAGTGGAGAGGCAATGATATGACAGGAAACAGTGCACGGAGTTGAAACGAGTCCAAATAAGGAGATAAAGAGCAGAGGTGAAGCAGAGACAGGAAAGAATAGTGTTTTCTCAGCCGGATACACACCAAAAAGCTTTTTGCCAAATAATGAACCAGAGTCCATCACTAGGTTTATAACCCAGCGTCCCTAAAATCCTTTCATTTTGTAAAATGCCATTTCTTAACCCTTTCAGTCATATCGAAGCTTAGAATCTATAAAATTGTAGGTTATGAGGTCAATAAGTGATGGAGACAGTGGGACATTAGCGCTGGAAAACACAGACTAACTGGGTTATGCCCTGCTCCTGTGGACGAGGTCATTCAAGGCAGCTCTTCCAGTTTTAATCATCTTAGACTTTCATCCTGACAAAAAATAATGCATCTGCTCTCATATTAAAATGATCTGCTCATGTATATTGTATACAACAAAACTATGTCCAACTCTTTGGAAGCCTTTGTTGAAAACTGCTATGGCAATAGTTCAATTTATTCAACACAAAGTGCTTATTATCACAAACATGATCACGAATAAGCAGTTGGCAGACTTAGCAGGAGGAAGGAAAGAACATCAGAGCTAGAAGCTCTGATGTTGAAACAAAGCTCATGAAACTTTAAACTGCTGCTTTTATGATTCTAATATTTCATCTAGTGCACAAAAAGTGTATGCTGAATTTGGTTTGAGTAATTAACAGTCATCTTAAATATCCATCCATCTTCTGCTTTTTCCCTTAATGGGTTTACAGAGGTCAGGGGCAGGACATTGGAACCACTTTGTCAGTTATTTATAGCCCCGCTTACATTTCATTAAATTTTTCCATGATCACTTAAAATTAAAGATGCAAACATGGCCTTTCAGCCATTTAAACTCAAACTTTCAATATAAAATGATGCTCCTGAAGCTCTTCTAGGTGTCACAGTCTGAGCATCACAGGAGAAGGTGGGAGATAAGAGCCAGCGATGCACAGACGTGTGCGATCTGATGCGGAGCACTGGGAATAAAAATTAATCACAACATGGTTGAACTGAGAACAAAGTTAAAATGTGAGGAACATGGGACAGACATTGACACAGATGACTATTCAAGAGACAGAAGGAAAACAGCGGTAGCAAGGAGAGACAACGGGGAGCAGGTGACACACACACACAAACAGGTGAAAGAACCGGCAAGAGACAGATGAGAGAACAGGTGACAAAGGTGGTGAGACAATGTGACAAAACACGTGAGTGAGAACAGGTGATACAGATAAGGTGAGACAGAACAGCTGAGAGAACAGGTGAGATAGAACAGGTGAAAAACTACTCATAACACAACATGTGATTGTTTTTCACGTTTATTCAGAAAAAAACGCTTTCAAAAGTAGTCAGGAGGAAAGTACAACACCTTACCGAGGGTCAAATTACTGTTTTAACTCTTAATTTTACACCGACATTGAAGCATTAAAGTAATTTCTATAACTAGGATCACTGCTCCACATCACAAATGTCAATCATTTAAACCCACAAGAATATTTAATTTTTAGCTTGCTTACTCTTGTAATAAACAGCACAGTAACATATTAAATGGACTTAAACAGGATAAAGTCTAATCTCTCTCCAAAGATGCTCAAACCTTTGTCTTGTCAGTGGCTTGGACAAGATATCTGCCTTCATATCAACTGTTTGACAATACTGCACTTGCCCATTCTGCATGCATTGACGAAGGTAGCGTTGTCGTCCTTGAATGTTTCACGGGATTCTTTGAATTTGCGATAGTCATTGACTGTCCTCCAGGTTTACTGTTGATGAATTACTCGTACACAGCTTGCTGTTGAAAGTGAAACTGTTGCCTGTTAATGAGCCAACTCATTGCTCCTCCACTCAGTGAGAATACATTACCAGTCATTGAGCGATCATCCTGATCTCCAGCCCAGCCAGCATCTGAGAAACCAAAGTTCCTGACTGTGACAACACATACTTGAGGTCAAGTATCACCATACCCTTCAAATACCCAAGAATTCTTTTCGCAGCTGTCAGATGTGCAGCATTTGGATTTGCCCTGAACACAGCATTCACTGCTTATGCTATGTCTGGTCGCGTGGCCATTGCAGCATACAGCAGATTTCCCATCATCATTGCTTTAACACACACACACACAAAAAAAATATTTTTCAGATTGCCTGCTTGCGGGGTGGTTATCAACTCATTTGGAACTGCTGCGGGACTGCTGGAAAGGTGCAGAAAGGTTGATTTTGTCCAACTGAATAGCTGCAACAGATCATCAACATACACAGCTAGGCTCTCTAGGTCCTGAGAGGGTCTCACAAACACACGTCTCTGGTGTGCTCTAAAGCCAATGTCATTCATAAAATCTGTAAAAGCCTTACTCTAACACCCAAGGAGTGAAACGGGTGTAATATGGACCCAAATGCAGTACCAGGCACAGGATTGCTGAGAGGTTCTTTTAATTCTGGCTTGTTTAAAACAGTAGGCAAAGTTCAGTCTTAACAAAAAAAAAAAGCAGGCAGATAAAAACAATATAGATAATAACTCACAAAAGTCAGGCAGGACAGTCTAGCTATCCAAAGACAATCTGGCAATTTGGAGCATGTGGAGCTGGTGAATATATGCTGTGGCTGATTGCTGGGAATGACCAACTGGTGTGCTGATGGGCTGAGAGAGCGCAGGTGTGGTGTGAATGATGGAAAAATACAGAGTCCAGGGTCAGAGATCTGGGGCCCATTTCAAAAAGAGGGTTTTCAAACATCGGAGTTCGAACCTGAACGCAGGGTTGCCAAAATCTGCAATGTCCAACTCAGAGTTTTCGGTTTCAGAACACGTGTTAAGAGCTGGTTTAATGAACTCTGATTCAGAGTTACGCTTGTGCACAGAGATATAAAAAGCCTTATCAATGGAACGCAGATAATGTGATTCACCATGGCAACAAGTGGAAAAAAAACCTTGATCATCACACTTCTCCTGTTGGAGATGGAAGACCACGTATTTCAAGAAAAAAAAAGTAATACTGCAGCAGCAGCAAAAGAGAGAGAAAAAGCCAAATCTTTAGCCATCCATCACTGTCAGTATTTAGTACTGTCTATATGAAAGCCTAAGGGAATCTCAGGGTTTTCGGTTTCAGAAAGCAGGTTCAGCATAACTCTGAGTCAGTTACCGGGGTAACATACTCCGTGAAACTAACCTGCTTGCGAGCAGGTTTATTCCAAATAACCCTGAGTTTCTGCTGCTTTTGGAGCCTGCAGACTGTCAGGAGAGGAAGAGCCGCCCCCGATTAGACGTTTGATGAAACCCCAATGGGAACTTTTTTGAGCGTTACCAATTTATTTGCACCCTCGATAGTTTATTCAACAGCATTCTCAGCCCTCAGATCGCGGAAATGCTCTCAGTTTGGAGCAAATTCTTTGTATTGTGTTTCTTTTTTTTATCTTTATTTTTTTGCCAAGGTTTTTTTTTTTTTAATATAATATCGGTGAGCATGTGTTCAAGGTAACCATCGGGCTGTCATAAATGTTACTCTTGCACTAAAACAATTTTTAAAAAGTCACAGACAGCCCAGACATCTCATGGAAGTGTTCCACAGAATTACAGGTATCAGTTTAAGCAATAAATGGTTTGCTATCTGAAAGGGACAGCTGCCAATTACGTAGAACTCCTTGTGCTACAAGAAAAAACAGTCTGTCAAGTTGTGTATGTGATTAATGGATGGAATTTAGTGAACCAACACTAGGTGGATCACCTCAGCCTTTTTTCTGTTGGCTTTAAGGTCTCTCGCTACATGTGAACCATCTGGTGCACATGTAGATTATTCTGGACAGCTAAAGAGACAGTAATGTACTAACGGAGCTAAATCGTACCTACAAGTGAAAAAGTTTCATCCTAGTCAGCACCATACATCTGTGAGTAGCCTTTAGCAGTGAGTCTATACTTGTGATCCTTCCATCATTGTGTCGCTTAACTTTGAACACCTACCTTGATCCTATGGCTTTGCAATCCTTTGGCAAAGTCATCAAGTGCCACTTTTGATTTTCTAGCAGTGACTCTTACCCCAAGTCAGCCTTGCTTCTTTCAATGTGTCTGGCTCTGTCACACCACACATATTAGCATAATGATCAACAGTTAAAATGTCAGGAAACTCATCATATCCATATCTATCCATATCCATTCCAATGTTTCATTCTCTGAAAATGATATCTGTGTAGATTCTCACTCATCCAGGTCATAGTTATCCAAAGTTAGATCTCTCTGTGTCAACTGGACTGAAAAGTTTCCTTGAAAACATTTCGCCCTCTCTCCAGAGAGCTTCTTCAGTTCTAAGCTTGCTGGGGGCAGAGCTTGAAAATATAGCCCTGTGGACCATTGGCATGTTAATGACCCGGATGGTCACCTGAGAGTCGTTGGCAGGGTCGTTCACCTAGTTCACTTAGTTTGGGGAAGCACCCAAACTGAAACTAGGTGAACGACCCTGCCAACGACCCTGCCAACATTATCATTTATTTATTGACTTGGTTTTACATAAAGTGGTTTCCCATTGTGTGTATATACAGTATATATATATATATATATCAAGATGTTGTTATATATAATTATGTATAACTAAAAAAATAACTGAAATCATTTTCACAGTGTCAAGTTGAGGGAAATATGAGCACTATATGGAATTATTTGCTTTAGTTTACTCCCCTGCAAATTTTGAAGGGATTAGCATTGATTGAATAAGCAATCATCATGAGGAGTCACAGCACATTTCAGTGACAAACAACACATAACATGTATTTTGTGTTTTGACAAATTATCTACTCAGCAGAATTCTGTGTATTTTGTGCACTAATTTGCTTGATTATTTGTCTCTTTTGTCAAGCTGTGAATATTTGCGTTGTGTGAATTACAGCTGGAGCTCAGGGAGGAAATGAATACAGGTGCAGGGCTGACAACAGAACAAAAAACGTAACTGAGGTTGCTGTCACTGTTAAAACTAGACAAGGTTGAATTTTGGAAAACATTAAGACTGTTTTGGTTCAAAATATAGTGGCTAAACATCTATCAAGGATGACAGTCATTTATGAAATGAAAAAATGTTTATAAATGCTTCCCACACTCTCCCAAGTTGGGTTCATTGCAGTTCTTCTTGCAGAATCTCTGCTTCCCTTTTATTTTCTGTGGATTTGATCTGTTAAATAATGTATCAGAATGTGAATGGAAGAAAAAGCTAGAAGTGTAAACCCCAACAAAGGAGTGTGAATAAAGCATGTTAGCATGTAGAACAACTTCCCATCAGCATCCCCATAATAAAAGTCATCTATATTTTCTCCCCAGTGCACTCTGGGATAACAAAGCTTAAATGCACACCCATGTTTGGTTGGTGGTGTCGCTGCTGTGAAAACTTTTGCACAAGAGATCAGTAAGGAAGCGTGACTGAATTGAAAATATCCATCATTTGGTACATATCGGTAAAAATGTATACGGTCTACTATAAAGAATTTAGTTGACTGTGAATCCACCAAGTGCTGTCTGTGCTGTTGGGATAGTGGAAAAGGGAGAGCTGCTGTTGAAAAAACAAGCTCAGATGAACTCTCACCTGGAATTCTCCCAGAGGCACGTGGGAAACTCTGAAGTCAACTGAAAGAAAGTTCTTTGTTGTCATAAGCAAAAAATTGAGCTCTTTGGCCATCAAATGCAATTATGTGTTTGGCAATTGCTAAACACCACACGTCCTCACGAACACAGCATCTCCACAGTGATGCACAGTGGCTACAGGGTCCTGCTGCGGGACGTTCTCAGCAGCAGGTCCTGGAACGTTTGTAAAGGCAGAGGTAACATGAATGCAGAAAAATATGCCAAAGCTAATTTGACACAGTTTGCGAGAGAACTACGACTTGGGGGAAGATTTATCTTCCAGAAAAACAACGATCCAAACATACAGGAAAAAGCTACACAGGTACAACAATGCAAATGTTTTGGATTGGCCAAGTCAAAGCCCACATCTCAGTGTAACGTAGAATTTGTGGCTGGACTTAAAAAGAGCTGTTTGTGCCCAATCCCCGAGCAGCCTGACCAAGGGTGGGGTTTTTTGCACTAAGAATGAGAAAAATTATAATTTTTATGCCAACTTTAACACTAAATGTTTTTAAGAGATACCTTTGTTCATCTGGTAGTACTTATCGGTAGGTTATACCTTTATTAGGACAATCTATATCTGGTTGTCAGCAGGAGGGTCCCCCCATATGAGCCTGGTCCTGCTCAAGGTTTCTTCCTGTTAAATGGGAGTTTTTCTTTGCCTTAATTGGCAAAGGTATAATGGCTTCATTGATGCCAGAGCAATGCAAGAAACAAAGGATGAAGTTTTAGGGGGCACCTCTATAAGTTTAATTTATTGTGTAATTACTGCGCAACCCTTCATGGATATCCATATTTCCTATTTATACCACAGATAGATGCGGCCATTGTGAAAATATTATTGTCACTATTTAAATAAACACACAACCAAACACACAACCTAGTTTTCACAACCAAACTAGGTTGAATTAGTTGCTTCTCTAACAAAAATGGAGGATAGAAGACATGAATTATGAAAGGTATAGAGTGTAGAAGAAAGCTGTATTCATGGCCTGTTTGTAAATTAATGTTAACTTGTTAATAAGTGCTGACCTGGTGTTTTTCACTCAACCATTTCAAATATTCTTGGGTAATCTAATTCAGTCAGAGATATTGAATTATAATTCAATAAGCTTAATTGCTTTTGTTATGATGAACGAATGTTTTGTTAGAACAGCATTATACAGATAGGCTACCAGCAAATGGATGCCAACAATCTGCCTCCTTTTGAGGACAACTTTTAATTTTGGTGTTGTAATAGAGAGTTGCTTTGATGATTTGGTTTTACTCGTGTTTCCTGTTTGGTCTTGTCCCCTGTCTTTCCAGTGTCTCTCTGGTCACTTGAGTGTCCTGTGACATCTGTGCTTGTTGTCCATCCTCTTGTATAAAGTCATCAGATTGTTTCATTGCCGTACTTCATGCAGATCTATCCTTTATTTATTTATTTATTTATTTATTTATTTATTTATTTATTCATAAAGAGGAAGGTGGTTAAACATGAGCATGTTTGGTCACATCAGGTTTGCATAACATGTACGTTATGACAATTTTTCGTGAAAAAAATATTGGTTATGTTATTGTTACTAGCCATAAGGCTGGTAATGGTGAAAATCCCACAATCATTGTGAAAATATAGAATAGTAAACTATTCTATTAAACAATAGTTGACGCAATCTTGATGTCTAAGGGATGTGAAGTGTATGAAAATAGTCATCTGCGTATCAAGCAAACAATACTTAGGGGAAACATTCAGTCATGAAATGACTTATGGGGTATTTCCAAAGTGCACCTTATTATCATTTCATAAAAAAAATGTCTAAGATGTTTTGTAACTGTTGCTTTTATAATTGCAATATAATTCTGCTTTTTTGGGGCAATAAATTGTTTTTGTTTTTTGTTTTTTTTTGGCTTGTTTTTTGCTTTAAAAAAAACACTAATAGGAATGAAAAGTCAGATTTTTGCAATGCGATAATCACTGTTAAATGAAAGTAAATTAAAACAATGTCAGAAATATTTGCATACATATTCACTTCTGATAAAGTGACTGACTTAATTCAACAGCAACGTTAATCTCAAATAAAACGGAATAGAATTTAGAGTTTAGTCACTATGTGTGTTTATAACATAAAGTTGTGTGTCTGAAAGGTCACTAATCAGTATTCCTTGTACAATTACAGCATGAACACAAAATATACTGAGAACAGCTTCCTGAGAAAGGTTCCTGAAAAAGAGAATTATTAAATCAGGTTATATAACATCTCCTGGAGTGCTCAGACTTAGATGTTAGCTGATGTCTGTCTGCTGTGCCTGCTTATCTTTGTTGCTGTTTTCAGTTATGTCAGTATTTCCTCGCTGCCTCCGACTTCCCTTCCTCTCCCTCCCTTTTTCCATAATTACCCTCGTGTGTAGATCGGTTAATACAGTTGTTTTAAACTCTTAAATATAACGTATATGGTGACAATTTTATAATCTTGGTCCTGTGTTTGTTCATTAATTTTAACACTGTTGCCTCATTCGTGCATAACTGTCTTAAGATTTCCATCAAACTGATTTTAACGTTGTGACACTTAAAAAAACGTCTGAAAGGAAAGGATAGACTTGACTTGGAGGCTGTTTGAGTGAACAGGAACCAGTCTGGGATTTACTGAGCTTTGTCACATGGGCTAATGGTGGAACTACTGTAGTCAGAAACATCTATGATCAAAGGAGCACATGAAGAAGACCAAAAAGAAGACCAAAAGTGTGACAAGTAAATATCCCCTCTGCCATAACAGCACGCCACAGTCGGGACAGATTTGTTCTGAATTAGCAAGCAGTTGAAACAGCGTAAACACTGACTGAATCTCTAATGACATCAGATGAGTCACTTCTCTCACCAATTTTGTGTTGGTAGCTCTAACTGCTGCGTTTAGTAACCAGACACCATCACACCCTGATACATAGGTTAGAGAGTTCTGGGACTAAAGGAACTACCATGAAGTAATAGGAACTTATTTTCCTGTGAAATACTCCAGTTTATTTTTAAATAAACACATTATCTTATGACATAATAAATGATCACATTGAGGCGAAAAATTAAAAAAAAAGGCGTTTTCATTGTTCAAGGGTACAATTATGCAGCCTCATCTGGTAGAAAATGAATTCCCACCCACTCATGATTTCTCAATTAAAAAGTTTAATTGGACTTCATTGTGAGGTGGGTGTACATTGAGAGTGAGAGCACAAAAATGTCCACCTTCTTTGCAGGACGGTAGGTCAGTTAGTCTTTATGCTTCACTGTCCTGGCAGTCATTTTCCTCTGTGAAATTAAAAACAAATAAAGAAGCAGTTATTGATTTTTTTCTTGTCTTTTCCCACCAGATGATGCCATGATGATATGGGAAACATGTACACACTGGTATTTACACACACACACACACACACACACACACACACATGAACATATGAATATATGAATGTACAGTGGGTACAGAAAGTAATCAGACCCCCTTAAATTTTTCATTCTTTGTTATATTGCAGCCATTTGCTAAAATAATTTAAGTTAATTTTTTTTCCTCATTAATGTACACACAGCACCCCATATTGACAGAAAAACATAGAAATGTTGACATTTTTGCAGATTTATTAAAAAAGAAAAACTGAAATGCCAAATGGTCATAAGTATTCAGACCATTTGCTCAGTATTTAGTAGAAGCAGCACCTTTTGAGCTAATACAGCCATGAGTCTTTTTGGGAATGATGCAACAAGTTTTTCACACCTGGATTTGGGGATCCTCTGCCATTCCTCCTTGCAGTTCCTCTCCAGTTCTGTCAGGTTGGATGGTAAACGTTAGTGGACAGCCATTTTCAGGTCTCTCCAGAGATGCTCAATTGGGTTTAAGTCAGGGCTCTAGCTGGGCCATTCAAGAACAGTCAGGGAGTTGTTGTGAAGCCACTCCGTTATTTTATCTGTGTGCCTGGGGTTATTGTCTTGTTGGAAGATGAACCTTTGGCCCAGTCTGAGGTTCTGAGCACTCTGGAGAAAGTTTTCGTCCAGGATATCCCTGTACTTGGCTGCATTCATCTTTCCCTTGATTGCAACCAGTCATCCTGCCCTTGCAGCTGAAAAACACCCCCACAGCATGATGCTGCCACCACCATGCTTCACTGTTGGGACTGTATTGGACAGGTGATGAGCAGTGCCTGGTTTTCTCCACACATACCACTTAGAATTAAGGCCTAAAAGTTCTATCTTGGTCTCATCAGACCAGAGAATCTTATTTCTCACCATCTTGGAGTCCTTCAGGTGTTTTTTAGCAAACTCCATGCAGGCTTCCATGTGTCTTGCACTGAGGAGAGGCTTCCGTCGGGCCGCTCTGCCGTAAAGCCCCGACTGGTAGAAGGCTGTAGTGATGGTTAACTTTCTACAACTTTTTCCCATCTCCCAACTTCATCTCTGGAGCTCAGCCACAGTGATCTTTGGGTTCTTCTTTACCTCTCTCACCAAGGCTCTTCTCCCCCGATAGCTCAGTTTGGCCAGACGGCCAGCTCCAGGAAGGGTTCTGGTCCTCCCAAACGACTTCCATTTAAGGATTATGGAGGCCACTGTGCTTTTAGGAGCCTTAAGTGCAGCAGAAATGTTTTTGTAACCTTGGCCAGATCTGTGCCTTGCCACAATTCTGTCTCTGAGGCAGTTCCTTTGACCTCATGACTCTCATTTGCTCTGACATGCACTGTGAGCTGTAAGGTCTTATATAGACAGGTGTGTGGCTTTCCTAATCAGGTTCAATCAGTATAATCAAACACAGATAGACTCAAATTAAGGTGTAGAACCATCTGAAGGATGGCACCTAAGTTAAATATATGACTGTCACAGCAAAGGGTCTGAATACTTATGAATACTTCAGTTTTTCTTTTTTAATAAATCTGCAAAAATGTCAACAATTCTATGTTTTTTTTGTCAATATGGGGTGCTGTGTGTACATTAATGAGTAAAAAAAATGAACTTAAATGATTTTAGCAAATGGCTGCAATATAACAAAGAGTGAAAGATTTAAGGGGGTCTGAATACTTTCCGTGCCCACTGTAGGTTCACTTCTCTGCAGTGTGAAAGGAAACATCTACCTTCTGGATCTATAATAGTATTTTCAGAATTAGAATGCTTAATTTATTAATATGCAACTCATTTATATCATATGACACAAAAGACTGACATTCTTTCTGCACCTCCTCCAATTTTTCCGGCCTTGCTTCTGTTCCAATGTTAAACGATTATCTGTTCCTAATTTAACGCCTTTACTGTTTGCGTTCTATTTCCTACTGTATTTTAGGCCCTTTGTTCAGTCAGATTTTATTACTGATTCCAACGTTAATGTGGATTGTCAAACCCTACAGCTAGTTAGACAAAACCAGTAGTAATGTGTTCGGACATGCAGTGTGTCATACATGTAACTAGAAGAGCACTCAGAAAGCACAGACCTTCACCCAGCAGCTCATTTCTTTTAAATGTCCGTTCATGACTTTTCGACTTCGAGGCAAACAGACAGACAGACAGACGCCAGCTATCACATGACCTCTTGGCAGAGGTAATAATCTGCCATAGTTGGGCTATTGCTGAAATGTAAAAGACAGCCGGAGAGCCACCATCAGTTAACATTTGTCTGACTGAAATTTGAATTCCATGTTGCTTCAGTACCCCTCGGGGGAACTTTCCACACTGAAGTTGGTAGCACTCAGATCCTCACCTCAGCCTTGTATGAATTCACCCTTACAAAAGCCCCTGTTCAATACTGTGAGTGCCACTACCTGTCCTGGCTGAACTCCTGAGGCTCCCAAAAGGCCTGAAATAATGAGTCTGCTCTGGGGTCTTTGGGGTGAAGCATTTAGTTTGACAGCGCTGCCTTTAACCATGATTACTTGGTGCAAGTATTTGTCAGCGAATTTCTGATTCTCCATTCTATTCTATTCTATTGACTCTATTTAGTCAGTCAAATTATGTAACTCTTGACTTATATTACATAAATGGAATGTAGAGTCTGAAATGATTTTCAAGGGTTTTTTTTTAATGTTCTTGTTTATTCCAAATATTTATTCAACTATTTTCAAATAATTGACAACCTGAAAGTGTTGTCATGTTTGCTTTGATGTCTTTGATCTTGATATTGCACAGCCTGAGTACACAAATGAAAAGAACATGTCATTTCATTAAAAGAAAGAATGAAAGAAGGAAGAAATGAAAAAGATTTGTAATGTTGATGCACAAACTTAGAAAACGAGCAAAAAACAATAAAACCAGGAGCAGAATATGAAAGTGATGTGGGGAAGAGTGTTGTGAAAAAGATCAAATTTGATATGTACCTGTCTCCTGACAAAACAAGAGTGAGCAGAAAGTCAGAGCTCTGGAGGAAATGTAATCAGAAGTATCTTTTTTTCCTCTTGCAATGTAAGTTTTATTTTTATTATCAGTTTAAACCAATTTGGCTGTGTCCATGAACATTGATTCATTTCTTTGCAACAAATGCTCTTTGAAGTTGTTTACTGTGCATTAAATAAAGACTATAATATGTCAAACAATATTGTCTCCCACCATTTTCATCTTTATTGGTATTTTTTTGTCTGTCTTTCCGTATACGGTAGCTGGATTATGCTCTATTCTAAACTATCTGCAATTGTTTCAACTTTGTATCAGATAAATACTCCCACCTAGTGGCAGTATTTGATATATATGCCGATTTTTTTATTTTTTTTTCGTAGAGTGATTATTTATTTAATTGGTTGTTTATTCAGTCACTTTTGTGCCCAAATGTCTTTTAGATTATATAATGTCACAAAATAACATTCTACTACAGTCAGGTAGTAGTAATTGGATATGGACACATGAGCAGTAATTTCCTACTATTTACAGTTTGTGTTCTGGTGTTCTGTGCCTGATATTTCAGAAGCAGTATCTAAAGTACTGTCGACTTAACTGTCTCTGTATCACAGGTGCCATATACCGATACCAGTAACTGCTCATCCTTCCCAGTTCACCCCACACTGGTGCCGCTATTCGACCGGTCGCGAACTTATCAGACGGTGGTGGGTCTAGTCAGTATTATCCAATCACAGGCCGCGTTATTTGCCAGCCCCGCCCCTGATTTGACGCTATTGTTCAGATTCTGGTGTGTGTCTGGTTTGTGGGCGGGGCTTGTAGAGCTGCTGAACGCTCTCTCCAGCGGTTACTCGATGACCCGTGAGCCCAGCTGCTGCTAACACGGACCCGCCCGCAGCCCTCGAAACTTCGGTCCATTTACCTTCCGGTGAGTAGAGCAGCGGTTTGCTATCACAACCGTAAATGGATTTCTATTAACTCAAACCCATATTTTTTTTTTTTCCTTTTTTTTATTTTCTTTATTGTCCAATTCTTTTTCAGATATGTCGAAGGGTTCAATTATTTTGTTTACTGACTTATCCTCATCAGGGGATGGCGTCAAAAACAAAACACAAGAAGAACTGTCGACAAACCGATCTAATGTTTATGAAAACTAAGAGAAGACTTTTGAGTTACGGAGATGTTATGCAACTTCTCTCCCAGAGACTGTAAAAATGCGGACTAGACTTCGCATGAAAATCACCCCGACTGCAGCTTTGGAGCTCTTTAAAGTCGGACACTGTAAAATCTAGCAGCGGCCTGCATCCAGAAAATCAGGATCACTTTAAAAAATATGCAAACGCATGTGCGCGCACGCGTGTGTCTGTACGTGTGCGCGCGTATACGTGCGCACGCAGGAGTTTACGTATCTAACTTGTCTCCACCTGAGGCTCTACTATGGCCTCTTTTTATCTCTGTTTGGGTGGAGCAATAATGCACTGTGATGCCACTTCATGAGAAGGCACACAAACTATATCAGGATATTTAAAGGGTTAAAAAAATGAACAAAAAGAATGTTTTGATCAACTATCAGCATGATGTGCAGTTTTAATACTCTAATGTGCTGACCCTGACCCCCCCCCAGGTCAGGTTTTGCAGCCAGGTCAGTGCATGTTCAGGCAGTACATTTGATGTTTCTTAAGGAACAACTATAGAAACACTTCTTCTGGATTCCAGCTCACTTTCCAATTTTCGGTTCGCAGCTGGGATTCGAACCAGAAACCCTCCCAGTCCAGTCCCCTATGGACAGAGAGATAATAATAATGAAAATAATGGAAAATAATGTCTGTGTTGTGGCTGTTTCTGGTGGCTGCTGTTATATGGTGCACAGTCCTAACAGCTTTGATTGTGTCCAAAGTTCAGCAGCCAACACATCATTTCTCTGAACCAAAGTCTCCATCATCTGGTGATTTATCTGACATCTCAGGTCCAGCGGTGATGGAGGCAACCAGGAGACATGTCCAACAGAGAGGTAATAAGAAGACATCAGAGCAAACGGAGCAGCCAGCACAGTGGGGCAGAGCATGGTGAGTGTTTGTTTGTGTTTGGAATTTCATTTTGTTTCCAGACAAGATAGAAAAAAAAAACAAATAGGTGCAAATATGAAATCGCACAGTTCCAATAACTGACAGCTCATCTCATTAGTTTACTGGTGATATTCAGCAGCAATTACACAGTGGGGAACTCCAGCGCCTTAATAACAACAAACAGGAGGAATTTGATAACAGTCAGCAGGGATTTTGACAGTCCTGTGTCAGTATTTACTTCCCAGTGTTTAAATCTCTGATGCCCAGGGAGGTGGACTGGTTCTCCCTGATCTCAGTGCTGGGCCTCCTTAGCTTCGCGCCTTTCATCGTCTTTTACTTTGTGATGGCCTGTGACCAGTACCAGTGCTCCCTCAGCCAGCCGCTGTTGCAGCTGCTCCATGGAGAAAGCACGCTGCTGTCCATCTGGGAGCGCACGGCCTCCTTCTCCTGGTCAGCTGCCATGATATACTCAGTCTGGGTGGCCTTCCAGGTAAAGTTAGGTGTCAGAGCGGGGGGAGGGGGTGGGGTGGGTGTTTGGTGAACATCAGGAAGTTACAGCTCATATGTTCCTGCAGGTGTTCCTCTATATGTGTGTTCCTGATATCACTCATAAAATAATTCCCGGGTATGTTGGCGGAGTGCAGGATGGAGCCCGAACTCCTGCTGGTAATTAAGACTTGACAGGATCTCATTTAAATAACACTGAACATCAAACCACCGTGAAGAAAAAAAGCATTGTTTTCCCACTTCATGTACTCCTGCAGGCCTAATTAACAAATATGAGATCAATGGCTTGCAGTGTTGGCTCATCACTCATGCTCTGTGGTTTGCCAATGCCTACCATTTCCACTGGTTTTCTCCCACCATCATCTTCGACAACTGGATTCCACTCATGTGGTGCGCCAACATCCTGGGCTACTCTGTGTCCACCTTCGCATTCGTGAAGGCCTACGTGTTCCCCACGAACTCTGAAGACTGGTGAGTGCTGCGGAAGATGCTAGCAGTCGCTGAAACATCTCACCACGGTGCTGATTATAGGTTATCTTCACAAGATTTCAGACCAGATGTCAGTAACATCAATTCATTCATGAGCTCTGATGGATGCAATGATGGAGTTGAACAGGTTCACTCTTTCCAGTAACTGCTGTTGAAATAATTTCTCTCATTGCTTTATCCTGAGTAATTCTGTCATTTGCTAATTGTCATTTTTGTGACTCCGCAGCAAATTCACGGGTAACCTTTTCTACGACTACATGATGGGCATTGAATTCAACCCTCGCATCGGCAAGTGGTTCGACTTCAAGCTGTTCTTCAATGGTCGTCCTGGTATCATTGCCTGGACCCTCATCAATTTGTCATACATGGCCAAGCAGCAGGAGCTCTACGGGCACATCACCAACTCCATGATCCTTGTCAACATCCTGCAGGTAATTCTGGATTCAGCCAGATTGTATTTTAACTCTTACAGCTGATTCAGAGTTGTATAAAATGTGTTTATGAATAGATTGTGCTCATGGTGAATATTACAACAGAGGAAAAGAGAGCTGTTATAGCTCCACTGTGCAGAATTTTATTTTTACAGCTTTTCTAACCCAGCGGTCCACAACCTTTTTTTCGCCACAGACCAGTTTATTGTCAGACAGTATTTTCAGGGACTGGTCGTTAAGATGTGGCGGATAAATACAACAGAAGAATGTGGTATGACCGTCGTGAAAACTATGGTATTTTCTAAATATAATAATGAACGTGTGTGAATAGTGAGCCATAGACAGATGTAACGAAGAGAATCCGGTAATTTTTCAAAATAAAACATCGTTCAGTTTCAGATAATAAATAAAATGAAGTAATGTAAGTTACTTATTTTTTATGTGCGGCCTGGTACCAAATGACCAACAGACCGGTACCGGTCCACAGCCCAGGGGTTGGGGACCGCTGTTCTAACCAACTTCTGCGGAATAGAAAAAAAATTCTATTTGCAAATAATAATGTTCCATTGCAGGACTTTTCACAAGATGGCTCCTTGGTTTGTTCTTGGCATATTCTGGTGTCTGATGTGAATAAATACCAGCCCAGAACCAGAAACGTTAAAGATGCGCTGACAAAGTGTACAACACTGAAGCACTGAAGAGATGAGGCTTTCTAAAAACATAGAAGAACCTTGTTTGTCCCTAACTGTTTCTGACCCAAATTATGAAGTCCAAAGCAGCTGTTTAGACGTCATTTTGTGTGGTGCTGTGGGTTCTTCTCTGGTTCATCTATGAAGAACATTGAGTTTATGCAGCAGCACAGGATTAAACAGTGCCAGGAGGCCTGACCATAAAACCAGTAAACACAAAAATGTCTTACAATAATTGCATTTTCATATTTACTGCATGTACCTTGTGTGCGATTAACAGTAATTTCCCTCTTTGGGATTCTTCAGGATTCTTCTTTAACAATAATAAATCCATTTTGATAACCCTGTAGAGATTAATGCACCACCCAAAATAATGCGAGATGACCCCTTTGAGGAAAGAAGCGACACAGTAGCTTGAGTTAAACTGAGACTTCAGTAAGTCCTCCTACTAACTACAACACTGTGGTTTATGCTTCCATGGAGGCCATTTATGTTCTGGACTTCTTCTGGAACGAGGCATGGTACCTGAAGACCATCGACATCTGCCATGACCACTTTGGATGGTATCTGGGCTGGGGGGACTGTGTGTGGCTGCCCTACCTTTACACGTTACAGGTAACTCACATTACAGAGACGCTGGATGCAAACAGACTAATAAAATATAAAGCAATGAAGCAGAACATTGAACAAAGACAATAAAACCAGCGTATAAACTGCAAGTTAAGAAATCTGTAGCCGAGTTCGCAACAATTGTCACCGAGGTGTGAGAAACTGTGCTTCAGTTTTGCATAACAGTTAACTGCAAACATCAGAAAGCATGACGGGTTGTGTTTGGTGTTGTCAGGGACTCTACCTGGTCTACCACCCGGTGCAGCTCTCAAACCTTCACGCTCTGGCTGTGCTCTTGCTCGGCCTGGTGGGATATTACATTTTCCGGTCCACCAACCACCAGAAGGACCTGTTCCGGCGCAGCAATGGCTCCTGCTCCATCTGGGGCCACAAGCCAACCTACATCGCGTGCTCCTATCGCTCCAGTGATGGTGGGGTCCACCACAGTAAGCTCCTCACATCAGGTTTCTGGGGAGTGGCGCGCCACTTCAACTACACTGGGGATCTGATGGGATCACTGGCCTACTGCGCCGCCTGTGGCTTCGGACATCTTCTCCCATACTTCTACATCATTTACATCACCATCCTGCTGGTTCACCGCTGCATACGTGACGAGCACCGCTGCAGCAGCAAATACGGCAAGGACTGGAAGCGGTACACCGACGAGGTGCCGCACCGGCTGATTCCTGGGGTCTTTTAGAGAGGACAGAGGCTGTGTGAGAGCTGGGTAAGATAGATACAGGAGTTCTGCAATGGGCAGCGTAATCACTGTGTGTGATCTTCAGTGTGTCTGTGATCCTCAGAGTATTTGTGAGTGTGTGTGTATATATATATATATATCTGACCATGTCAGCATTCGATACAATTCAAATTCCTGTATCTATCTACTAAACACAATAGTTTGGTGATGTAATTTTACATTTTATTCATAAATGGAAACGGTTATATTGACTGGTTCCATTTTTCTTTGCTGTTGGAGACCAGACCTGGGCGCCATGGATTTATACCTCACAAAGTCCTTATTTTTACAAAAATTAAAAAAAACTGTCAACTATTTGATAGTTTGTCTACTTTTTTTTTTCTCTGCAGAGATGATTACTACCTTTTACCCACAGAACTCTGACATTTTTAAAATTGCGGACAATTTGACAGATGGAAATCTTTTTTTAACTGATATTTTTCAGTTGACGTTAATTTTGGGGACATCAGGTGACATGATGCCGTCCCCCCTGAAGGTATAAAATTTCTGTGCACATTAATATTAAAAATATGAATTATTTATAGAACAAATTATAACAATAAGCTAGTCACTCCTGCCTACATTTACATAAAAGACAGAAAGAACTTTAAGAACTGATGACAAAACCACTTCAGAAATATTAAAATCTCAAATAGACAATGTTAAAATACCTTTTCAGGACATTTTGAATGCTTTTGCCCTTTTCTCTGTTTGTTTCTGTGCCGGCAACTTATTTTGTCTTTGCAAAACCAAATAAAACACCCTCAGTTCTACCAAATAGCAAAGTGAAAACCAATTTTTTTTTTTTTTTTTTAAATGTCAGCAATTAAATAAAAAATTTAACTGATTGTATATACTTTCCACAACACATCCAATCAGTTAAATTTACCACATGTGGGCAACAGAAGGTCAAGGGTCAGAGCAAGGACTGAATACTTGTCCAATGTAGAATTTCTTTTTTTTTTTTATTTGATACACACAACCATCCCCGCACACCCACTGAAAACGTTCTAGAATTTTCAATACATGCTACTATATATGTCCTAAACACAATGTTTGTTTATATAATTTACATCAATGTAACTTTTTTTTTGTTGTTCCGTGTTCTTATTCAGAGCAACAATAATATTTTTAGACGAAAGACCACATTGTTGTAATTTTACAATTAGACACAAGAGGGCAGAAGATGGCTGCTAATGTCTGCGTATGAAGCGAGACGAATATCTGAAAACATGTAACTGTGTCGCCGCCATCAATCCACTCATCACGCTGCATCATTCCTAAGGATCAGATAGAACAAGGAACTAAGGATCGGATCCTTCTGTAAAATGTCCTTTCCTGCATTTAAACCTTATACTGATGAATTGATTGTCAAAGTGCTGGATGAAAGTGTTGGAGCCCCTGCTGCTGCACTCAGCTGTCCGGGTCAGGACAGGAAGTCTGAAGGCAGGACAAGACGACACTAGTGAGACTGTGAGTGGACATCACACAGCCATCCATACAAACATCCACAGTTTTTCACAATTACAGCTGCACATTCATTAAGAAATGAGGGGGCAGCTGCATGAAATATATAGTCATAGCAAAGTGGAGAGTTGGAAAGGACTAAAGACATAACAGTAATAGAAAGTATTCCAGAGAGCACTATGGGGTACTTGGTGCCACTCTTCAGAAAAACTGGGCTTGATTTCCCTGCAGGCTAAATGAGATTTTAATTTTAAATTTGGGGGGAGATGAGGCTTGTGGGTGAGATCACCATCCACAAAAACTGGTGGAGTGTGTGTGATTTGTTGGCAGACTCCACCAACGCTCTGCAGGCACCCAGTACAAAAGGCTCAGAAGATGTTTGATATTAGTACTAATAATAACTCAGAATGTTCTGGGTGTGATTAGATGCACAGAGGAGCAGTTTTCAATCACAGCTGTGTGTGTGTGAGTGTGTGTGTAGTTTTTATTGAGTCTGTCTGGTTATTTTGTGGTTATAAAGAAGATCAGTATCATTGCATCCATTTTAATTGGAGAGGCGTTTGAATAACAGGTCTTCCACTTCCTTCTTATTGTTGTACCGTTTCTCTGACCTTTGACCTCCAGTCTATGCTGCCTGTGAGCTAATAGACTAATGATATAACCTGAGTGACCTTATTATTTTACAGATGATGATCAGGCAGTTTTTAACACAAAAGGAACAAAAGCAATGATGTCACAGCTGCCTGACAACACGTCTGTTCCCCGATGAGAGAATCATCAACTTTTCCTACTGACACATTCAAACAGGCAGAGAGTAAGCTGTCACAATTTCTGCCTGCATTTCAAACTTGATGATTTGTAAATCGCACAGTTTAATTAAGAAAGGATTAAGGAGGAATTATAAAGATGAACGAGGCTTCACAGCCAATGTAGCAGTCAATGCGATGAGAATTATAACTAGCTGAACTAGATGCTGCATCTCATGCTAACATGACTTTTTAAGCCTGAAGATTTTGTCATCTAATGACATATATTTCACAGGTTTGGCCTGTCAGTCCTCCATAGTTTAATGGTGCCCCTCTGAGCTGTGACAGACTGATTACCAGATTATAGATCAGGTTGTGACACACAGTGCTGATTAGTGAAGATTAACGTGCCAAAATGAAACAAGGGTAAAATTAATATTTAAATTAGCTTTACAAACCGTGACCAGTAAAGTAGTTTTTGGTTTTGTTATTTCTGCACTACATTGAAATAATACTTACGATAAATGTGAGAAATAAGATGATAGGATGTAGCTAAGCTAACAGCTTCGATCCTCCCACCTCTGTGCTGACAGCTAAACAGCTGTTCACCATAACAGAGTGAAAGAGGTTTGTGGTTGCTGCTCTGTGGTCCCGGTGTGGGATGTCCTGCTGACTGAGGGATACCACATCACTCTGTCCAGACCAGGTTGTTAGCACGACTCTCCCAGTGCTATTAGAAACACCCATCCATGGAGTCTGTCAAAGATGTGATAAAAAATGCAACATCAGGCGGAAAGAAGATGATGCTCACATTTCAGGAGATACTGTGGGAAAGCTGCTGCTGATTCTTTCAGCAGCTTTATGTTTGAACATGTAAAGAGTTGCTGAACATTTTTCCCTGAACAATTAGCTGACTTTGTAATTATTAAAGCCGCAGCAGCAGCTCACACCACCGCTAACAGCTTCCTCTTTAATAAATTAGAAGAAGCAATCACTCCTCCATTACCCTTCAGTCACACAGCATGAAAATATTACAGCACAGATTAAAAATGAGCAGCAACTCAGCCTTTGTCTCTGTTACAGGGTAAATGCTGCACCAACTGGTGACGTAGGAAAGTTCTCCATACCTGGAATTATGATTTAAAAAATAGATCTTTGAGAGATGAAATGTAGCTTCTGTGTTTTGTCACTCAGAGATGATAACAGTAAACTCTTGTTGGTGAGTGGATCTTTGATAATATTCTAAGTGCCAATTGCATGTAGAACCCCATATATCCACAATATAAAACCAGTCAGTCAAAAACAAAACAATTGATATTAAAACTTTAAACCTTTAATTAAAACTATATGAATTTTAAATTAAGAAACACAAAACAACCTTTATTTGGGCGGAAGCAAAATAAGAGCTCATTCAACCTCTATTCTGTGTATTTCTGGTATAATTATTTTAGACCTCTGCGTGTATAAAGAAAGAAAGAAAAGAAAAATATATAAATACTTTTAACCCCTGAGAAAGTAGACCCAGATTAGTGAAAGTAGGCTGAATGCTAAAATTCAAACGTGCTCGTTTTATTTTATTTCCTCTAAAACCTGATGTGTTTGTGCGTGATTACATCCATCTGTTGAACAGGACAGACGGTGAATGAATGGACTTCCACCAAACCCGACCGGCTGTTGCTGTGCTGTGCATGCTAATCGGATGTGGAGGTATTGTCATCGGCCCCTCTGCATTTCCTCTCCCCACTTCCGACTTCCTGTCCGACTGCTGGCGACGCAAACCTGAAGTATTCCTGAGTTAACTGCTTAGAATGAAAATGCTGTTTGTTTCTCCAATCTGAATCTCTCCAATTAAAAATAAAGTTTGTCCTTGCCAAAGAAAGAAAAATTACATTTATAATTGACAAGTGTATTGATGTGTAGAAGCAAAGATTTTTATCAGACAGATGAACTTCTTAAGAAACCTGGTTAGATGATGTTACTTCCTGTTGGTGGAACCAGGGGATGATGGGATGTGAACCAAAGAATGAACGTTTCCAAGACAAGGAGAGCAACGCAGAAAAGAATTGTGTGACCAAAAAGTGAGTATTTATTAACACAAAATAACCACATAACCACGTAAAAGTATGCTCACCTTAACTAAACACAAAGGACTAGAACCAAATCAACTAAGGGCTCCACCACCCTGGGGGGGGATGAACCACAGACTCTCAACAGCCAGGCAGAGAGGAACAGAAAATCACCAGAACACCTGAGAGAAAATGCAAGTAGAGGACACAACAACTGGAATTACAACTCACACTACCACTGCATGTCTCACCCACACAGGTGGCACATCTCCTCCACTATTTAAGCACCCTCTCCTGACGAGCAGAGTGGAGACAGCTGCTGGTCAGGGGAGGGGACAATCACCTGGTGGAGACACACACACACACACACACACACACACACACACACACACACACACACCACAGACACAGGCCTACACGCCTGCCCTTGGGCTGTAATAGAATAGAATAGAATAGAACATTAAATTACAGGCACGTTGGAATTCTTGTGCGTTCTTTTACTGTTACTTTTAAAATTGAAAGAAAAACACACAGACAAAATATTTAAGACATATCAGTACCAAAAACAGTGCTTTGTATACATATAAACAAAAGTATAAATCCTATAACGTGGTGGTGCAGGGTTAGGGTTAGATTAAATAATAAATTTATATATAAAAATAAATATTAAAATGATGAATTATTTAGTATTGTGTGTGCTGCTTATTGCACATGTTGAGGGGGACTTAAGTGTATTTCGGATTCAGTGTATGTGGCTGCAGGAGGCGTCAGTGTGAAGAGAGGTGTGTCCATCCCTCCTTCATGTCCTGCAGCGCTGATCTCAGAGTGGCTGAGAAGAAGCTGAAGAAGCTGCTGTAGGAACGGGCCCTGTGAGTTTTGATGCTCACAGGGCCTACCATGCCTCTGACCGCAGCCTGGGTCCACTTGAGCTGTGTGCTGGGTGATGTTTGAGGACCCCCTGTCCTGCAGCGCTGGGTGTATATGGAGTCTGTGGAGGGGAGAAAAGAACCGATTATCCTCTCTGCAGTCTTGATGACCTGCAGCAGCGATTTCTCCTCAGTGGTACCATACCACACTGTAATACCGCTGGTGAAGATGCTTTTGTTCTTTAATAGCTCGCATCAGTGAGTGACAGGGGACTCTGGCAAAGCTCACTCTCATAAAGTTGTTACAGGGAAATCAGCAAAGACAGGAAGAGTAGTTCCTGTCTTAGAGTAATGATCATACTTCATGGAGAATCCTGAGGGTGTGGTCACGGAAGAGAGGAAGAGGAGGCAGGCGTGGACAGAACATTTATGATTCCAGGGAAACGTAGCATTAAAACAGCAACATCAATGATGAGATAGCAAGATTCAGGAGCAACTAAAGGCACTGGAAGAATTAGGTCCCGCATGGACGTCCAGCTCTGCCTCCGTCACATGCTTCCTCGCGGTTCCCTGGAAGTAATTAGGCATTATTTTTGCAAGACATTAGTCCTGAGATTAGCTGATTTAGAGGCTGAAGTAGGTTAGGTTATCTGAGGAGCAGCAGGCCGAAGCAGACAGAATGGTTGACTTGCACATGTGCAGTTAAAGGAAAGACACTTAAACAGGAGTGTTTTCCTATCTAATACAAGCTACAACAATCTGAGCCAGAAGGACGTCAAAGCACAATTCAAGACAGGAAGAAAACACTGAGAGCCCCATTCCATTAAATAAACATGTTTGTGAATTATTAACAAACACCTACAAAAATAGCAGTGAAGTGATCAAATATAAGAATATCAAAACAACAGTTACATGGCTTCTCTGTGAGTGAGTGAGTGAGCGAGCGAGCGAGCGAGTGAGTGAGCGAGCAAGCAGTACTGACAGGACAATCCGAAAAATCAACACGGGTGCAGAAAGACTCCAGTAACTGTAATTACAAGCAATGTCAACAATAATCCATCTGGAATCAAAGCAACAAGTAGAGCAATAATCCCATCAAACCAGAATTAGAAGAGATGGATGGGGAAATAGATGAAGAGAGGGAGCAGACACAGACAGTTTGTCCTTGCTTGCTTCCTCCAGCATGATTGTATTAGTGTGCAGGATGTCTGAGTACACGTTGTCTCCCCGATTATCCTCTCTGCAGTCGGATGTAGCAACAATATGCTGAATTCACTGTCTGAACCCTTTACTGTATATACAAATAAATGTGCTTGAACTGACACCTGATGCTGTGTAGGGTTTCCATGTCACATTATGTATCCTGAAATTTGCAATGACAGTTTTTTTTACGTTTTACATCTTTACCTTTATTTATTTATTTTGTTTTAAGGTTTTAGTTATATTTAAAAATGTCCTCCAACATTCCCTGAGAATCAAGTCAACTTTCAGTTTTGTACTGGGACATAGGAGACATTAAAAATGAAGATCAATCAATCTTATTGGATAAACTGAATATATTATTACACCTTAATAACAGTCAGACAGATTGCCTTTTGACAGAGTGCCACTTAAACCAGGATCAATGGCTCGAATGGCCGCAAGCCAGGATATCTGACATTTCTTCAGAAGGGGATGTTTCATTCCATTTTTAGAGGAATTGGGAAGAAATATTAAGGGCAGAAATTGACAGAAGCAGCAGAGGACAAAAAAGCAGGGCTGAGACTTAAAAGCTCACAGCAGTCCACTTGTCCAGATCTCTACACTTAAAGGTAGGAAGTGCAAATAAATCAACAGACACGCCTAAGTATGAATGAGTCCCGTGTTTGCGTGTGGGAAAAATTCCATTATCCCCTCCCACCCACAAGGTCGACATCCATTTTTTTCTTTTTTTTTTTTGCCCAGCCAATCACAGGCCAGGATTCTGGATACTGTCTGCGCTGTCTGATGATCACATCAGATGCTCTATCACCTGACTTCTTTTCCTTATTTTGGGGCCATATTGTTTGACTTTGAACAGCCTTTCACAATTATCCTTCTTCGCCAGCACCCTGTCACACACACTGCTCTGTCCTCGTCCGTTAACCTTCCAGGTCCCATCTTTAGGTACATTTATTTAACATGGTGGCTCAGTTCTGAATACTAATTGCTTCCCGTTCTCACACTGTAGAATATCAACGGTAGACGACGCTGCGTGCAAGTGTGTGTTGGTGCATGTGTGGGTTTGTGTTCAGCTGTAAGTGTGTGTGCAGGAGGCCGGGTGGACAGTCTACAGTTCCATTAGCCTAATGGAATTTCTATTAAATTAAACCCCACCCCCACCCCAAATCACATTAGTGTTCTTATCTCCTTTGTGGAACCTGTGTGTGTGTGTGTGTGTGTGTGTGTGTGTGTGTGTGTGTGTGTGTAAGGGAAAAAAGCCCATAAATACTGAGATGCAGGATGAATGAATAAGAATGAAAATGAAACATGGAGATTGAGTAAAACCTCACAGGAAAAACTTTTCTCAAGGTCAACTTTCTTGAATGAAACAAAACAAAGTTTGCTGATGGATGATTAATCTGAATAAATCTGTGTCCAGCCAGGAACCAGCATTAATTTTATTTCAGATTTCATGACAATTGCAATTTGTGAAACAACACACCAGTTTAAAAAAAAAAAAAAAGATAAACCAGAGCATCAGCCACGTTAAATTCAGCCATGGGACTCACCAGAGTCTTGAAGTGGTCACACTGCACTTTTTCCTCTCGTATCAATGAGAACAGGTGTGTTTACTACACACAACCCAATACTACAAGTAAATATTGTTGGTGTACTTCTGTTCTTGGGTCCTCTTAGCAATCTAGATTTTAAAGGATGCAGTGCTGAAAATAATGTTCTGGGCTGTTTTCCAGGAGATGAGTTCAAACTTTGCAAAGATCCTTTGGAACGCCCACTCTTAGTCATCACCTTGGATGCTTCTCTCACATGCACAGTAGCTCAGCACCTCTCGCTGGCATGGTGATACCCTGACTCCAACACCGCACAAATATTTCACTATCTCCATCATCCAGTGCAACATCTGGTCAAACTGACGTGTTTTGGGCATTAATCATGAATAAATCCTGACTGGTATGTGTTCTAATTTCAACTGTTTTTAAGAACCTCGTCTGCTTCAAGAGCCTGAGTGTAAATTTCTCAGCCTAAATCAATGAGAATTCACACTGTATAACTTGAATTCTTGCCATCAAACACTACAGTTTTTAACAGGGATCCAAACCAGTTGCAAGCCAGGAGGGTTGATGTTGCTAGTAGCATGAGAGTATAAACTACTGTTACTGTTTGTAACCCTGCTTGAACAAAAATGTAGAAAAATGTGTATCATACCAAACTGAGCTGAGCTGTGCTGTTTAGTAAGGCTGCAGTTTTGTGAAAGCTTTGATCAAGCCAAAGCAACCTTGTCAGCTTCTCATCTCCCTCACAACGGTGCCATTGCCCGAATTGACCCTCCTTTTGATAAGCCCCAGAGAATTGCATCAGTTTGACTCCAATGTGGTTCATTCCACACTGCTCACTGCCTGCAGGAGCCTGCCTGCAGGAGCCTGCATTAAGTACAGAGGTATGGATGACATCACTCCTAAAGCCCGGCAGCCATCACTTCAATAATCATTGCATTTGAGCAGGTTCATTGTGCTGAGATCTTCACAAGATTGGATATACCATATTTGTTGGACTATAAGTCGCCCCAGAGTATTAGTTGTATCAGTCAAAAAATGCATTATGAAGGAGAAAAAAAAATCATATATAAGTCACACTAGACTATAAGTCGCAATTCTTGGGGGGGTATGTATTTTACAAAATCCAAGATCAAGACATTTTCATCTGGAAAGGCAAGTTATAATAATAACAATAGAATTTAGAACAACAGGCTTAATAGGTGTCAGATATGATAACATAACACATTATTCAACTACACAATAGCATAAAGAACATATGTGGGAGGCTGAAAAGGCAGAATTAACACAACAAGCTCGCCACTGCAACAAGCTAGTTACTGGTTAGCGAGTTTACCAAAATCTCTATCTCAGTCCACATCAGTGAATCCATTGAATTCTTCATCTTTGGTGAAGAGGATTTTCTTTTGGGGGAATTTGGTGTTCAGTCGTTCTCGGTTGTCTTTAAGTTAATGTTAACTTATTTTTCAGTGGTAAAGGAGTAGCACATACCTATAGTTGTCACAAGCCTAGATTAGCCTAATATTTATTCCTTGGTCATGTCGGTTGGTGTTAATTCAGTGTGAATTAACATATTTTAATATATATAAGTCGCACCTGAGTATAAGTCGCAGGACCAGCAACACTATGAAAAAAGGAGAACAAAGGAAGGGGTCGAATGTCAGATCATGATTTTGTTTTTATGCATCAGCGGAGTTTTAGTGTTGTTTTAGTGTACTGTCTTTTGTTGACCATTAACCTGTGCTTGTCAGGATTCATGGAAGCTCAGATGAGCATGTACATGATTGACAGAACAGTCTCAAGCAACTGTAGGAAGGAAGACATATCTGTGCACCCCTCGATGGACGACAACAAAGCATTCAACTTACTGCACCCCAAATGTTGGAAGTTCTACAACCAACCAACAATCAACCAGATGCTCACAGATCCTTCAAAGAACCCAGAGAGCATGTGAAAAACAACCCCAGAAGCCAACTCAACAACTGGCCAAGTTACCTGTGTATAAATGTCTGATCTTCTGTAAAGGACTTAACTCTGGATGTCGAAGGTCTGACATTACTGAGAGCTAAAGGAGGAGTTGGAAAACGTGTTGATGAAGACAGAGTTTGTGCCAGCGGACACATGAGGAACTGCGAGATGTTGCAAACAGAACCCAGTTCTCAGTGACTGTATGAGAATAGGCACCCCAGGAGTGCACGCTTGATGTAACAACCTTGTAGAAGCTAGACTGATGCATGGAGACAGACAGGGATGGACGCTCACTATCCCGAGACAATGTGTCCCTGGAATGTATAATTAGTAGTGTATGCCGTCTGTGTGTCTTTGTATATGGGCGTGTGTGTATGTGAGTGTGGGTGTATATGTATGGGTATGTGCAGGCAACAGTGAGCTATTAGCTTACTTGAAATGAAGGTCTGTATCAGCAGCAACTATTGTAATAACGACCACTTTGGTGACAGACATGCTAATGGCGTCTGCTCTGTGTGTGTGTGTGAGAAAGAGAATACCTCATTGATGATCCAAGGTGACACTGGCTCCTTCTGTGCGGACATCCCTGATGATGCACTTTTGGCAGTGACAGTATTTCTGTGTTTTGCTGAGCACTGTTGGCTCATCTCCTCTGGCAGTTCTGTTCATTATATATGACCTCCTGAGGTCAATGATAAACATTTCAGTTTTCAGACCGTGGTCCTCTGCTGAGCACTGTGAGAGAACAGCCCTCGACCCTGATTCAGAGGCGTCCACCTCCACCACAAACTGACGTGTTGGGGTCCAGGGGTCCAGTCACAAATGCAAAGGGTGGAGGTTAGCGCAGAGAGAGGCACAGCAATGTGGATGTAGTCCTCGATGAAGCCTGCAAACTCAAGGAAACATTGCATCTCAGTTCTGTCCCTTAGTCTGGACTGCACAAGCGCCGACGTGACCTTCCTGGGGTCCGTTCTGATGCGGCCAGCCTCCATGATATGGCCCAGGAACTCCACCGAGGAGGCGTGAACTACTAATTTCTCAGCCCTGACAAACAAGCAGTTAGTGAGGCCAAACGGCATGACCTTGAAGCGCCCCAGTAGCGTGTTGAAGGCAGTCTTCCATTCGTCCCTGTCTCTGACATGGAAGCAGCTGTGGACAGGGGTTCAAACATTGAACTCATGAGGCATTTTTGATGGTGATCTCATTTAGAGGGCAAACTGTCTTTTTTCTTACCTACAAAGAAAAACCCGGCTGCCATGGGGGAGTTTGCACATCAGTCAAACAGCAACAGTCGCTCTAATTCCCCAAAGACTGGTAGTTTGAGGTCAGACCTCTGCAACAACTAGCTGCTCATGAAACCATGTCTTAGCTGTGAAAATCTAAAAAAGGTGATATGAAGAGATATTAATGTTCTCACCCACCCAATGATGGCGGGGTGGGGGTGGGGGGGTTCTGCAGCTGATCTGGGTATAGGGAAACCTGAATGTGCGAAGGACGTGATGAAACCAGATCTAGTGCACTAAGGACCTCAATCAACATCTCTGGAGATACTTGAGAGTGGCAGAGAATCCCACGGTGCCCATCCAGCCTGACAGTGTTTGAGAGGATCAACAGAGACGAATGACAGAATGTCCTCAAAGCTCGTGACATCGTACCCAAGAGGACTTGAGGCTGCAAATACTGGAGAAAAAAAAGGGTTTGAATCCTTATGTCAATGCAACATTTTAGATGATAGATAAATAGATGATAGAGCTACTTTTGAACTGTTTATGCTCCTGCTTCTCAGAGGCTGTCATGTGATCTTGGACCTTTAGTATTTGGACTTTGTTGTACTGCAGTACTTCATCTTGCTGTAATGAGGCAAAGAGTTTCACAGCTAAAAAACAAAATCCATTAATAAATAAATGAAACAGGCAAGCAAAAGAATGACATCATGGACAGACATTGGAGCAGCTGTTGAGAATGCTTGGTCACCTTGATCTGAGGACATTCAGCTGCAGACAGCAGAGCGCCCACCTACTTTACATAAGAGTGCATAATACATAATAGTGCACAATGACTGAAGTTGCCCCGAGCTGAGATGAAACAAAGCCAGGAATGCATGCTCCAGCTCAGTCCTTCATTCTGTGGCAGACAGTGTTTACCAGGCCTGAGGAACGATGGACTACAATTATAAACATCAGAACACAAGTCTTATACATGAGAAAACAATGTTTTAAACTGGAGAATTAACATTATAAACAGGGGGGATGCAGAAATCAAACATTAGAAAATGGAAGTGCAAAGTTAGGCTCCAGACTGAACGATTCGATTTTTAATTTGCTTTAAATGTGCATCTTAAATCAAAGCCATTTAAAAGAAGACTGTCAGCAGGGGCCTGACTCTAAGGGCTTTTGCTCAATATTTTTCTTGCTTCTCATCTCTTTTTCATGTGTATCAGTGAACCGGCACAGCTTAACTTTGAGGAGACCATCTGGGGTGCCCTCATGGCCCTGGGCAGGATCAGACATGGAAGTTCAAACGGAGGGAGAACAAACTGGTGTCAGCGGTGCAATGAAATAGCAAAGTTGGCACAGAAGTGATTCCGCCCTTAGAAAGATGAAAATGGGGAATAATTGCAGTATAGATGCAAAAATATAAACTAGAAATGTTCTAATTTCTGCTATCTAACTGCTACATGCAGAAAAAGGATTTAGTCAGATTCTTGGCTTGAATCATCCTGGAAATGTTTGTTTCATTAAGCACACGACTTGTATGTGCTGCTGGGACATCTTCCTGCTCACAGATGATGAGCAAACTTTGCCTTTCAGCAATCTGAAAAAACTTCCGTGTTGTTCGAATGGTAACTGCATTAATAACTGCACAAACAAAACAAAATATAACACCAGAGCAGACCTTTTGTCATTAAAGAGTGGTTGAAAGATTTGTGATATTGTTGGTGTCACAACCAGAGTGTGCCTGGCTCATGACCAAAATGTGAAAATGAGATGAAATGCAGGAGGAAAGTGCAGTCTTCTACCAGTGATATATATGTTCCAGTAAGATTAGACAATATATAAATAGTGGCTGACAACATAATGGAATTATTTCAAAAGTAGGTTTAGCCTAAAGTTTCTCTGGGCTGTGTGCAGAACTAGTTTAATTATGTTTAATCACTCGGGCTCATTTTTGAACTCCTGCGTGTTTTCAGGTGGCCTGATAAAACCGTGCATCATGGTCTCACTGCAGCTGCTGGAAACCATGACGACATCTGCGGTGGCTCCACCACCCCAAGCTCATGTCTCAGTGTGTGGCCCCACAAATGCGGTTTCCCGCTGTTCTCTGGCAGCCCAGCACAGCCGCGGTCCAACAAAGGTGTGAGCGTAGGTGAATGAGCCTGCAGGCTGCTGTTCAATGGATGGACAACAGATCAGAAACAGCCACAGTCTGTGGGCGATTCTCCATAAATATAACATCTGAAAATGAATGAAATAGTCACAAAGCCTAAACAGGGGTGACTTCCACAAGAAAAGAATCCTCCAGCAGGAAATCGGTGAGGTGGAAGCAGTGACAGTAACATGGATGGAGATCTACTTGACTTCTGAGTCTGGGCACTGAACCAGAAGGTCTGCTAAAAATAGCTCAAGGAGACAGAGATATCTCAATAAATATGTAAATGATAAATATGTGCTACTCTGCTGTTTAAACTGTAAAGTTTTATGGGTAAAGGTAGTGTGCGGTTCTGTGCGTATCCTTTATGAGACCATTCCACTGAAGAAATTTAGATCTGGAGTTAGTTCTATCAAATATCTGATTATTACATGAAGCAGTTCTCAGATGGACAGCGATCAGCTGTGTGGTGGCTAATTTTAGCACAGATTCTTGCGGTTACAGGGACTGGGTCACTACAAGCCAGAGCCTGTCTGTAAAGAAGCGCCACATGACTTCTCTGTGATCAGGTTCTCTGAGCTGTGTGCTGTAAATAAAGCATATTTATATTAGGTAAGTCTTAAAGTGAAGAGCCAAGCAGGCCAGCTTTCTCTTCCTTAGATCACAACATGAAGGTTGGATCCAGGTGAAGCAGAAGCACACCTAACCTGAGGTAGACCTTGCCCTGATCTGGGTCCACATCTGTGAAACACTGGATCCAACTAGTCTGAAAAAAAAGCTAAAAGTTTGACCTGGTTTAATCTAAAAATATACCAGCACATTTAGCAACATTTTAGTTAGGTCGGTGCTAATTAAACTTCATCTGTCCTTGATACATCATGTTCAACCATCTTGTCCAACAGTTTTTTACTCATGAAATCATGATTTCTTTTTTGTAATAACACAAAATGAACACTACCTTTACTTGATTTTTCAGTTAGAAAAAGTCCACTTTCTCTCACAACAATGCACAAAAAGTGCAGCACAATTCTGCAATTAGACTCATCTAACACAGTTAATGTAATTTAAACAGATTTGCCTTTTGAAATCTTACTAGCCCTTGTTTCATTAACATACAAGGTTCATGATTCTGAACCGCAGTGAACCACCGTTCATTCAGGGTAACTACTCCTTCTGCTCCTGCTTCAGCATGTTGGTCCTTCTAAACATCCTCAACAGGACAAGATGGTCAATGTTACCTGGACAAGGACGTGTGCCTCAGCTGCAGAGCGCACATCCTGTGTGCTGGATGGCGCAGTTTTGACTGAATGTAACTGGGAAAAAGAATCAGCTGAAACTAGCAGAGTGGTTTTGTTTTTTTAATTCCTGGCTCCAGTCAAAGACAGAGACCATCTTCACAGCCCTCTCAGGCGTAGCCCCACTCGCGTTCACTCAGATGCACGTGCCAGGTGTCCCTTGTCATGTTTTGCTCATTAACTTTATTACATCCCATAGGTTTATGGGCTTTCTCTGGCAGTTGTTATGATAATAGGTTTAACATCAGTATGAAGCCAGCCTGAGCACGTTCTCAATACACTCGTGCTGGAAACACACACAAATTCACACCACGACAAGCTTTATGGTACAGCTGGGGGGAAACATATCACACACACACACACACACACACACACACACACACACACACACACTAAGGTTTGAGGCTGAACTCAAGAGATTGTGGGAAGAGAGGATGTTGTTTGTTGGACCAGGTCCCTGTGGAGAGCTGTTCCTTTTAGAGGGAAGAAAGATGGACTCATTGTGACTGTCCCACACAGGAACCCATCCATGTCCACTCTAGCTCCCAGTTTTTTTTTAATCATTTGCAGATATTAGTCTTTGTCTCCAAACACTTCACGCAGTAGCTACCACTATTGCTAATGTTGTCGGACAACAGTGATGATAAATCAGATATTATATATTTCATTTTCATTCATTCATTCTCCTTCCCAAAAGACCCTTCTGTTTTAGTTTTGTACATTTCTAAGTTACTCCTGCACCTGCAGCTCTCGTTAATTGCTGTTAAATGTTAATTTATGCATTCTTGGCATGTTTAAGGGCGCAAATTTGTGAGCACTTGCAGGTGTTGTTTGCGCTCCGATGCTTCAGCCCAGCTGGGTTTGCTGCGTACCACCAGGCCAAGCACATGCCACTTCAATCTCATTTTACACAGGGACTTGCTGTGAAAATAACAATAATAAAAGGCTGAGTTTGTGCTTCAAAAGAATCAAAAGCTCATTTCTCTTTCAGTCATCATCTGCTTGCCCGCATTAATCGTGAAGTCAAGTTTGGTGGCAAGAACATGACATCTTTACGATGTTTATCTCTTGTTTCCTCTTCTCCCAAAAGCCACCAGCTCTCCAGGTTTTCCTGACCAAGCACTGGCGGTCACACCCTGCAGGAGTGTGTCCACACCCTCTGCTGTGTGAACGTGCACATGTGCCAAATCTATCACCAGGTCACACTGGTCTGACTTTGATTACAGCTCCAGATGTTAACGTTACCTCACTGTCAAGCAATGAAATTGAGGAGAAACTGAATTTGTCGTCTGGTTTGCGGTGGGGAATTTCGACTCCATCACATCCACATGTTGACCGTCTGACACTGTACACACACATCAGCATGTGGTATCAAACGCATCTTTGGTTCTCGAATGTGCACAGCTGGTGATTGCTGTTGAGCCCGTTAGTCTCTGAAGTTTAAAGAGCTTTAAGTGCTCAAAGATGACTGGAAGTGCTGTATTCATCCAGTGGATTCAATTACAATTAATCCAGTTACATTTAATCATGTGGTTCAAAGATAACACAGGTGTTTTTACTGGGTTTTTTTTTTTTTTTTTTTTTTTGTGTGTCAAAAAGTAAATAACGTTTCCCAAACTATGCTGGAGGGGCTTCACTGGACCAGAATTGTCTATTTTGTGTCATTACATCAAATATTTTTTGGCTCTGAAAGCAGTTGCAGGAGATAGCTGGTGACTGCTGAATGTTGGTGTTATGAGTAGAACAGAGTCTGGACCCACATGCAGAGCCAGAAGTCCCAGCAGTTGCAGTAAAAGTCTTTATTGTCCAAAAATAACAAAGGAACAAACTAAAACAAAAGCGCTAGATTGACCAACAAACAAAAACCAAAATTCACGAGGAAACTTGATCGGGAAACCTCATAAGGAGGCGCAGAGAAACCAGCTGGAAAACTAACCTGGCCTTAAATAAGACACTAATTAGATTGGCTTCAGGTGTGCGCCAAGGCAAACGGTAAAAGCAGCAGTAATACAGGAAACAGTACCAAAAACACACAAAGTAAAAGCATAAGCCTAGCCACGATACAGTCGGATACGATAAACATACTGCTGCCATTCATTAAAGGAAATTTTGAGGCCCAGAACTGAACTGGACACTCATCCGTGCTTATCCTGGGTATGTGACTTTGTCTCTTATCTGCTGCACATCAGCACCACTGCTTTAGCTCCTCTAATCATTTAAAAAATATTGTATATTACACCTAAAGGGAAGCAAAGGCAAATGGAGTCATTATTTAGCACATACATTCATCTGTCATACAAATGCAGGATGAATCTTCACCATTTGCTTTTCCAGGAGAAGTAAGATAATGGAAACAAGCACATTAAAATAATAACCCCAGAAGTATGTTTGTGTCCATCTTACCTCTGATCATGTGATGACTGTGTTAATAACAGGAAACTCCCGATTTTTTTTACCGTCATGCACAATAATTGCAAGAGCACGACACCAGCAAAATTAAAAGTTTCCGTGCTCAACTGTCAAATCCCATCAGTAACATACATGTCAAAATACTCTCGGTCCTGGTTTTTGATGGAGCCGTGGGGAACTATAGCAAAAGAAGTTTGAGCCTCTTTCTTTCTTGTTAAATAGAGAAATGTGATTATAACAGAGGAATGCTTTACAACTTGATTTTGCAAAGTATTTAATGGAATTTCTTACTTCCACCTTTCATTCCTTGTTCTTGCATTCGTTGTACTGACAGCCTCAAGCCGCGCAGACTGTTGGCTCTTTTAATAGCGCAGGAGGATTCAGATGAAAATAAAATTACTGTCATTGCATGCCAATTTTAGCCAATTACGCCTGCACGTCTGGGATGTGAGGAGGTGTCGCTTCATCTTGGACTCAGATGACCGGCTACCAGTCTCACAAACATCTGATTTACGTCTGCCGCAAGTTCCTCTTGTGTAAGAAGAGTATCACAAACAGTGGAACGGTGTCGCCTCGTTGGTTTTCTTCTGGCTCGACAAGCTTCTTTCCTGCTCATGTGGCTTCCTGGTGACCAGCAGCACCTCCTCCTGTCCTCTAGTCCCCGTCATGACCGTCCAGCAGCCAGTTCATGTGAAACAGGAAGTAAGGCCCTATGGATGCTGACCTCACCACAGGAAAAGACTCCGTGTGTGTGTGTGTGTGTGTGAGCTCTCTCTTTGTTGTCTTGATAAAATGCTGAAACAAACAGGCTGATTTCAGAACAGATTTTAATGTGAACATGTCCAGCATGGCTACTAGAGGTGAACACAAAACACGAATGCTTTTATATTTACTTTGAAAAACAAAATCCCCGGAAACAGAAATACATTATTAGCCAAAACATCGGACACTTTAGAAAGACAAATGATGAAATCAAACTAAGACAAATTAATCAAAATACTTACAGAATTATTTGTTGTATTTCAGGGATGAATGGTAAAGTCTTGTTTTAGAGCATTACAAAACAAACCCAAAGTCGTGATAAAGAAAAACGTGTCAGAAGTGTCAGATGAGCTCTGCTGTTTTTTCTCTAATGGTCGCTACACAAATGGACTGATCTACCGAGTTAACAAGCTCCTGTTTTAATATCTGATCGACTAGAATCATCATGAAAGCAGAAAGCGTTTGACCAGGCGTCAACCTTTCCTCTTCTGGTTCAATGAGTAGAAGAGTTAGTCAAGTGAAGATTTTTGAAAGCAGTGTTCAAGGAGCAAAGCTAGTTGCTCTGTAGAACCAACAAAACCCTTAAAGGCTCCCTTCTGACCCTAAATCAGCCAGGCGTTTTTTGAGGCAGACACACATTCAAAGAGTAGCAAGATATTCTTTTCACTTTGATCGGATCTCTGCCTGAACCCCAAAGACAACTTCGAGTCGTGCTCGATGGCTGTTTAGCATTCAGAGACATCAAAAAAGATACCGTCTGTTACAAGCCTGAGATTGCTGTTGTGGACATGACCACTAGGGGGCGCTCAATGTTATAATGCAACTAAAGAGCACAGGAACAAATTATCTTCTTTTTTTTTGTCAGAAAAGCTGAAAAGCACGACATCGCCAACATCTGTGAGGACCATCAAGAATTTGACAGTAAAGTTTTTATGTGAATATGACATCATGACGTCCCCCCAGTGTTAAATGGAACAAGGATGTGACTCTGTGAGGCTGGACCCTGAGGGTGGAGGAGAGAGGGCGGAGCGCAACTACAGAGGTGATGTTGGCACAGAAAACTGCGTGTATCTGCGTGTGCGTGTTATGGACAGAGAATGGGGAGGGACATGGAAAAAGGCCATTGTTGCAACGATCCCCTCAGGTGTTGGGGGAGAAACAGGCAGAATTTACGGCCTGTGTGAAGACCCGAACACCTCAACACACAGACATGCATCAGCTGTGACAGAGTTTTTGTGTTTGTTTTAAATGGTCAGGTGGTGCTGCTGCAGCAATCACAGCAAGTAGGTCGGGGGTTTGAATCGCACTTGGGCCACGGGCGTTTCTGTGTGCAGTCTGCATCGTCACCCGTGTCTGTGCGGGCTCCCTCCAGCCCAAAGACATACATTTGGGGCATAGGTTACCAGCTTTAAACTAACCTTGGATGAGAATGTGGGTGGGGTTGGTTGTGCTCCCCACAGTGGAGGGAGCAGTGGCCATGGCGAGTTCCTGCCAGTGAGGCACCACAAACTACTAAGCTATTATTTTCTATTCATACCTGTATTCTTTCCCCAACACACACTTACCCTCATTGTCTATCATGCTCTATTTATGTAGTTCCTTAGAGATGATTCCAAAATAAAAGCGCAACAAAAGCAACTTCCTGCACACACAATGGTTCAATCAGTCAAACGCTGACAGTCATATAATAATAACAATAATAATAATAATAATAATACCCCCAAATCATGCTGAAACTGGCAGAATACATTTCGTGTTTTTGCGAATTGACATAGTTGAAGAAAAATATGACATAGAAAAGTTAAAACATCATGTGATCAAATGCTATATCAAAATAAAATCTAATAGCGTTATTGATAAAACGCTCAATATTGTCATACTATTTGAAAAGAAAGCTGGGAGAGAGAAGGAGCAAGGGAAAGGTTAATGGAGCTTTTAACACTGATTAGCTGAGTGTGCCACAAACCTCCCCTGACAATGAGGTGAGTGATGGACCGTTTCCTAGCAACAGCTATAAACCG
The DNA here is from genome assembly GCA_015343265.1 of Pao palembangensis. Lineage (NCBI taxonomy): Eukaryota > Metazoa > Chordata > Actinopteri > Tetraodontiformes > Tetraodontidae > Pao > Pao palembangensis. The sequence goes on from CM027081.1 coordinate 2,701,287, forward strand.
GCCTCAGATCAATGACTCGTCGGTGATAAATGATGCTGCTCTTTCCTTTTCTACCTTTCAGTCCAGGTGTCTTACTCCGTCCATCTGTCTGTCACCACTGCCTGTCGCCACCCAGCAGGAGGCCATCGCAGCCTCAGGGTTTCAGTGTCTATCTGCTGCTGTGAGACAAACCTCGGCCTGTAATGTGCAAAAATAATCTAAAGCTACGGTCGAGCTAACGTGTGGGTTAGATCAGCTCCCCTTCCCCCTCCCGCTTTCCCTGTCTCAGCCGCAGGAAGTCCCTCTTTCCCCTCCCTGTCCACATCTGTGTAACTTGACCCAGCTGAACCTAGCTCCCACCCCCCCAGTGGTCACTTTACTGTTACCTCAGACGATCCTTCCTCCTATTCATACATGGCACACTTTTCCTCTGCCGCTCCATGTCCTCCACTGCTCCTTCCGCCCATGCAGAGTGTGGATAATTATCAACTTTACTGTTTATTTGCCGTTTTAAAGGACAAGACCACCACCTTTGCACACGTCAGACTACTCCGACTCTTTCCAATCTTTCTCCAAGTGTTTTCCCAGCTTTAGCCATTTTGTTTGTTCACTTTGGTCAGAAATTTTCACTGATTCATTTTGAATTATGAATTATTTAACTGAATTATTAACTATGGCAGCAGAGGGATCGGACCCCATTGCTGACCGTGAAATGACAGGGAAGGGACCTTTATGAAACACACACACACACACACACACACACACTGAGAGCAAAGTTGTGGTCCAAATATGATCACTATGTAGCTCAGAGTAGAACATGTTTTGGTTCTGAGAGTTCAAAGTTGACTCTTTCAGGGCACTTGGGGTTACCAGCATTTGCAAACACCTGCTGCTTTTTAATGAAGGGGATTAGACTGTTCTCATAAGCCTGTGCAGCCAGAGCCCAGCCTGCTGCTTCCAGACGCATCACTTTCACAACGGACAGTCTGCTTTTTTCAGTTTTTTTCAATTAATGGCTTGTTTACCTGCTGCATCATTTACAACCTGCCACTGCAGCTGTTACATCCTGTCAGTAAAAGGCCACGACTCTGCTTTGCTTGTTCCATTTTTATGTCTTTGACACAAAGATGCAATGTAAAAACTCAGACTTGTATTATTTCACACTGAGCTGACTTTTCGAACTTCCCTTTAGAACTTTAGAAGTCCCTATAGCACAAAGCAAATGTCACAAGGCTGCAGAAATAGCTACGTACACAAAAAGCTGAAAATAAATGGCAGCTGAGGGATGAGGACCCCTTTACAGTCTGTTTACCCTTTCAGCCAAAGAGGTCTTTAAATGGAGTCCATATAAGGGGAAGACACAGGGTAAAGCCGGCTATGTGGCCATAACATGGGAGCAGCAGTGTGAACAAATTTATTTTGCAAGACCCTTAATGTTTGTTACAACTATGAATGGACAGCTCGGTCACCGGTTGGGAAGATTTGGCCAACACTTGCTCACACTCTCATCGCGATCACCACCATGGGCCCTTGAGCAAGGCTCTAAACCAGAGGGGGGCAAACTAAGGCCCACCACATGTGGCCCGATGTACTATTTAATCTGGCCCGCAGAGCCTTCACAATAATTTCTCCAGAAGCCAAATGAAGAAGGTTGTCAGCTTGATTGGTTAGAAAAAGGTTCAGCCACCCCCACCCCCTTCACCTAGCATGCTAACATGTCCTCTCAAGAAGGTGGGGCCAAACATCATTCGGTGCTTCATCATCCATCATCATCCATTTACAGGCTCTGTAAATGGATAAATATTTTCTCAGTCAATAGTCCATCAAGCACGATTTTTAGTTAACCTCTGATCGACATTTGGGGGGTTAGTTTCCTGCACCACCTGGCCAGCTTGTTCATCAAGATCTAAAACCCAATGTGGCCCTTCAGGCAAAGTAATTGCCCCCTGGTATAAACAGTGGTTCCAGGACAAGGGTTCAATCACAGAATAAATGCAGACTGCAGACATTTTCAATTTTTTTGTCTTTAGTTGTTGGTTGAGTAAAAGTTGTTTTATCTCGAGGGTGAGATCAAGGGTGGTTAATTCTTTTTTTGTCTTTTTGGTCCTGTATTAGGGGTCAGGTCATAATGCATCAACACTTTTGGCTGAATGTAACATCTGAAGCACTTTTCTTTTTATTCTCAACCTTTTAGTTCTTGCAGGGTGTGTGTCATGTCATTAACTCTCTATATTTACATTCATGAAGGTGTATCTTGTCATGGACGTTTGTAAAGATGCTACATCACTGGTGTTGATGTTGGCTACAGTGTATTGCTATGGACGGGACAAAATAGCAGTGCAGAGTGTGGTATAGCTGCCATGTGGAAAACCTAATCATCCCATGTAGATTTACTGCCTTTTCATGTCAGAGCACCCACAAACAAGCTGGCAAGTTACAGAACCTTACAATCCAGAGGCACTACAGAGCCCTGTAGCTTTAGATTCAGCACACAGACATGAGAGCTTGAGAAAAAAAAACAAACAAACAATCCCAGGTGCAATGGCCAACTATCCCTTTAATTAAATTAGACAATTATTCTATCTGGAGGTAAGCCAAAGATGCTCTCGGCCAAAATGGAAGTAATCCCTGATTGCTCATCAATCTCAGTGGGTCAACTGGGAAGCAGGAAGCAACAGTGACCTGTCTGACACCACAGCACAGATAAGTATGGGCACAGCTTTTAAATGGGATGGAAATATCAGAGGTGAAAAGACCTTTTAATAAACACTACAGGCACAGGCACCAGAACATAACAGGACAGAGGCATGAAGAAAGCTGCTTAAATCTACCTGAATGAAGGCATTCTCTCCTCAAATCCCTCTTTCTTTTTCTTAAAACGCCTTGGCTGTGAATGCTGAAGCAGATATCATGGAGGGGAAAATCCCACTGAGATGAGGGGAAGCAGGAGAATGGAAAGGCCTTCCTGGTTCAGAAATAATTATAATAATAGCAACATACACAATATAAACCCAAACTAAAACAATAGAAAAAAATGTGCAAACGTCTCTCACCTAAACAGACTACAGTAAATGCATTGTAGAGCACCATGGGAGACAGGAGGAGGTGTGTGGTGCTACTGTATTAGCCCAAAGGTTGATTTCATATTTAAGGAGTATCCACAGTTAGGTTTGCCAGGTGGTGTCAGGCTCTGCCCCACCTGCAGGACTTCACAGTATACACTCAACCACATGTGCACAAGCCCCTTCAGTCATTACTGGTGTGTTTTCAGATAAACGTAATATCCCATTAACTGTTGCTCTGCTCTTGTTCCTTTAACAACTGGTGCAGCTTGACTGAAAGCCTGATAGTCTCATAGCAGAAATATGAGGATTTAGATCCCAATGCAGCACCGAAAAATTCTCCCGAAATTTGAGGAAGGCTAGCAAAAAAAAAAAAATGTAAAAATCCCACGTGGCTTAACCAACGGGTACAGAAGCAGTGGTAGCGCTCCAGCAGAAGTACAAATCTACACCTCTCTGCACCGGACCAGACACACGGTCATATGTTAGAAGAAAGAACTACTTCCTCTACACCTGGTACAGGTCTGCTAATCACAAACACACACACACACACACACACACTGCACCAAACTGAAGCCATTCACACTAACAACAAATTAGGCATTATTAAATTCATGGAATCTAACTTGTCTTAATGGAAATGTAGGCGTCACAGCCGTTAAGGCATCAAAGACCACATGATAACTGCTGCAGCAAAGGTGTTACATGTGTCCCAGTCAAGGATTATAACAACCACGTAATAACACTGCTGTAACATTCCTAACGAAATCTTCTCTTAACTGTTTTTGCGTATTCCTTTGAGCATTGCGTACCTTGGCAAATATACATGTGTATATTAGAGTACCATATATTTAACCACATATTTCTGCTTCTGTCAGAGCCTGACGCTTATGCGTCATCATCATCATCATCATCTTTCCTTTTTGAAATGCACGTTCATCCAGTACAACACCAAAGGATTCCCGAAGAGGCTTGTCCACAGCTGGTACAGGGGCTGTGCGCCAGAGCGTACTGTGCAGGGCAGACACAAATGCTACCATCAAACAAGATGGTGGAGATGGTTTTGAATAGTCATTCCATGTAAAATGAACATTTGAGCCTAACTTCTGCTACATTGCAGATGCTATCTGACTTCATGGCATCAGGTAGATGATAAATGTCTGAGCAACACCTTCATTCCTTCCCGCTGTTGCCCAAGGTCACGCAGATTAGTACTGTATCATAAAGATGTGGCAAAAATGATACTTATTTCTGTTAAAAGACAACAAAGATAGCAATGTGACCTGCATCACTAGAGCCCTGTGTGTGTGTGTGTGTGTGTGTGTGTGTGTGTGTGTGTGTGTGTGTGTAAGACATAATTTCTGCTTTTCGGTTGTGTATCAGTACAGTATTGCATCAACTACCACTGAGCACAGATATGTGGAACACATAGATCACTGGGATGGATTAGAGGCGGTTGGTGGGTTGGTCTGAGGTCCAGTTCCAGAATTCCAGCGACCCCTACCTCACCAAGGGTCACACCCAATCCTGGAGGGAGCGCTTGCAATGCACCAGCAGCCTTGGTGCCCCTTTGCTCTGCAGGGTGTTGATGATGGCATAGATCAGCCCCAGGATGCACAGTACCAGGACCAGTGGGATGATGACCATCAGGATGGTCATGGTCCGCTCCTTGTTGTCATCCACCTTAAGCACCACATCCACCTCGTTGGTATCTTCCTCCCGGCCCTCATGGTAGTCGTCATCATTCTTGTCTGACCCTCTACCAGGGACTTTGGTTGTTCTGTTATAGTTGTTGTCGTCCCGGTCTTTGCTCTTGTCATCAGTGCGTCCAGCATCAGGGTTGAATGGAGGGCGGTTGACATCTGGGTATTTTCGTCCGGTGTCCGTGTCTCTGTCAGGGTCCAGGTCCACGCTGCAGCCCATGAAATCTTTCAGGATGGACTTGGGGTAACCAGGTTCACTCTTCATGCGATGATTGTCAAACTTCCAGTATTTGGATCCTTTGTAGAAGAATGTGTACGCTACAAATGGAAACATTAAAAGATGTCAGCCAGCATAACAGCGCATACAACTACTACCATATTTTCCTGACTATAAGTCGCACTTTTTTTCATAGTTTGGCTGGTCCTGCGACTTATACGCAGGTGCGACTTATATATATTAAAATGTTAATTCACACTGACCGACATGACCAAAGGGTAAATATTACCTACAGCTGCGAGAGGACGCTCTAGGCTTGTGACAACTACCAATATGTGCTACTCCTGTACCACTGAAAATTATTAATTTAAACATTAACTTAAAGACAACTGAGAAAGACTGAACACAAACGTCCCCCAAAAGAAAATCCTCTTCACCGAGGAAGAAGAATTCAATGGATTCAGTGATGTGGAATGAGAGGGATACTAACCAGTAACTAGCTTGTTGGAGTGGCGAGCTTCTTATGGTAATTCTGCCTATTCAGCCTCCCACGTATGTTCTTAGCTACTGTGTAGCTGAATAACTGTTAATTACGTTATCATACCTGATAGCCTATTGTTATGTATTCTTACAATTATTATAACTTGCCTTTCCTGGATGAATTGTCTGTTCTTGGTCTTGGATTTTGTAAAATACATTTCCCCCCAGTGCGACTTATATATGTTTTTTCTCCTTCATGACACATTTTTTGACTGATGCGACTTATACTCCGGAGCGACTTAACACTAGAGAACCCTGGATTTTCTGGAACTCCTTTAAAGTCCGAAAAATACAGTAAAATACTGGTTTCATAGATATTTCTCATCTTTCTCTCATACACACACACGCACACAGAAACTAAAGTGCTCACCCCCGTCATCACTGAGGAAGGCCCCTTTGGGAGCAGAGGGAACCGATGATCCCCAGACACTGATTGGTTTCGGGTAGCCTCGATCAGCCAAGCGTGACTTCTCGTCAAAGCGCCAGTACCTGCACAGAAGTGTTTTTTTACTCTTTATAAGCTGTCTACACAAGCAAAGAAAGCAAAGTTCTTACACAGCTAACCAAAAACAACAAACCTACACGGTATGTGCACAACACAAATGTGTACACGGAACATTAAAACTATGAGATTATGTTGGTCCTTTTCTGCGGTGGAAGGGGGTCAGCAGGGCACCCTTACTAGTCTGCAGTTATGTAGCCACATATGCAACAAACTGTAATCCAGTGTGTATTCTGACACCTTTCTATCAGAGCCAGCAAAAACTTCTTTAGCGATTTGAGCTACAGTAGTTTGTCGGGTCAGGCCACCCTGTCAGTGGTCATCAAGTTATAACTATGAGCGTTTTAAATGATTTAATGGCAATAGTTTTTATTAATCGTGTGATATCTATGTGGAACAAAGAGGCTGACTGACTGTCTGACTGGGGGGCGGGGCGTCTTGTGACGCTGTCGTGTTAAATTACCAGTCTCCTTGGAACAAGTAAGTGTAGCCGGAAGGCTCCCACCAGATGGCTGTGTCTACACGGTCATACGGAATATCTCGACCAAAATCGACCAGCTCCAGTGGATAGCCCATTTCCAGATTCGCCTCCCTGAAAAGCCAGTAGCGATGTCCTAAGAGAGGAAATAAGAGGCCTTAAAAACATACAGTGCTTGATAACACAAAGAAAAACCCAGCAAAACAATGCGACGTATACATTTGTATACATTTCAAGATCAATTTTCAACTATTACACTAATGTTTAGCGTTCACATTTAGCTATTCGTAAAATCAATTTATTTAGGACTAAATGTTGACATTTTTATAATGTATTGATTTCTTACTTATCTCATAATGACAAAAACGGTTGAGGATGCTTTTTTGTTGTGTACTAGGGCTGTTCCATTATTATTCAAGCTAATCAACAGATCAGAGACCACAGCTTTAAGTCTGTACGCTTCACGTGCTTTTGACAAGACTCTAAAAGCAGACAGTAACTACAACAATAATCCATTTGAATAACAAACACGCGCATGAATATTTATTCACTTGGATTCAGACTATGATGAAGATTCCATTTATATCAAACACAAGCCCATGTTTAGGATGGGTTACGATCTGTGGCTGTTTGTCGTCTTTGCTGCAGTAAGATGTGATTTCTGAGACGTTAACTGCTGGCTGGACTCATCCTCCTGTGGGAGGACAGCAGCAGCAGTACGGCTGATACACGCTGTCAAACTCATCCGACCAAAGTTTTGCGACCCTGCAGGTTTACTAAAAGACTTTTAGATAAATTATCCACCACCTCAGTTTCCTCTCAGGCTTCAAACCCTGAGGAGCAGCCAACAGTGAACTGCAAATTGTTTCATACCCTGCTGGCAAACAGCTCCACTCATCCATGGAGAATAACTCCATGTGGTGTGTGTGTGTGTACAAGTGTGAGTGTGTTTTACTGCCAATAACAGTTTACATTTTTTCATTTGAAAGCGTTTATGAAAAAGGCAACCAGAGATGCGTAACACTGTTCCAGACATCCAAAAACAGATGTACTCATGCACATTCGTGCATTCTGCTCCCGCACGCACGTTTAATTTAATGAAACCGAGTCTGTGAAATAGCTGAAACTTGAGGAATTAAAAAGAAAGAAAAAGCACAATCAGAGAGAAATACACCAGCGTTTACACACGCTTGTAAACTCTCTGAATGTAATAATGATTTGTTGGAAAATGATGAAAAATACTGACTCAGCAGTTTGACTTCAGAACAATGCATTAAAGATGGTGTGTTTCATGTTGGACTAAAGCAGATCTCGAGGTTTAATTGGTGACATAGAAGGACTCTAATTCCTTTGACTCCAAATATGCAGTAAAAACATTTTGTTATTCCACTAGTTTAGAGGTGGTATTTAATCCGGCCCGCAGTTAGAAAAACGTTCAGACCGCCCCCGCCCCTTCACCTAGCATGCTAACATGTCCTCTCAAGAAGGTGGGGCCAAACATCATTTGGGGCTTCATCACCCATGTCTAGTTGGACCAATTTACAGGCTCAGGTTCTCTGCCAATACATACTGTCCTGTTATATAACACGTTTCATTCTTTTCAAGGTTGCATAACAGTTAAACAAAATGATTTTTAGCTACTCTTCTAACTGGACCATACTTCTGTAATCATCACATCAATAATATTTGATCAGTCCATCAAGCACGATTTTTAGTCAACCTCTGATCATTAGGGGGTTAGTTTCCCACACCACCTGGCCAGCCCGTTCATCAAGATCTAATGTGGCCCTTCAGGCAAAATAATTGCCCACCCCTGCACCAGTTCAACATAATTTTGACTTTGCCTCATGTTATACAACAAGGTGAAGGTAGCTGTTCTCTAAATACCTTTAAAACCAGACAGTCTTTAACTGTCAAAGAATGAATTGACTTTATCTTGACTCAAACGTACAAACAAGAGATTGAGATTTTTGTTCTTTCTTCTAATGAACTCTGAACTCTATAACTGAAGGTGACAGTGTGAGTGATATCTGAGGTTGTGTTTGTGTGGATTATGGATTTAATTTATTTAGAGATGACTGTCCGCAGGCTAAATTACCCAAAGGAACATGAAAGATGTACTCTACTCTCCTCCACTGTGGTGGTTTCAGGGTGTTGTTTGTGTTCCTGTTCATTTCAGTTGTGCTCTGTTTGTTTCCCTGTTAAAATAAACTCAATAGTCTCATGTGAAACCAGATTACTAGCAGGCACCAGAATAAACCTAATCATCTTCTGTAAAGCCGATCAATAGTGGGACATCAGCCAGGACTGGACTGGGACTGCTTCTTCTACATGTCCAAACATCTCCCTGATCTCAATGGTGAAGAGGATTGGATATTTATTTATATTTTATTATAGGATTACACTAATGATCTTTTATCTGAATATTTGTGTAGATGTTACATAACCTCACTTACAATGAGAACAAAAATAAGATGTTTGATAAGTTAAAAAAAAAGCCTATTATATCCTTTTTGCTGATATATATTAGGCCTACAATGCTCTTTTTTATTCCTTCATATCTCCACCTGAACTGAAAGAAGGAAAGAGGCCAACTTTTTTAGAAGGTATGTTCTATTTGAATTATTGCCATTTATTCTCCTACAGGTATTGTGCTGTTGAAAAAGAGAATCATCATGTCTGAGTCTTACCTTTAAAGAAGACGAACCTGCCATCGTGCCTTTCGTACGCGGCATCGATGTCTCCAGGCAACCCTCTCCAGAAGTGATTGATGGGCATGGGGTAGTTATCCAGAACCCTGTTCCTGCGCACCCGCCAGAACCAGCGGCCCTGGTGGAACAAGATTGCATGACAGCTGAACACTGACTGAAAACATGTCCATTTTTTTACCTACAGTTGGGAAAAACAATATAAATGACTCATTTTAAATCTGAGTATACATACTGTCCTGTTATATAGCAAGTTTTATTCTTTTAAAGGTTGCATAACAGTAAAACAAAATTATTTTAGCTACTCTTCTAACTGGACCATAATTCTATAATCATCACATTACTAATATTTGATCAGTTTTATTCAACTAAAATTTAAACTGGAAAAAAAAACATCCTATTGATGCTTCATTGTTGCATGTTTCCTGTTATTCTGTGTAGCTGAATAAGAAAGTTTTGCATTTTACTGACAGTAAGATGTAAAATTAGAATTTAAAAAACAGAAATCCCTCTTGAGATAACTCTTTATGCTGTGCACGCAAACAAGATGACAGATATACGACGGAAGGAACAAAAAACTGCTCAGTGTCGATTTCTTTCTGGTCAGTTTTGTCCATCATGCAGGAGGCAGAGAGACTGACAGAACATTGTGTCGCAATCTGAAATGGAAGAGAAAGGAGGTAAGTCAAAAGGAAAGCCAGCCTGTTTGTGTGGTCTGACCGCTAACCATCTAAGTCGGGACCATATTAGTCCTCAGAGTGGAGCAGATCACCACGTCTGACATCGCAAAGCTCACTGTTATCTGCTGACTGACTTTACATTTAGAGATCAGCTGTGAAAAAAGAACGAAAATGCACTTTTGAGAGTTTGGATAAGTCTTAGGCAGAGGGGGGCAAACTAAGGCCCGGGGGCCACATGTGTCCCGATGTACTATTTAATCTGGTATTTTAAAACCTTTTAAAATACATTATATAAAAATAGCTTACTTCAAATGTGAACTCTGAAATAGAAATTCGTTTCATACGCTGCTATCCAGAAATGAAAAAACAGAGATCGCTGGCTTAGAGGAAACCTAAGAAGACACATGCTCTTGCAGCTGTGCATTGTCTTCTATCCACTGGTGTCTGCCAGAAAGCCTTAAGCGAGATATTTATAGACAGGATTCACGTTCAGCTCTACAGTAACCATCACTTATATAAAAAGTGTGTTTATTTTAGCTTCAAATGGTTTTGTATGTCAGTGTTAATGTAAGTAAAAAGCCTACTGATTCTAAACGATACTGCTGTACGGCTCCAACTTTATGCATCTTTACTGTCACTACTACGTTTCCAAATTTCTGACGTCATCTGAATGTTTCTGGAAGTGAAGTGATGGAACGTTTACATTGAAACATCTGTTCCATTGTGCGTAATACTTGTCAACACTGGATTCCTCTGACCTCTCTGACTCGTTCTGGTGCCCCCCCCGCCCCCAGTAGATATCAAGTTATAGTGAAACCTGGCCTGCGTCCTCCTTGTAAAACTGTGCACAATCAACACATGCAGTTTTCATTGTGCAGTTTCCACTGGTGTGCATTTGAAGCTGTTTGAAAGATTTGTTAGACAAGGTAGCACAATAAATGTTGTAATGCCTGATTATAAAAGGAGACAGTGTGCAAAGCAGTGTGGTGAGGTTTAAGAAGAAAGGCCTCTGCAGGCAGCTAATCCTTTTCCAGAAGGTCACCAAGAAAGTCGATGAAGCAAGTTGCGTGGAGAGTGAGATGATTACTGAAGGTCGGTTTCTATGAGATTGCTTGCAGGAAGTTGCAGCTATTGACTGTCTGTAAAAAAGGGCGAGCCGCATCTGCCTTTCAGGCAGCGTAGTGACGCAGCCAATTACCGAGCCATAAAAGGATTACGACTAGCTACGTGACAAAGACATACGCCCCAACGCAGACACCCCAACGCTTCCTCAAACCCAAGCAAGGTCAGCAACATCAAAAAAAGGTGTGCTGGTTTATGACAGTAAATAACAGGCAGGAAAAAAACAGAAGACGGAAGAGCAATTAAGGTATTTGCCTCTTTGACTGCTCTATTTGTCTATTCATGAGTTTGAGAATGTGCTGCAGATACAGACTATACATCCATGCACGCACAGCAGCACTTCTGCACAGTCCCCCTCATCTTAAGCCTATTAAAAAAAATAATAATAAAAAAAAACTTTTACAAAATATAATGGCTAAATAAAGGCCTTTGCTTACCTTGAAAACAAACATTTCTCCTCGAAGCATCGCAACAGTGTCAAAGTTCCCTTCACAGATATTGGGTCCATAGTGATCTGGTCTTTCTGTAGCCCTGGGGCGGTCAGGGTGCCGTGGAGGTGACTGAGGTGGCTTTGGCTCCGGCCGACGAGCTGTGACTGTGGGCAGGGCCTGTGTGGGGCCACTGTTTGGCTGACCTTGGAGAGACCAGACAGAATGGGTTGATAACTAGCTAAAACAAAAGCAAAGGGCACATGTTTCAACTGTGTAATGCAGAGGTGGGCAAACTAAGGCCCGGGGGCCACATGTGGCCCGATAAATTATGTAATCCGGCCGCAGAGCCTTCACAATAATTTCTCCAAATGAAGAGGGTTGTCAGCTTGACTGGTTAGAAAAAGGTCCAGACCCCTCCCTTCACCTAGCATGCTAACATGTCCTCTCAAGAAGGTGGGGCCAAACATCACTTGGAGCTTCATCATCCATCTCCAGCCCTGGCTTAATGCCATAGTTAATAAGCATGAAGTTCAAATAAATTTGCATTAACACTCCCGATGAGAAACACATACTTGATATTTGTACATCCAGAGAACGTCAGGACACTGTTCCAAAACTCATCTCACCATAGATTTGCTGTATGCCCCGCCGGTCATCATCAGGCAGCTGAAAGTTGTCTGTCTCCATCCACTGGTAAAATGGAGCCATGATGGCCAGAGGGTTGTTGGAGTGCTCCAAGCCCAGGGCATGACCCAGCTCATGGACTGCCACCAGAAAGAGGTCATTCCCTGTAGGAAAATTAGACAATATGCACTTTATTCAACTCTGTCTGTGCCGTATAAAGAGAGGCATTGTCCACACACAAGCAGATATGTGGAGGCTTAAGAAAGTGAGCTTGAGACATTTGCTGTTTTCAGATTTTACAGGGGTTTACAGGTATCAGGTTCCAAAACCCTCTAAAATGAACAAAATCTCAGTCAAACATGAATGCAAATTAGGTTAAGTACACTTTTTACATAATTATCATAGACATTATTGCTTCATCCTCTGTTGCTATAGAACAAACACAGGCCAAAAAAAGGGTCCATGAATTATTAACATGGATTGCTCTTTATCACAGCATAAATAAAATGATTGCCAGATAATGGATGCAAATATAAATGATTTCACTCCGAACCTCTAACAAGTCCGGAAAGATGGAGATAGCAGACATGGCAGACATTCATGGTAGCAATAATTAATGGAGATTAAACTAGCATTCAAGCAGCTTCCAGCTATCAGATAAATTAGACAGCTCATTTTAATGAGGCAACACAAACTCGACACCAAAAAGAGCACAATGAAACAACAAAAACAGAAATTCTGCCATCTCAGCATTCAAGTTATGACCAGGAGGAAGTCATTCCTAATCCCTTACAGTACAGAAGGATGGAAAAACCCACACTTGTGCTCTCCTGTTCACTTATGACAAATGGTGTAAACCAACAAAGTATATACTGGAGTAACTGAACCGTTTCTGTGCTAGATCAATATCTATCCGCATATTAGAGTTCTTCAACTTCAACATCACATGTGAATTGTGACAGTTTCAGGTCAGGGTTTTATGAGGCTGTTATCACTTCCCCTCTGTTTGGGTATGCGCTATTGAGAACTCTGACTAATCAGTCTTTACAACATATTTAGTATATTTTGGATTATTACCTCGGCCTGCTTGGACTGCAATAAATGTGCCACACCCACTTTCAGGTTACACATTTACAGTATCTGGATGAGGCGATGGTGCCTAATAATACTGCATACCAGTCCAACAACGCCACCCCGAACCACACCAGCTGTTCATATCAGCACATTTCACGATAGATCAAGCAGATAAATCGCACATGCTGGTAACTGCTGATGTGAATTTCAGACATTTAATGACATTTCAGTAACACTTTAGTTTGGGGAACACATATTAACCATTAACCTTTGCTATGAATAATAACGCATCAATTTGCTGCTAATACTCCTGCTAGTTTTAGCAGGTAGTTAATGGTGAATTTGTGTTCTCTAATGTAAACTGTTAACAAAGAAGCTTACAACTGCTTTGCAATGAATAATAACACATTTGTTTGTTGCTAATACTCCTGCTAGTTAGCAGGTAGTTAATGACCAACTTCCCGTCCACACTGAAGTGTTCTGTGTGCGGTGTACAGATATTTTGAGAATGATCTCCTTTATATCAACAGACCCAGCAGGGATCTGCTCTGAGAAGCAGCCAGCACACATTTGGGCACTTCCTCTGAATCAATACCTCTTTGTTGCTGGCGCGTCTCTCTGTGAACTCTGAACTTGCAAGTCAATCAGTTTGTCCTGATAGTCAATGCTGACTGATCAGATTTGTGCCACTGACATCACACCCATGGGAGATTAGGACTCAAATGGGAAATGCCTTGCCTTGTTCCCTATTTTTAAAAGTCACACACGCAAGGATAAAGTGTTTATTTTCCACAACTACAGCTGCAGTCATATGAGGGACCCCATGGTCCATTAGGCAGGAAGAGAAAATAGCCAAAAGAACAAATCAGTTAACTGATTAATAAAACAGGAACGAGCACGTGAAAAGGGCTTAGTGAAGTAATGCTGAAACCATTTGCTCTGACAGGAAAAGGAATAGAAACAGAAATCTGTTGCTAATTCTACATAATCCCGTTGACTGGGGATGTCCCAATCGTCACAACAGCATCAAAAACACACTTGACACATTTGTTATAAAGGCAATCCTGATCAGCGTGAAAGAAAGCTCAATTTTTGTCAGTTTTGACAGTTAAAATCACGCTAATCTTGCTCTGAAAAAGGTGTGTCCTCACAGAAAACAAAGCCTGGACATTATTTCAACATGACGTCTGCAAACCTGCCATATTTAACTGAGAAAAATTCGGCTAACGGGTCACGTGCCTGCTCTGAGACAGCACAGTCATTTTCTACTTTGCTTTGAAATTGTGCAACAGTGTGGTGCAACAAAGAGACAAGCCTGCACATCTCCTGAGCGGAACACAGTCCTGCTAACTGTGGCACCCGCCATTCCTGGGATCTGTCCTGTGACATGTCCCAGACAAAGCTGAACTCTCTCCCTCTGCCCCCACACACACACACACACACATATTTCAGCTGTCTGTGTACGCAGATAACAGGGCTGAGAAGCCCATTATTACACGAAAACCCACTCTTGTCAGCAGAGTTAATGAGTTCAGAGTAAGAAAGACATTTTAAAGAGTCTTAAAAGTTCCTGCTTAATTCTTACTGTGGAAAATACGCATATTTGGACTTTAACTACAGGTATGGGTGTCTTAAGTGCTTTGGGGGACCTCTTGTAAAGTAATGTTGCAAAGATTAGATTCAAGATTTTTTTTTTTTGTCAGGAATATGCAAGTTCTGATGTGCAAATGTTGGTATTAGAGTGTTTGTGTGTTAATCAGTGACAAAGTGAGCTGCACAGGAATTAGCAACGCCCCAAATGTGAATGTCTTGTTCAACATTTAACTCAAAGATTAATGTAAGCCCTATAAGCTGTCTGTGTCTGTGAAAGCAAACAAGCAGTGATGGTGGCAGATGGACATGGAGGACAGAGAACAAGACCATCTATCTGACAACCATTCCAGCTGTGGCTATGCTATCAGTTAAAACCTCTGGAATACTGCTGGGGCTGGTAGTTGGCCACTTCCACAACACAACAGACATGCTATACACATATTTCATCATCTTTCAATTATCCAAGTTCCTTTTTTGTTTTTCTGCCATCCTGTTCTCTCCACTTCTCGTCTATTCACGTTTTATCTTCCCACAAGCAGAATGTGCAAAATTTGCATCAACAACTTCTACTACACTGTGGTGTGATAACGGTGCTGTAAACTGCTGATCTGCTGAACGCGTGATAATAAACGAATGACCTATTTCTAAACGTCATAACAGAGTAAGAAAGCAGCAACCTGCAGTACAAAGGTAACATGGGTGAACAACAACATCAACTACTGTATTTTCCGGACTATAAGTCACACTTTTTTTCATAGTTTGGCTAGTCCTGCGACTTATATATATTAAAATATGTTACTTCACACGGAGCAACGTGACCAAGGAGTAAATATTACCTACAGCCACGAGAGGGCGCTCTTGGCTTGTGACAACTACCGGTATGTGCTACTCCTGTACCACTGAAGATTAATTTAGACATTAACTTAAAGACAACTGAGAAAGACTGAACACAAATGCCCCCCAAAAGAAAATCCTATTCACGGAGGATGAAGAATTCAATGGATTCAGTGATGTGGAATGAGATGGAGATTTTGGTAAATTTGCTAACCAGTAACTAGCTTGCTGGAGTGGCGAGCTTGTTATGGTAATTCTGCCTTTTCAGCCTCCCACGTATGTTCTTTATGATATTATGTAGCTGAATAACTGTTAATGTGTTACGTTATCATACTTTAAACCTATTCAGCCTGTTGTTCTATATTCTATTATTATTGCCTTGCCTTGCCTTTCCAGAAATCAAGGTCTTGGATAATCAAAAGCAAAGTCTTGGATTTTACAAAATCCAAGACCTTGATTTTGTAAAATCCAAGACATTCCCCCCCGCCCAAAAAAGCGACTTATAGTTCAATGCTACTTATATATGTTTTTTTTTTCTCCTTTATGACACAGTTTTTTGACTAATGCAACTTATAGTCCAAAAAATACGGTAAACAACAACATCCAGCCACCTGTCATAAACCCGGATCTACTCTTCATAACATAACAATCATTACACTTAAGGGTCAGTTACCGTGTATGTTCTGGTTGCCAATAGTCCAAGGTTCATCTGAGTCAAAGTGTGTGTCTCCACCCATTCCAGGTCCTGGGAAGTAGGCATGCGCTAGGAAGCCTCCTTCTCCATCAAAAGGAGAGCTGTCTCCATGGAAACCTGAAGCAAAGAAGATCATGATATCGGGCTCCTTGCGGCGTCCATATTTGATCTCCTGATAGGGGATTTCATCAAAAGTCAGGGGAGTCACCCCTTCCCAGACTTTGAACGCCCGACGGATGGCTTCATAAGAGTTATACTCTCCAATCTTGGGAGTATAATTCTGGATACTATAAAACAAAAAAGACAAGACAAAGAGGGAGGCTTGAGTAATCTGTCTGTTTTGATTTATAAGGAAAAAGATTTAATTAACTAAAAGCAGTAAGTAGATTAAAATGAAGCCTCTCTGTTACATTCACCGCCTCAGCTGCATTAACAATTGCAGGTTCAGAAACGATGTCAAAGACACATTAACTTGTAAACTATTTCTGTATTTGTTTGTTTGTTTCACCTATAAGTGAGATGGTTCTTGCTCCATTTGTGTCCAGTGAGAGCGTAGCGTTTCCGTCGTACATTGGTTTTGATTTGTCCTCCAAACTTGTCCGGGACGCCACAGCGCGGTCTCTTCATTGCACTGCAGACAATGGAAAGAAGTCAGTGGAAAATACATACAAAAGGAGAGATAAAAAGGAGAATAATGCGAAAAGTTCCACTTTTGTTTGGATTTCAAGCTTCTGTTCCTCAACAGCGTTTAACAAGCGTTAAATCGCAACCCTAACCTGATGGTTTCAGGGTCCATCTTTCCTGTGACCTCAAGGCCATAGAAGCGCTGCATGTCGCTCACGGCACTGGACAGGATCTGAGCGGATCGCATGGTTGACATCTGTCTGCTGGCCTGGGGTAGATAACCATACATCCTCAGCCATGACTGGAGACAGAAGACAAACACAGAATTCCTTTTATCATGTGGTATCAGGTAAAAGCAAACCAGTGAGATGGAATATGTTCATGAAACTGCCTTCTCATCAAAGAACAGCTGCTTTTATGACACAGTTCTTCTTCTGTGTTTGATTATTTAAGGTCTAAAAAACACAAAGTACATCAGTTGCAGGAGCCATTGGGCTCCTCCATATCTGACAGAACATTAACCCTGTGGGAGGAGGTCAAACAGGGCTGAGGGAAAATGATCCAACTCAAAGGCAAATGACACTAACTCTGTCCCACCTGTTACATAGAAACTTAATACTGTGTGTGTGTGTGTGTGCACCATTGAGCAAATGTTTAGATAGTATTTCAGGAAGTTCACATTTGTGTGTGTGTGTGTGTGTGTGTGTGTGTGTGTGTGTGTGTGTGTGTGTACGTGTGAGAGACAGCAAGAGAGAGAGAGGGAGGAGAGAGAGAGAGATAGGCTGTGTTTTCCAACATATTTGAAGGCTTCTTATCTAAAGGCAGAGGTGGGCCAGGGTCATGTCCAGTTTAGCTACCTTGGATTTCTTCCTGCTTCTCCTAACACACACACACACACACACACATACAAACAGTTGTTTAAGCAGTTCAACAAAAAGAAAAGACTATGCCACAGTATATAAATAAGAGGTAGTTAAATCTTTTTCATTTGACTTTTTTTTTTTAATTTACTCACTAAAGTTCTGTTCACTAAACTTCAGTGGGGTTTTCCACTCCAGACAGCTAACTTTGTTCTCTGTGATATGTTTTTGTGGATTCCCAGGGTGAGGTCATCTCTTCAGCTCTCTATTGTCCACTCCAGGAATCCTCAGCTCTTCAACAAACTGTTTGCTGTTTTGATTTTTTTTTAAATCTAAATTAAAATTAAATATGGTTGGATGGATCATCACCAAAGTTAAAGCAACAGCATCTCCCAAAAACTTTATTTTCTTTTTAAGGAACAGTCTCAAATATAAAACACAGCTCTCTGACAAAGCCTGTCTTTAAGCCATGTTTGCACATTTGATTTAAATTGAAAGTGTGTTCCATTTGGTCTCATATTTGCAGGAGGATGCTCAAATGAAAAATGAAGACGTAGAGGAGGTTTGTGACACTTTTATATTGTGAAAGACAGACTACAGATACGCAGGCAAAATCCAGCCTCCATTGCAGCCAGATACACACACACACACACACACACACACACACAGAACTGACAGTGTCCAGACTGGCTTAGAGTATCATGTAAACAGTCCAGATTCATTCCTCCGTTTCTCTTAATATTAAAACCTGATAGATGTAATAAAGCCAAACTAAAACCATTAATAGACAGCGTGATTGACTTTATACAACAATGGCCAGTTCCTCAACAATCCCTTTGTGCCACTCAACAAGACACAAAAAGGATGACGTCAACACACCAAGCTACACTGACACTGTTACCAAGGCAACTACGTAGATAGCTTGGTTATGTCTGGATACAAAAGTCAGATTTGAACAATAGTCATTAACAATGCTGGCAGTCTGTCTCGAAAAAAGAATTTGGATTTGAGAGAAAATATCAGACATGCCTGCTGCCTGAACAAAGACAAAGAGGTAAAAACCAGGCAGTCAGCCACCCCAGCAACCAAAATACAAAAAAGGCAAAGAAATAACTGTAGTCCAAGCAGTTCAAAACCAAACAGCAAGTCTAAACAGAGTCAAGAGAGTACTGCAGAGCAAGGAAGTAAAAAAAAAAAAAAAAACAAAAATAAAAACAATTATTTTAACATGATCTTGATCTGACCTTCTAGATTAAAGCGAATCTGCCAATATCCTAGGCTAAAGGGCTAAAGGGCTAAATGGTACATGAATGGCAGTGCTTATCAGTATCATTAGCGTAATGTTAAAGACAAAAAATGTAGACAGCACCAGGCCCAGGACCTGAGAATGTTTGCTAAAAACTTTGATAATGGCTCATTATGGAAGACACATAAAGTACCACATGAAGGTAATGCTGAAAATTAAACGGGGAGCGTTATTGTTGTGTTCACATGGTAAAGAACATGCTAGCAGTGCTTTCAGTTGGAACTGACACCGAAAAGAGACATTGTATCCCCACACACTAGAGCTCGCGGGTGTGTCTTTGACTAATAAATAGTCTTTCAAGGACTCCTTCAGTATAACTACCAAAAGCAGAGCCAGAAGACAGTATACAAGAAGTTGTAAAACCTGCCTGTGTGTATGAATGTGTGGGCATTCATGTGTGTGTGTGTGTGTGTGTGTGTGTGTGTGTGTACTACAAGCCAAGACACTAACAGAGCTTTTATTCCCCAACTTGGTCTGTTGCCATCTCTCAGTGAGACAAAGCAGCCAATAGCAGCATGATAATTTAATGTAACTAATTTTTTTATGTCCCACGCATGAAAGAAAAACACACACATTTTTCCTGCATGGAAGACAATAAACTACACATATGGACTGGTGGACGCCAGGACAAAAACACGAATTTAAGAGAGTTCCATATGGTGACATTCATGGTCCAAACCAGAGGTGGGCAAACTAAGACCCGGGGGCCACATGTGGCCCAATGAACTATTTAATCCGGCCCGCAGAGCCTTCACAATAATTTCTCCAAAAGTCAAATTAAGAGGGTTGTCAGTTTGACTGGTTAGAAAAAGGTTCAGACCCCCCCATCCCCTTCACCTAGCATGCTAACATGTCCTCTCAAGAAGCTGGGGCCAAACATCATTCGGAGCTTCATCATCCATCTCTGCTGTTGTTGCTTTCAACTGGCTTGAATTGGGCTCTCAAGTACCAGGTTTGACTGGTTACGTGCACCCCGATTGTACCTCTCCTCTCATTAATGCTCAGTCTTATCTACAAAGTGCTGCTGTAGTTTTTAACTTTATCTCTGGAGCCTGTGAGACAAAAGGTTCCATTGTAACTCTTTAGATGTCTCACAGTCCAAGGCCTTGCCTGTGAACAGTTTGTGTGTGTGTGTGTGTGTGTGTGTGTGTGTGTGTGTGTGTGATGCGTGTCCGTGCGCATGAGTGTGTCCCAGTTAGAAAACAGCTGTCACGCTCAGCCATCACATGCACAGCTGAGATTGATCACTACTGCTCTCATCACCTCTCTCCTTTCACTATTTAACTGGACAGGTCAGTTTCTGACATTTTACAACGAGCGTACAGAACTCCTGTCACTCATATCCACCTTCCACTCCACCTTTTTTCCACAAACAGAGTTAAAGAGTGAGCCCTCCTTCAGAACGCATGGAGACAATGTGTTTCAGCAAGGGTGTAATATCTAAAATCATCTGGGTTCATTTAGACAGACTGGTTTCAAAAGTAATAAAAATAAACCATTACGTTTACTTTTTATGGATCTGAATACACAGAATTTTCATTGTAACAGCCCTTAGCTGGACTATACAGTATCTGCTTTATAGCCCCCTGCCCACCTCCCTTCCACTTACATTACAACAATTTTCAGTTCACACCTTAAACATCCATAATTACAGCGGCAGCGTGAATGAGAGTTCTCTGACTCCAGAAACACTTATCAGCATCAAAAGGGGGGCCATATCAGCTGCTTCATGTAGGAACAAAGTAGGCTTTTGGCACGCCTTCACCAACTTGGTCGTGCATGGACGATTTAAGAACTCTGGAAATGTTCCAGCAACCTCTGAAAAATAAGAAGAGTAATCCACCACAAGCTGAAACACATCAAATTAAGTTGCCCTTTATATAACAAAGGTTGCTTGAGCGTTCCGGGCCGCATCACTCGCTTGAAAATACAAAAAAAAAATTACAAAATGTCCTCCATGTCACGTCAAATACCATGCTGTTTACAACAATGGGCAGTATAAACCTCACAGCGACAGGACAAGCATTTTGACCAATTAGACTTTCGCATTTTAATATAAATTACATGAGCTATAATAACCGATTAAATAACTGTAAAGATTTACAGCCATAAGGGACTCTGAATATTATGTTCTGTAGTTTAAGAGACAAATGTTAAAACCAACAGACCAACTGGTTAATGAGTTTTAATTTGTTACACTATCGGGTGGTCATGTCTGACTTCCGATCTAGCATCACGCAATCCTCTTAAAATGTATCCAATTAGTTTTCACGCTTTTGTAATATATCTGCGGACAGTGCAAACATATTTTAGTTGGACACAAGTTCCATTAACCCTGCAACAGTAGCAGTGCCAATGAGGCATTCTAATATTTGCACATCTGCTTCTCTCTGCTCTTTGCCAAGTTTGGCTTCCTTAAATAGGAAATAAGAGTCTGTTAGAGGGTATTATTCAGTAATAAACTCTTATTATATTCTTAAGGTAAAACAGATGCTGTTGACTCGCTAAACCAGGTTGGATTAGTTTGGTTGGCTAAAACTTGTAATTAATAATATTAACATTTGCCATTGCCCTTACTGTAAGGACAATGTAAAGTAAACAGGAATGAAAAACATCCACAGCATCTTTGGTTGATAAAACAGTTCCAGGAGATATTTAAAAAACTTCCTTCCTCCTTTATTACTTATAGAAATGCTTTGGTAATCATCTCAATAAGCATTTTACAAAAACAAAATGGGAATTTAAATACTGTTCAATACTCAAATTACCACATTTACAGAATGACAAAGGTTTAAATGCTTTAAATTCCTTCCATAGGTTTATTTTGATTGAGTATTTGGCCACATTCTTCTCCATCATTCATTCATCTAATATCGGATTTGATCACAAAATGAACTTGCTGTTTGTACCTCTGCGTTAAAGCTGCCCCGATCCTCTGCACCGCGCGCACCGAGCGCACACACCGACAGCGCGATGAAGGTCCGTCTCCACAGCAACCAGAAGTAACCGCTCCGCTGGGTGGAGGCCATGACGACCGGCTCGTGGGAAGTCAGTCCGCGCGTGCTTCGCTCCCTAGGGTGACGCGTCTGTGACGCCTTCACAGCACTTAGAGTCGAATGAAAACAAGTTTTGGAGAGAAAACCGCCACAGTCTTCAACAAATCAGTCGTGTAAAAAAAAACTCCATGTATGGATCACAACCAGAGCGATGTTTCTAAAACAGCCCCGTCACAGATGCGGGCGAGGCGTCGCCAATCGTAGGAGTCCGACCATTGTATTTACTATTCAAAAAGTCGTAACTAATAAGTAACTTCGAACGAACACCTTGCTGATGAGCAAGGACCTTTATGTTAAATCATCATGCTGTCATTGTTAACAACATTTCGCCCTGGTAAAGTCTTATAAAAGCGGTTGATTTTGTGCCGATAAAGTCGCAACAGTGAAACCAGCGAAGGAAAAGCCGCAAACTTCAGCGCACTTGTTCGTTCGGCCGTAGCATCCTGGAGCGTTTGTGGTGTTCCAGCTAGCGAAGCGGTCGCGGACTTTTCCAAGACAATCTCCTTCTTAAAAGATTTGTAAATACATGCAGATGTACTTGACGGTTCAATTGCGACGTAAGTCCAAATGTTACCAGAGTCGGGGACTTATCCGGTTGTTCTGAGACATGTCTGTCGCTCGGTGCTTCTCTCTCGGAGCAGGACGGACAGTGACCTGCCGCTGGCCCGCTCAGCAGAGCGCAGCTCCAGGCGTCAAGTCAGATTGAACGGAAACGACGTAATCCGGCCAGGACTTTCAAAATACACCCCATACTGCCTGACTCTGATCGAATACTGAATACTACTTAAATCTACCAGGACATATGCAATGCATATACAAACAGGGTGCTTTATTTCAGCCATCACATTTTATTGTTATTATACACACAGTATGGGGGCTGCTACAAATGGAAATCTGAGGGATCAGGCCCTGAGTCTTGACAGTAACAAAAGTTTTATACAGTAAATAAAGATGAAATGAACTGAATTGAAATGAATATAATCACGTCCATATCGTTGCATGGCTCTAAAGCAATGGAATCAGCCGTGGTGATGGACATTTGGATGATCCAAAGGGAAAACATGGAAATGCCAGGTGAAGGGAGCAGCTTTAGCGCCTGGGGAAATCCCCATCTTTGCACTTTTGCCGACAGCTGAATATGCTCATTTTCAAAGAGAACATGACTGTGCTGTCTGCTTTAGACGTTTAGGACCTTCCACAGGGAAAGAACTTTACCCTGCTAACCAGACCTTCACCAGTAGGATAAGGTCAGATCGGTCCCTCCAGGTCTAGCTTTTATATCATTACCTTATTTATCCTTAGATCATTTCGAACATGAATTGTCAGAGAGAATTCTCTGGACAACAGTCTCACACACACACACAGCTCAGGGGAATCAAAATCCTGGCAAAAAGTTTTCAGAGGACAGCCCCCAAATAACGCAGCCATTTTCCTTAACATGATTTAAATGCATGACAAATAGGAAGATGGATAAGATTTCCATAATCTGGAACCTCAGAGTCCAAACTCTTAGTTGTGAATCATGTTTAAATGCATCAAACTGTGTTTTATCATAAAATAAAAATATAGATAATAGTTAAACAGATGTTGCATTCCATGTAGCAAAGTATGCTATAATGTAATAGTGATAATTCTTTTTCAATTTCCTTTCTATATTACTGTTTTGGTGTATGTTCCTGTTATTATGACTAATCTGCTCTTTTATTTAAGTTTTAGTGTTTTATGTATTCTTTTATCCTAGATGATCAGATTTGTGCTTTTTATTTGCTCTTGTGTTTTTTTTTTTTTTGCCTGGATTTGTGCTACTGTCCGCCTGCAGAAAGACCACCTGCACAAACACACGCACAGAATGTGTGTTTGAAGCTACAGGTGGCTCCATAAAAAGGTGGAAAATACATGTTTCAAGATGGAAATAACAGCACTGAGCTCCTTCACCATCGCATCTTTAACCTGACAAGAACCTGAGTGAAGCGTCCACTGTTCTGTCTACTTCCATATAACCTATCATCACATGACCCAGTCCTCATGTCTCATGTCGTGTTTGATTAAAATCCATCCAAACTACGTGAAAGGGTAAGAGCGTAACGACTGTAGTGTCATTGCTGGTCCATCCTTGTACATTTATTTCTTTTGGAGCGGAAGCTGAACTGGCTCTTCAGTGCTCATCTGTACACCTGAACAACTCATTGGTCTTACAAATTGTGCTGATATCTGCAGTTTTTGTTTCTTGCTGTGTTGCTCTTTGCCTGCAGATTTGTCCTAATTAAACCTGGTCTGTGTGTTGAAATCCCCAAATATTTTTAATGTGGACACACTGGCAGGAAAATCCTCTTTAACCTGATTCTAGTTTTACTGTCATAAAAATTAGGAAAATAAAGTTGCCAGAATATCTATAAAATTTTTAAAAAAAAATCTGACATAGTCAATGGAGGTCAAACTGTGTAGTGGCAGCAGGGCTTAATTCTTACCGTTTCTAACTAATTTTCCGTGCATTATTGGTGATGAAGACTACCCGACAGAGCTTAAACCACACTGCCCCGTGTGGTTTAGGCAGCAAGTGTATCGTGACGTAAAAGAGAACACAGACAAGACATTTGTGCAGTTTAAATCCAGAATCTTTACATACAGCTTCCTGTTGTACCGTGATTGAACTTGCTGTCAGTGCAGTTTTGGGCACCATTTACCAGTCATATTAACCTTTATTAACCGAGGTTTTCTGTCTAAGTTTATGTTGTAATGCATTTTAATAAGAGAAAGAAGTAAAAAAAAACAAAAAAAAAAAAAACAGCTGCACTCGTTTTAACTCCAGACCCTTATTACTTGATGTTCTACTGCCCCCTGTAGGTGACTGACATGCACTCATTTCCTATATCAGCCTAACAGTTTTTTTTCTTTGTTTTTCTTCTTTTCCAAAAAACTAAACAACTGCGTAAGGCAGATGCCTTGATGATGATGATGTATGTACATAAAATGGTTGTAGAGATACATACGTATACAAATACACACATACATAAACTCACACAAGAGGAAGGAGGGAGAATATACGTGCATGCCAATTATGACACATTTTTCATTCTGAGTCATTTCCTACTTGATGTCGGTAGAAAAATAATAAGAAATAAACTACAGTGTGTTGAACACTTCACACATTTCAGTAACATTAAATTGTATATTCGGAAAAAGCATCAGGTGCTTTACTAAAAATATTAAAACACATCGAAGGACGGGTCTTCTGGTCATCTGCTAACAAACCGCAGTGGTTTTATTGATATTTGAGAATTGTCCAAATGAATCGAGATACCAAACCCTCTGCTTTGCTCTAGTCAAGTCACCATTTTAATGAGTCTGGTTTTGGACAGTTCACCCTTATCTCCGAAAAGAGGTCTAATTAAACTTTTTGATTTCATTTTAATCAAATGTGAGTGTTTTCTCACAACCCGCTCCCATCTTATCAGTCTTTGACAACATTTTAATTGAAAGTTCCATCTCATGAAAAACAGTTTTCTTACAGATGTCTGTAAGAAAACTGCAGCTAGTGGCGGTTCTAGACCAGTTTCACTGGGGGGGGGGGGGGCAGGCTGGGGCCAAGGGTGTTGTCAGAGGGACACATTCAACCGTGACAAAAGAGACAGAGAAGTGTTCAAGCGTTCAAAAAATTGTGGTCTAAATTATAATAAAGTAATTCACAGTACTAGTAAAAGATTCTATTCTGAATTATTTTGCTGGTATACTTTGCATTATGAAATGAAGTTAAACTTTTTTTAAGAGCTCCCTGTTTTCTCTGCTGTCTGTTGTGTTCCTTGTTTAAGACATTTGCCAGGGTTGCATTAGTTGCTGCAGCTTTCTGACAGTCCCTCCATGTAACCATAGCTTGTTTGTGCCTCTCAGATCTTGCATGCATGCAAAGTGACTTGTTATTAAAAGTAAATTGCTGTTAGATTCGAGCTGTTTTTAAGCTCCCGTGTATTGACTTTACAGTACAAGGAGAAAAGAATGGAAAAAGAGATGCTGAATAGCCAAATATCTTAAATTCTAAGAACAAAGAACTTGTGTCAATCTCCAGAGAAAAAGGAAATGAAATTGTAGAACTGAAGTTCAAACTGGATAAGACAGAAGATGAGGCATGTCTAACTTTTCACCGAATATAAAAATTCTCCCCTAAAGCTGAAGGGCATTAAGTATAGCAGGTTTAATTATGTAGCTACCAATTACTCTGTTCTTTCTTTGTGATTTTCAGTTAAAGACATTGCAAGACCAAGTGGGCCGTTTAAAGACTGCAAATGAGCATCGGCAGAAACAGACTGAGGACTTGATGAACACACTGAAATAAGTGTTTATTTTTTCTACTTTTATATTTTTCTTATTTGTCCTGTAGTTCACTGAAGTACACAACTGTTTTTTTTTTTATTCATTCCACTTCGAAGAACAGCAGGTCTCCATTGAGGAAAAGTTCAGGACCGAACAATAAATGGTTTCAGACCATGAAACTGACTTAAAACTCCCAGGAACAGTCCTCAAAGCCTCAAATAGAACTGAAGCGGCTGAGGCAGGAAAAAAAATGTCAGGAAGAAGCAATAACACAGCAGATCTCAGAGGTGGAGGAGAAAACTAGAAAGGACCTTCTCATGTCTGACCAGAAGATCACCAGCATGCTGATGGATAAGCCCGTCTTCTCTAATGCCCATCTGCTCTGTTACTGGGAATATACTTGTCAGACTTAGTTCTATTATGGGCTATACATGGTATTTTACAATTTTAATACATGTCTAGGTGCCAAAGAACAGCTCCTGAAGAAAAAAGAGGAGCTAAAGAAGCAGCGTAAAGAAGGAGGTCCAGGGCAGTGCCCTTAAGCCCCCGTTTCCACCGGGTGCGGTGCATCTCTCTCTGTCCGTCCGTCCTGATTAGAGCCCATTCAAGTCAGGTGCGAAGGGAAAATAAAACATCCGGGAATTTGTCAAAATAAAAGGTCCCGTATTTAGAACGACTGTTTTTTTACATTATTACATGTATTAATCATCTTTTTCTTGTGCCGTCTTATCTCTTGTATGTGGGTGTGTGAAACATCACAATTTATTGTTTGCAGCATATCTTGGAATATATTAAATAAATAACATAAATAACCAGAATGTACAATAAATAATTGATCTATTACACATTTTAAGAAAAATTCATAGAATTACCCATGGTAGAGTCACCAAAATCCGAAGAAAGGGGAAATTTTACTCCTCTAGGAAGAAAGAATGTCTTGTCTGTGTAGATTCTCACTCATCCAGGTCATAGTTATCCAAAGTTAGATCTCTCTGTGTCAACTGGACTGAAAGGTTTCCTTGAAAACGTTTCGCCCTCTCTCCAGAGAGCTTCTTCAGTTCTAAGCTTGCTGGGGGCAGAGCTTGAAGAACGTCTTCTTCTGTGGCTCGTTTTAAAAACTACAAAGTGGTAATATCGCGCAGTCGTACGTGATTTCGTTTTCAGCGCCCTGTTGAAAAAGATCGCTCTAAATACGGGACCTTTATTTTGACAATTTCCCAGATGTTTTATTTTTCTCTTCGCACCCGACTTCCTGTCTGGCACGTGGTGGATTGTGCTAGACCGTCCAGACGCATCCAGTAGAAACGGCAGGACGGCAGAAATCTGGACGGACGGGGACACACTGCATCCAGTGGCAAACCCGGGGTAAGTCCCAGTACGAGGGTCGCCTAAGTCGGCAAGAGAGAGAACTGAGAGACTTGAGAGGCCAACAGGACAGACAAGAGCAGAGAGATGAGCCGTCTGGTTGGTTTAGTTGGTTATGGGCTATTAGGAGGGCTAGAAAAAAAAAAAAAGCCAGGGGTAGATTTGGTACCAGTCTGCCTTGAAGCTCCTCCTTCTGTCCCCTATCAAGGTCCTTGGGAACACTTTCAGGTTTGGCTGCATTGGTGGGTCCTCTCTGCTTTTGCTGATATCTGTGGAGAAAGACAAACCGAATACATGTAAATAAACATATTCTACATGGACACACACACATGCCAGAAAAAATAAACTTGTTCTATTAATTCACAGAGGAATATAAAGGGTTTCTCCTCTGCATTGTGTAAATGGTCTGAACATTCATCAAACTGCACATTTCATAATGCTGCTCTCTCTCTCATCAACACATACAAATACAAACACATTTTAAGGAAATGTTTTTTTTTTTTCTACATCACAAACATGATGGTTCAGTGCTTGTTGATACACATGGATCCTCTGTCTGTGTCTCAAACCCTGCTTGCATGTCTCCCTCAGGCTCTTCTTCACTATTAGGGTCTTCATCTGTCTCTCTTTCCTGCTCTGTGGCCTACTCATGTCAATCATTTCAAAGTTCACTGGCTCTCTTTTTGTGGCCCTCTCAGCCTTCTGACACATCTCTTCAGCTCTGTCTCAGCATCTGCCTCATCATTCTCGTCTTTCTTATTGGGGCAGAAATAGGACGTAATGTCTTCTTTTTTCTCTTCATTTTGAACTACTGCCAAAAAGCAATGGAGAAGAAAACAAATATATCAATATATTAGCAAACCAGAATATAAATAACATTACATATGATGGGTGCTGGCATGTTTGGATTTGTGTTGTGATAACGTTAGCCTTCATGTTTACATCTGCCGCCGGCTGCTATTAACTAAAGGTAGGCAACAACATTTCCTGACCAGAAGTCTTACCTTGTAACAATTACACAAATAACATAGCTTTGCTTACCTTGATTCTCCTTGGTAATTCTTATTGTATGATCGGATTCTGTCGACATACTGTCTTTCTCCCGCACAGCAAAGCTGGCCATTTATGTCGCGGAGAAACAAAGTTGAGGAGCGTGCAGGTCAGGACGCAGCCTCAGTGTGGCGCTGCAATGTCAGATGCAGGCTGAGGCTCGAGTTTAGTTTTTATAAAATGGCAAATGACCTGCAAGCTTTTATTGATACCTGGTGTTTTAATGATGCTCTGTTGCCAGCAACAATTTACAGTTTTCTAATATTTTAAATAACTAACTTATGTTAGTTAAATTGTAAATAAAGTGTTTCGTAAAAATCAAATCTTCTTCTTCTTCTTCTTCTTCTTCTTCTTTGTGGGTTTTCTTGTCGAGTAGCAAGCAACAAACTGGTGATTTACCGCCACCAACAGATTTGGAGTGTGGATCCTGACATTTACTCAATCTAATTAAAAAAAAAGTGTCGATATCCTACTCAGAGATTTTATTTCTCTTAAATACTGAAACAGTATTTTGAAATTCATTTCTTTCTGACTGTGTCTCAAAATTTCTACACTAAATTGGCTTTTTGTACTTTTGAGTTTCCTGATCAAATTCCTTCTTTCTGCCTAATTTTTCTCCAGGACAAATAAAATATGCTCAAATTTCAAGCTCTCAGACCTTCAGACAATGGACTGGTTTCTATACTGGTTCTGCTGGACCTCAGTGCTGTCTTTGGTAGAGCTGACTACAGCATCCCGTTACATAGTCTGGGAATGTATTAATGGGATTAGAGGGACAACGCTAGACTGGTTCAGATCAGATACTAGTTTTTCCCATGTTCATGATGTCTCTTCATAGGTTAGTCATGAACTCAAGTTCATACATTTGTTACTTATGGGCTGGACTATTTAATTAATTCAGTGTTATCAGGATGAGGATCAGTGTCCAACTGGTCCAATCTTACGACTCGTGTTGGCTTGTCTCCATCAGACCTGGAGAAGATGATAGCACCAGATCATCATTGCGGTATATTGTTGTTTAATTGTGGTTTAACTCAACATTACCAGTCTAGTCTTAAGCAAACAATGCAGAATTACTTAATGCTTGAACATTTAGTTATTGAAACTAGTAGTCATCAGTTTTTGAGACGAAGTGTCCCTGAGCGAGGAGTTTTTTTCAGCTCGAAACTTGCAGATCAGAGCCATAGCCCAGAGGAACATGAATATACCTGGAAAGAAGACAGCAAAACAGTAACTGCATCCACAAATCACCACAAAACATGACATATCTCAGATCAACTATGCTCATACTGACCCTGCAGGGAGTTCAGGACGGTGAATAAATAGATTCCGGGTGGAGAGACATAGGTGAGACCTGCTAAGCCCCAAGGTAGGCCCAGCACGCAGCTGAGGCCCAGCACGGTGGCACCATCCTTCCGCAGCCTGGTCCAACTGTCTTCAGTCAAGCCACCTCTTCTCTCACTACCTCTACTCCTCATCCTCAGTCCGCACAACTTAAACACCACCAGGCAGACCATGCAAGAATTGAACAGCACCACCAGGAATGGGAAGGCCACAGTCGTGATGTAGCTGACTAACAGGCCCTGTGGGAACTGGCTGCTTATCCAGCATCTGAAGGAAGAACATCTGATTTATTGCATGCAGTTGCTTATTAGCAAAGCATGATATTGGACACCAGGATCAACATATGTGAGAAGGTAGACTTTCTCAAATTAAAATTCCGTGGGAATGTCAGTGTCTTACAGCTGCACTGTTGAGTTGTGGTTGTTGTCGCCTTTCAGGTCAAGGCTGTATTTACCATAAACGCCAAAACTCCCACAGATCACCACAGTCAACGTTGGAAATCCTGCACACAAGAAAAGGAAGCACAGAAAGGGAGCTCAGCTAGACTCGACAGCAAAGCCAGAACTGAACTGAAACCATTTCAGAAGATGATGAAATCATTTATCCTGAATATCTGGCACAGTCCCCTCACCCCATGCCACCAGGCTGAGCTTGAGCACGTATTTCTTGATGTAGATGTTAAAGACTCTGACTAAAAGCAGGTAGAGATGGAAACCTTCCAGAGCCATCCAGATGAAGGTGGCCAGCAGGGACCAGTGTAACAAGAGACCCAGGCCCCTGCAGACCCATCCCTCGTCATTCTCATTAAGCACCAACACCCAGAATCCACACAGCAGGAAGCTGAGGTGGAGGCACAGCAGCGCTCCTGCTAGGTGGAGATGCACGGTAACACTCTTCTCTGGACGTCGTCGTCTGAAAGACAAAGAGTTTATGGTCACCGTTTATGGTTTGCATAAAACATATATAAGCTATGTAAGCCAACAAATATGCAGAAACAGACGTATTTTTGTGTGGAGGAGATGCATTTGACTCCAAATCACATATGGTCATCATCCCGATTATCGTGATTAATTGGAGCAGGGGTGGGCAATTATTTGCCTGAAGGGCCACATTGGGTTTTAGATCTTGATGAACGGGCCGGCCAGGTGGTGCGGGAAACTAACTCCCCAAATGAGGATCAGAGGTTAGCTAAAAATCCTGCTTGATGGACTATTGACTGAGAAAATATTTTGAAGAGTCTGCAAATTAGTCCAACTAGAGATGGATGATGAAGCTCCAAATGATATTTGGCTCCACCTTCTTGAGAGGACATGTTAGCATGCTAGGTGAAGGGGGGGGGTCTTTTTCTAAATTATTATTGAAATTATTGTGAAGGCTCTGCAGGCCTGATTAAATAGTTCATCAGGCAACATGTGGCCCCTGGGCCTTAATTTGCCCACCTCTGAATTTGAGTATTGCTGCTCGTTTCTGTTTTTGTTCTAATTTGCATTAATGTGTACTTTCATCCGGCTAGTTTAAACAGCCAACTTCTTCCTGTGTATGAGAGCTGTCAGTAATGATGTTCAAGAAAAGCACCTCTGCTCTGATGAATTCTCAGGACCTTCATTCACTTACTGCAGTCTGGAATATACGATTAAAGCCAAGACTGTAAAGAGGACGGACAGAGCAGATCCAGCGAAGCTGATGTAGGTCAGTGTTGCAGCTTTGTCTTTTTCCACTGATAAAACTGGGTTCTGCAACAGAAAAGGGAAAAGTTCGAAAGGTCAGAGGTAAAAAAAAAAACTGAAATATCACTCAACCCCAACATTGCAAGTATTTATTATTATTATTATTTTTTTTTCCCCTTATTTACCACAAGTACAGCAAAGAAACTCAGGTGGTCGCAGCAGCAAACAACTTCAGTTCCAGTGACATTGGTATGACAGCCCGCTGCGCTCCAATAACCTGCAAATACACATCCTCACAGAATTACAAGAAAAAACAAAAACATAAATATTGTTTCAATCAATGTTTGAATATATGGCAATATCGGGGTGGGCAATTATTTTGCCTGAAGGGCCACATTGGGTTTTAGATCTTGATCAATCGGCCGGCCAGGTGGTGTGGGAAGCTAACCCCTCAAATGAGGATCAGAGGTTAACTAAAAATCATGCTTGATGGATTACTGACTTGGAAAATATTTTGAAGAGCCTGTAAATTAGTCCAAATATAGATGGATGATGAAGCTCCAAATGATGTTTGGCTCCACCTTCTTGAGAGGACATGCTAGCATGCTAGGTGAAGGGGAGTTCTGGACCTTTTTCTAACCAATCAAGCTGACGACCCTCTTCATTTGGCTTTTGGGGGAATTATTGTGAAGGCTCTGCGGGCCGGATTAAATAGTTCATGGGTCAATAGTAAGGTGGGCCTAACACAGTACTGCACCTGTTCCATCATCCGGGTCTGGCTCCTGCCAAAACACACAAGCCGCATCTTCTATCTGAAACATTGAACACACTCATCTTCGAAACGAAAAGAAAGGAACGCTAACAATTTCCAAATTAAATGCAAGTTGAATTATTCACCTTCATGTTGTGTTGAAAGGTTAACCTGACTGGTTGTAAGAGGTTCCTGACACGACTGCTCCCCACCTTCACCACCAGAACTGAATTGCCCAAAACAGTGCCTGACCTGCGGTGAGCGTGCGCTGCCGATCGTGCTTTCCCCCCACCGGGAGAGGGACCAGGCTGCCAGAAACAAGGACATATGTCATTATTAGTGCAAATGTGTACATTTTAATTATGTTGTTTCACCTGAATTGCAGCCTTTTGCATAATTTGATTAGATTTCAGCTATCATTTTATAGATTCATCCACTTTTTTATCCACATTCCTGCTGTGATCATCAGTAAATTGCAGCTCTATTCAGGACTCAAAGAAGGATTAATTAGTAGCTCAAAGTGTTTGACAGAGTTGTTTACCTGGAACAAGCTGCTCTCGATCACAGAGACGACCAGCAGCACCTCTTCATCAGACACGTTTCGTCTGCACATTTGGAGAGCCGTGGATGGGATGTGAAGCCTGTGTTTAGGCATATATTTTTCAGCCTACAAAAGCAGCAATATGTTAGGTCAGAGAAGCAAATTCATTGTGAATATCATGTTCATGTACACAAAATATGGTCTCACTTCCTGTGACACGTTTACCCACGAACGGAGGAAGTGAAAACTTCGCTGTCTTGTTGTACAGGTGGTAATTTCCCGCTCATAACACCTATTAACACACATTTAACACATTAGTTACAATACACCTGCTTGCAAACCAGCCCTACTTACCCTCAGACCTAACACGACATGTCTTGACACTAAACTGCCAAGATGGAGGCGCTGCAGAAATGGAACATTTCATCTCCTCAGACTTTCATGGTGTCCTAAGACTCGAACAGATCTCTCCATGAGCCTGTGAGCTTGTAAATCCAGGTTGCTTATGAAGACCCATGCTTGTGGAACGTCTGTCTGTCTCAGATATCTTCTTTTTACTTCTATTATTATGATTATGATTATTATTATTATTAGTAGTAGTAGTAGTAGTAGTAGTAGTAGTAGTAGTAGTATTGGTATTATTATTATTACGATAATTATTACTATTACAAGGCTCTCAAAGATAATTTGGTTTCAGTTTTGCCTGCTTGATGGCTTTAAAGTGCAATCAATCAATCAAACTTTATTTATATACCACTTTTCATACATAAAATGCAAAGCAAAGTGCTTTACATATTAAAATAGATTAAAACTGACACACATATGTACACGAACCACGCACATAAAACCCACACAAACACACACACACACCCACACACTTAAATAGATAGCGGATGCTGCTTCAAATTAAACATAAAACAGAGATGGTGCGGACTGATTGAACACAAGCCTGTTCAAAATCTCCAGGTACCGCCCTCATGGTCCTGGAGAGTCTGAGCTTTAAAAAAGGTCAATTCATAGTTTATAATTTAAGATCTGATTTAGTGTCTTTGATAATGTTCAGCCAACATTTTCACAATCCCACCTTAATGAGCTAATCAGGAATTGAATATTGGATGGGGAAAAAAGTAAGAATTTCACAAGTGAATAAAAAGGAACTATTGGAGAAGGTGAAGAATAAGAATGCTGCAAGCCAGGAAGTGTATAAATCAGAGAGTATCTGAGTACAGGAGAACAGTGGACAGAAAATATCCTCAAATCCAGCTGCTTTCAAAACATCAGTTACCTCACACAGAGTTAATAACAAAAACAAAGTAAATATATCTGTACCAGTCCTGGGCAGTAGGTTTCATGACTAACAATAGATTTTCTAACTTACTTTGTCCAGGAAACGCTGTCGATTTTACACCCGTTGATAACACTATCACAGTCTGTAGAAATGAGGGACAGAGAAAATCACAAAGATTAACCCTAACCCAAGCATAAAATTAAAAACAATTTAGCCAATGTGAACAGAAACCCAGTCAAAGTCCCTGATGTCAGTTTTTAAACTTTTTCACTTCTTGTAGAGTGACTACCCTCATTGGAGCCCAATAGCGTGTGTCACAGAAACTCACAGAAACACACGCTAAGAACTAATAACCAACTCACCTTTTGCTTGAATTTCCATTAAAAAGACAAGTGTAAAAAGACATAGGCTAAGCCACATCGTTCTTGAAGTCGCCATTAGCACGAAAGAAGTGTTCTGCTTTTTAAAGCTTTCCTTAAACAATATTTTAAACATACGCGTTTTACTTCTACATTACTTGTGGTTGGATGACCAGAAAAGGAAGTGAGTCAATGACTTGTGTTTCATAGTCTGTGTGTATTAGAAGAAAATGCCACAATGCCTGTATGTATGTGTGGTTTTATACACGATGTTTAAAAAGATAATAATAATAATAATAATAATAATAATAATTAAAAATGGAGTCCTGCAAAGATGAGTACACCCACAGAAGACCTTAATCAAAAAATGTAATTTTTTTTCAAATATGAAAGTTTAAATGTCACACAGCATTTACCTTTAAGTCACAATTATAAGCGAAACTACTGCCATATAGAATTTAAAGAATGTAGCACACTTTTGTTCTTACTCCATATTGGTTATGAAGTGACATCTTAAAGTTGATTACAGAATTCACTGACTAATAAATTTACTGACTAATAAACATCTTAGACTACAGTTAAAGACATTTTCAACTTCCTGGAGTGTATCATGTGACAGTGACTGCTTGAAGTTTGGGAAGTTTGGTAACACTTATATATAATGCAATTTTAATTCTGAAGCCGCTAAGTCCTCCGTCATCTTTTTCGATTTGGCTCTGGTTATGTAGGTCTTCCTGTAGTTAGTTACGACCAATAATATTTTATTATGCATTTATATTTTACATTTTGAAATACTGTGGGAATCTGTGTTTGTTTGTAGGACAAACATTTTTAATCATAACTATGTTAAAACTTATTCCGGCTTTATATTCCGGCTTTATGCCTGACTAATAAATACAAAAATATTACTTTTAAGTATTAATTAATTTATAACCTTCATAATAAAAAGGCTATCGGAAAGTTTATTCAACTTTCTATGTTTATATCAATACCATACCGGACGTATGGTCATTCAGTGCCGGAAGTGAAATCTAATATGTCGTTATTGGAGTTTACTTCGTTTGATTCTTTTATTTACAGGTTCGTTTTTATCATAACGGCACCAGTGTGGGGTAACAGGATGTGACGTTATTCAGAGCTGAACTGTTATAAAAAGCGACGAGCCGCGCGACACGCATTGACGTCATAGAAGCTAGTTCCGTCAATATGGATCCAAATACGACAATACTACGAGTCAAGCGAAAAAGAGGTACTGACCCGGCCGATGCCTTGTTGCTGGCTTGCAAACGCATTCGACCAGAAACGTCCCAGAGTTCGGACGAATCGGTCCCGGAGCCCAGTGAAGCCGAGGTGGAAAACTCCGTGTTTAAACTCGTGGCGACGGTAGCGACACAGGTGAGAGGCCCGCTGACAGTAGCATGGCGCTAACCGGACAGTGCTGGCTCATTCAAACTGGTTGAAACAGAGCCATGAGAAGGCTTATAACACGTTAAATACACGCATGATAACATAGTAAACATGACTTTATTATCGTGGGCTGTTTAAAGTAACAGCGCCCTGAAAGCTAGTTATTAGCCACTCGGCTCGTAGATGGCGTTATTTGGCTAGCTAGCTACTACCTGATTACTCACAAATGTTCGCTGTACACAGATTTCATACCTCATGAAGGTAGTTTCTTAGGCACTATTTTGCTGATCGCTTGGGTCAGTTACTCTTTTCTAAGGGACGGTTATAGTAATGCTCAAACGTTTAAAAAGAAATTAAATCTCATTATTCATTCTGTGTTCTCACCACCAGGATGATCCAGTTGAGGCACAGGTTCGGCAGGCCTTGGCTCGGCCAAGGGTGGCCCATGCATTGCGTCCGTCAGCTGGCAGCTCCCACCGGATAATTGGGAACCTGAGAAGCGCCAAATGGTCCAGCCGGAGAGAGGAGCGCTACAGAATAATCTCAAGATCCCGCACAGAGTTGTTAGACTCACCTGAACTCTACAAACCTTTGACTGATGTTGCTGTGGAAGAGACAGAGAAGGAGCGCAAATGCCCAGCAGAAATCCAGGTGGTGGATCTCCTTCATGAGGATGGGGAGGATCAGGGTGTGTCACCGAGCAAGGTGGGTTGGCTGCCGAGGCCTTAATTTGGTTTTTCCTTCACCCAAGATGTAGTTCCTCCAGGTTTTTCTTTTCCATTTGTTTTTTTGTTGTGCACTAGAAAGTCACAATTTGTTGCTATTTTTCCATAAAAGTTTAACTTGTCATTGATGAGAACCTGAATAGATGGTGATGATTGATATAATTATGTAGTTTGTAAAAATAACATTTAAAATAGATGAGTGAGTTAAATCAGTCGATGTGTCTTTAAACACTGAGAAACTGATGTGAACCATGGCCCTTGTTGTCTTGGTAGCATCACATCCTAAATGAAAAAAAAAAAATGATTACCAACAAATTAATCTTAACATGATGTCTGTAGTACTTAAACTTCATATTTGTGATCTGTGTTATAACACAAGCCACAAAAAAGCGCTGTTGAATGACGGACTTGCTGTTTCCTTTTGTACAGATGTCTTCAGATACAGAAGCAATCTTGTGCAACAACACAAAGATGCTGCGGGAGCGTCTGAACATATGTGGAGACGGACTGGGGGAGCAGAACTGGGATCAGGATTCTGAATACGTCTATGATCTTTACTACCAGGAAATGGTCACCCCAGGGTGGATCCAGGACATCCTGTCTGTTAGAGCATATGCTGATGAAGGAGAGCTGGTGCGTATTGATGGAGGGATTTGTGTTTAAGTGGAACAGCTGGTCTTACTGGGTTGTTGCTCTTGTCCCAGGTGCCTGACCTCGTGGTCCATGAAGAGGAGGTGTATGAGGATGAGGATGATGAAAATGATGAGGCAAACTGGAGGAATGACTACCCTGATGAGGAGAGTGATACAGACGATGACAGAGAGGAACGTTACGGTGGTGAGTTTGTCCTTTCCTCTTCAAACATTATTCTCTCGGCTAAATCGAACCAAACCCTTTCAATGAGCATCCTTTTCTCTGCTCCTGGTATTGATCCTGTACTATGACCTGTCAAGCAAAGAGAGATGTTTTCTCTGCAGATTACTGGGAGGAGGAGCACTCGTACAGCCGGGGGAGCTGGCAGCACTACCAGAGGGAACTGTTGCGTGAGCTCAGCTGCCGTGACGACGAAGACGAAGGTGGATGCCTGTATGATTCGGACTGATCTGCACCTCATACCACCTAAGTGCACTAACATAAGTACACAATAGCAGGTTAGAAAAACCAAAATCTGCATTCTGACCTTTGACATTAAACCTCCAGTGGAGTAAAGACTAGACGTTAAGCACCGATTTTTAAAGAGTTAAATTTGAATGCATTTAGTATACAAGTATAATTGATTCCACGAATGGGAAGCTGGGGTTGTTTCTAGGACTTTTTTTTTTTTTTTTACTTGAGATGTTTGGAATGTTACATATTTGTGTTACAGGAACATGTGTGCCATGTGATGCTGTTTTGTACTTTTATTGTATGTGAAGGTAAAATGTGTGTGATGTGCATGTTTGAAAGATTCTTGTAAATAGTGTAGATGTGTATAAAGTCTTGAAAACGAACAGTGAATTGAGAGTGACTGAGCCACTGCACATTTTGAACCTGCGATTTACTAATTCAGCTTGAAATATTCAGAAATGGTATAATTTAGTGTAGATGTGGGTTGAGTACAACCTGAATAAATGAGCTGCTCTGAAGGATTTTTATTTAAATGCACTGGCGTAAAAACAATGAAGCAGAAAACTGACATGCTGAATGCTTCGCCAATTCCTGTTTCCTTCTCACTGTTTCGAGTTTTAGTTCCTCTGGAACGGGCACGTCTGCCTTCTCAAATCTTGTGTGCAGAATAACAAACATACTGCAGAACCCCTAAAGCTCATAAACTTTAACCACACCGTGGTGCCAAGAGTCAAATATCGCTTAAAGTCTTCACATAGCAGCAGGTAAACGCTCAAATTTTATTTCACTGAGGAACCTTAGAGGAAGAGTTATGTCGGAGGTAAATCTGAGAAGTCAGGCACATGTTATTGGCAATGCTACAAAAATAAAACAAGGCAAGTGTGTAATACAGTACATGTTCCCCTGAAGGCCTGAAGCAGAGTGCACCTTTA
Organism: Pao palembangensis; assembly: GCA_015343265.1. NCBI lineage: Eukaryota > Metazoa > Chordata > Actinopteri > Tetraodontiformes > Tetraodontidae > Pao > Pao palembangensis. Next base: position 2,740,218 of record CM027081.1, read on the forward strand.
AAACAAGTCCAGCATGTTACATGTCCAAGTGTTGTCTTCTCAGTCCCTGCAGAATCTCCGCAGCTGTGAAGACAGTGGTTAAAAACTCCCAGAAATTTACTCACTCTTGTCCATTTCTGTCTGTACGCAGTAACAGGTGTACTGGGTCAGGTGGGTCAAACCGCCTGCAGGGGACAAACGCACTGTTCAGAAGTGATGATAAAAACACCGAACACCAGTATAAGTGTGCACAACTCACGCAGCAGTTTGGTGATCAAAGGTGGTCGCTTGGACTCTGGTAGATATACGCCCATGAAGTAGACGGGAACCCCCGACAAGGCAATGGCAATGCCAATCAGAGAGTCGATGGTGTCGCTGTAGAGCGGGACCACCACCAGGAAGAGGGTACACAGGCAGAAGACCACTGGCAAGAATAACGTCAGCTGGGGAGAAACAAGCAGAGCAACATCGCGCAAAATTATAGAGTTGGACCTCTACATGACAGTCATTGTGACTTCTAAACAAATAACCCTGAAAGTACACTGAATGCGTTTGTGTTGCAGCGGCTCCAATAGGACGCTGAAAACGGAATCACGTACTGTACAACCGATATTACCACTTTGTAGTTATGTAGATGAAAAACACATTAAACACTGTAAGCATTAATTTGAGTAATTTCAGTGACTAACCATTCTCTCCTCTGGCTTCTGAAATCGCTTTTCATGCCATGTCTTTTTTTTATATGATCCTTCTCAAAAGAATATGACATGTCATAAATAATGGTGTGGCTTTGTACTTCGATGACGAGTCTCTCTTCGTCCTTGTCTAAAATGATTGCAAGATGACCCTCACAACACAATCGCTCTAAATACGGAACATTTTATTTTGACAAATTCCTGAATGTTTTATTTTCTCTTCGGACCCGACTTCCTGTCCCACACGTGATGCATTTTGCTAGGTCAGAGGTGAGAAAAACTAAGGCCCGGGGGCCACACGTGGCCTGATGAACTATTTAATCGGGCCTGCAGAGCATTCACAATCATTTCTCCAAAAGCCAAATTAGTAGGATTGTCAGCTTGATTGGTTAGAAAAAGCTTCAAACCCCGCCTTCACCTAGCATGCTAACATGTCATCTCAAGAAGGGGGTGATGTACAAGGAAAAGCCGGGTGCAGCTTGGTGTCGTCTTTCTCACCTTGACAGGTCGGGGTCTCTTGGGCTCTCGCCAGCGTAGGTAGATCTGTCCAGCGATGGACAGACCGACAAAGAACCAGTAGCTGAAGCTGTAGTAGTTGATGAGCTGGAACACGTCTTCCACTGTCAGGTAGATGAGCGCCATCAAACACTGAGCGTAGACACAAGAACAAAGAAGGTTCTGTTAGCTTATTATCTTTATGTATCTCATCACTGTAGCTGTTTGACATTGAGACGAAAGGATTACAGCCAGGTGAAAGTAGTCCAGTCCGTTTATCCAAGGTCAGATCTCTGTGTGAAAATTTACAAGCTCTGCCACTGCCAAGTTTAGAATTGAAGAAGCCTTCTGGAGAGAAGGCGAAACACCTTCAAAGAAAACTTCACCAGTCCAGTTTAGTTCTGAGCTCTCTGACGGAGCGATGTTCTCCCAACAGCTCTACCTTTACCTTTTTACCTCATTAAAGTTTCTGCACATTATAGTTACTTAGCACACTGTAGTTTTATTTAGTATTTTAGTTTTAGTATTTTCCGATGACTTGCATGCCCTTGTGTGTTTCCACTTTTGAGCTGCTGGAAATGTGAATTTCTCTTGGAGATTAACAGAAAGTAACTATTTATCTATCTATGGCTGAAACCTTCCTTTCAGTAGCGTCATCTTCCTCCTGCCATGCTTCTTTGGCTCAGATTGGTTGCCTTTCTATGTGCACTCAGTGATGCGAGATGTTTAAAAACTAAAACTAAAACGTAAGACATCCCATTTCATACATTGAAGACGAGGGCAGGTATCGGCGTGAATCTCTTCACGTGGATCATTGACAGCGCATCTGGAAGGTGACCCTCGCGAGAGCCGACAAAGAACAACCTGGACACAGCAGGGCAGCTTCAGTACTGTACGTGTCCTCAGAGGTCCTCAAACAACAGCGCTCAAAGCCACATTTGTACCTGGATGCGGCTATAATGGAGGCGTTGAGGCCCCCGTAGCAGGACAAAGCTACAGCGATGGGGATGACCCAGCTCATCACACCCAGAGTGTGGTCTGCAAATGTCTGAAATCAGAGGCACAAGGTGGCTTCACGCAGTTTCACACCGCACAAACGCAGCTAACAGTTTCATTCGTTTACGCACCACCGCTACAGCATCGCTTGCCACGATGGTGCTCTTGTCCAGAACAGCATAGTAGGCCACATTGGTCAGGATGTAGATGATGGTGACAAAGGGCATGGAAATAGCAATGGCCAGAGGAAGATTCCTGGAACAACAAGAGGCTGTATCATCTCTGTGCTAGTTTTAGCTGGTTTGAGGCCTTGAGGCCCTTTTTTCTTACTCTGAACTTTAAATGTACCTCTCTGGGTTTTGAATCTCCTCAGTGACAAAGTTGAGCGTATCCCACCCAGAATAGGAGAAGAGGGCAGAGTAGAGGGCCAGTGCAATATTGCCAGGATCTGTAGACGATCCCTGAAAAGATGATTCAAAGTTGGATGTGTAACCTATGACAGAAGCAGAACAATTAAAAAAAGAACTACACGGACAGAAAACTGGAGAACAGTCATCATCCATTCTGTTCCATTTACAAGGGCCGAGAGATAAAGTTATTATCGGGACAAAAATCATTTCACGTTTTATAACAAAGAATGTCAAAGATGAGTGGTCTCTTATCTGCATCTCACACAAATCCACTAACCTTAAACCAACACCTAAAAGTCATAAATCTAATTTTCTCCAAGCATCTAGTACATACAAATAGAGTCCTGGCACTATAAGTGTTAAAACACCCATTGTTGCTATATCCATAGTACGCAACAACGTCCTCAATTTTTCGGAAATCCGATGAAAACGATCCAATAACTTACACCAGCTTGACAAAAACTGACAAAAACAGGAAAGGCCTGCTGTGGATGCTACTTTGAGCAGGTCTGAGGCGTCCCGGGTGAACAACAGAACTATTCCGGGTTCGTTTCACTGTCCACACTCTTTAAAATGATGCTATCTAAGCTAACGTTTAGCCTTTAAGAGATGTGACTGAAGAGGACTGAGGAGGTTGAGCTCCACCTACCCTGACACAGCTTCACAAGTCCCGTGATGATGATGACGATGAGGGCAGCCACCTTGGCATAGGTGAAAATATCCTGCACGCGGGTCCCCCATTTCACGTAGGCGGAGTTAATGAAGGTCAGTAAACCTGTGGAGAGAGAGGGTGGAGGGTTTCACAGATGTTCCTTGTGCAACCCTGGAACATGTGTACTTACAGATGCAGGCTGCAGCAGTGAGCCTGGATGCTACATATGGTGGCTCACATGTGGGAAAGAGCGGCTGCACCAGGTAGTTGGCAAACGTGATAGCAATGACAGCCTGGCTGGTGGGCTCAATAATCAACAGAGAAGTCCACAGACGAATGAAGGCAATGAAGCCACCGAAGGACTCCAGGATGTATGCATAAGACGCCCCTGACTTGGTGATGGTGGTGCCCAGCTCGGCATAGCAGAGCGCCCCCACCACTGAGAACATGCCTCCAATGGCCCAGATGACCAAGGACAGCCCGTAGGAGGCGCTGTAGACGAGCACACCCTTGGGGGAGACGAAGATGCCCGAGCCAATCATGTTCCCTACGATCAGGCTGACTCCATTGAGCAGCGAGATCTCCTTCTTCAGCTGCATGCTCTCTTGAGGAGCTTTCCGAGGGTCCGTGTAGGCCACGCCTCTTTTTGATTCTCCAGAACTCGCCATGGTTCCCTTCTGGAGGCGACCTGGGCTCTGAACTCACTGGAAACCTGCCCAACAGATTGAAATCATTTCCGGGTTAGTGCAGAAACAACACAGAAAATGACGTTTTAATCCTCAACTGTGTGGAATCGTAAGTCACCTCTATGAAGTGGATTATTTTATCAGGTCGGTGGGTTGTGTTCAGGCTACGTTTGGATCATTAATCATCTGTACTGCTGCACAGCAGAGGAGAGATCTGTACGGTTCAGAAACATCTTGCATGATCTGTTTGCGTTATCATTTAATTCAATTATAATTTGAGTTTGTGCAAACTCCGCTGCTGTTCTGACCTCTAGTAACACTTATCTGCCTTTTACAAACAAAGACACACACACGGTTACACCCTGCAGCGGAAGGTTTTTTTCTGACGATTCTCTTCTCGGCCTTGAAGGCCTTGGAGGCTTTTTTTTTAGGTTTTCCAGCAACATCAAGGTTAACAGGACCAGTAGTTTGTATGCCGTCTGCCCTAAACTCAGTTGTGCTCCTGAACGAAACGTCCAGGCCTCCAGTCGACCGGACAACCTTGAGCAAAAGCAGAGCAGGTTAAGCGAGAAATCTGCCCTGGCTGTGTATGTTGAGGGACACGTTTTAACACTACAATATGATCAAGGGTGCAACAACTGGCAGTCTTGTCACTGACATCACACACATGATAAAACCTGCTCATGAAGATAAAAGCGTCACATCCACATCATGTCCCCAATCCAGTTTCTGGAAAAGTTACACAAACAGTCTTGTTTAAACTTGAGCTCAGTTCTGATCTTCACCTGGGTGTGTCTGCACACTTGCATCTGCATCATTTGTCATCCACTTTTATCCCAATCACCCACATCCCTCAAACTCATCTTTTAACCCCAAAAAGCAAAATCTCAATCTATTAGGGAACAGTAAATATCCAAAAAATATATATATAGATGTGCACCAATCCACTGCAAATTAACTTAAATTTGGCTGACCTGATCAGAGAGGTAGGATCTCTCCTGGAAGAGCTGGACGAAGTAGCCGGGGAGAGGGAAGTCTGGGCTTCCCTGCTTAGGCTGCTGCCCCCGCGACCCAACCCTGGATAAGCGGTAGAAGATGGATGGATGGATGGATGGATGGATATTTGGGGCTTGAAAGAATCTAAACGGCGTGCATAATTCTGAAAAAAAAAAAAAAAAAAAAAACAGACTGAAGTTAATATAGTGAAATCTCCAAACGCTGAGGTTGGTTACACGGAAAAAGAGGGTTTCACAAGCTGTTCTGCTCACCGGCTGAGTGACGCCTTTCAGCAAGCACTGGGGTTTTCAGTTACTCTAGCGAGCGAAGGAACCGGTCAGAAAATTGCAACCCAGTGCACGCGTCACAGTCCAGGGTGCTGCACAAAAGTCAGAGAAATCTGGTGGACTTGAGGACATAAATGGCAGCAGAACAAATCAGAAACTGCTGAAAAGGCTTCAGATTCCTCAGGGTTGAGCTTGTGAGATTTAACTCTGCTGTTTGTACGTCTTTAGAAAGAGAGAGTTAAAAATATGAACGACATTCGTTTATTTTTTTAAAATCAGTTCTGAGTCTGACCGTGTTCCTGCCAGATTACTGATTAAAGCTAAGGACCTTGTTCTTTGGTTAAATTTTAGATAAAGAATGCTTTGCAAAAGTAATTTTCCTCCACTATAATTCTTTATTTTAGTCCATGTGTTTGTTGACAATTACAATTCTTGTCCTGCAACTTTTCCTGCACTGACGATGACTGATGTATTTCTTCTTCCCCCCCTGAGGCCTCCAGGGAATTTCCACCAGTTGTTTACAGGTAAAAATAATATTGGGTCAAGCTAGATGTGGAATATCCCCTGAACGACTGTTTGTGCATAGTGGTTTGTGGCCTTTATGTTTTGTTTGACTGCACGTTTCAGTGAAGTGCACAACCCACCACTCAGATGGAAACAAGCAGTTTGATTGACCACAGCAGAGAAAAACACTGCAAAAAAACTCTATTTTAGTTTGGCACGCAGGAGTAAAAATGGAATATGCTTGTAAGAACCCAGGAAAGTGGAACCTGAACCTTCACCACCTACACTACCACCTGTGCAAGAGTGCAGATATTGTCCTGTCCTGACCAACTATGGGATGGTCTGATAGGTATCAGATGATGACAGTAAAAGATTTATTCTCAGACCTTCTCACTTAACACTCATGCATGTTTTTATGCTGCATCTGACTGCAAGTATAGCTAGAACATTGTGGGTTCGTGTTTTGCTTGAGGTTTTTCTGAGAGGGTTTCCTCCTGTAGAACAAAAACAAGCTCAGTCGGCTGACTGGAGACTCTAAAGTGTCCCTTTTTGAGTGTGTGACTCACTGGTGTGACTGAAGAATCTGTCAAGTGTGTATTCTTGCCCCTTGTTTGTTAACCGAATCCAGAATCCAGCCCCACCATCATTAATAACAGATGACAGAGAAAATGAACAGCCCATAGAGTACTACTAGTGCCAAAATCATTGGCCAACTTCAGTTTTCACATTGCCATGTAAACATTTATCATTTACAGACTTTTATTTCAGGCAGTCCTCATGGGGTTAAAGCAAGGGCGTGTTTGCTGTACGTTTTCCACTCCTGAATGGCTGCTTTAACTTCGCTTTACCACCAGATGGCGCTGTCGGCGCCTTGACGACAAAAACTGATGAGGACGCTCCAACGCTTCAGTCATGAGGGTTAGGGTTAGGCAGGTCGGCTGCCCAATATATATTACAGAATAATATTCTTCAAAAACAGTGTCCTCTGTATTGTAAACACTAAGCATCCGGCAAGGAAAGAGCAAGTTGTTTGTAGTTCTCTTGAAAAAAATTCAAATTCAACTTGTTTAACAAAATGCATACTGCAAACCCAGCCAGAAGAGGCTCACCCTTAAAGCAATTTGAACACGGGCCTTGATCTTTGATCAAAGTCCCTCTGGAATCCCAAACATCGCTGATTTACACATTAAAAATGTAAATCAGCGATTTTCGGAAAAGTGACTGAAACGTTGACTATAAATACTAAAGGCAAACTAAAAACCTTCACAGAATGCACCATTACTCTACTTATTTTGGTTTTCAATCCGACTATCAGACTCCCGATGTCCGGTAACACATCCACTAAATGCACCTAGCTTGTCGCGATTCGACAGGGAGATGAGTTCTCTTTTATCCCTGAAACGAAGATAAAATCGCGTATTTTGTCGCATGTCCAGCCGACACGAAATGGCTGCCTTTACCATGTTACCCGGTTTATACTTCTTTCTTACCTGTGCTGCTTTGAAGCTAACAGCCAACCGACGCAGGACCGTTCACAGGAGCATCAGTCCGGTAAACAACTGGCTGCGACTGCGGCACAAAAGAGACGTCATGTGACTCTGCTCCGACTGCACGCGCAGTTATAGACACGCAGGTGACAGACCTGTCAATCAACGCTGGGTCGTCCAAGCAGGTGCTCCACCAGGTACAACAGCAGCCATCCAATCACAGACGACTTTAAAATCCACGGGTTTTTACAAAAACACGTAGACGACAATAAACGTTTTTAACCCTAACATTAGTAACCATAGGAACAACGTTTTATCTTGGTAGAATGTAATCTTATTTAATCATATAATTCTAAATCCACCCCACTAAATCGAATAAATATCCAACACTTTACCACTCACTTTCCGTTTTTCAACTTAAATAGGTGGAAATTTTTACTCCCGATGAGTTGGAATTGGCCAGTGTGGACTCCATTGTGGAGATGGTCTGGGGATGACAAACGTTTTGGTCAGCATCCATGTTGATCATACGATCACTCGATCACAAGGGCTGGACGGATCGACTGTTGTTGCCGAGTTTGTGTGAGTCTTTTCCGCTGCTTTTCAGATGAAACACTGCCACCTAGTGACGGGCTGGCGTTAAATCTATATTACATGAGTGACTAAGCAGAGCTGCAGTCAAGTCTTTGTTTTAATCTCAGGAGGACTAAATGTGCATGCAATAAACAACTAAGAGAGCGTATTGAGATAGCAATTACAGTTATAATGGAAAATAAACTTGGCAATATTTGCCCACATTACTTTGCAAAACTACTCCAAATCTGTCAGAGTGAGAGATCTCCTCTGCAGTCCTCTTCCACTGATTTGGACCGATTCTTTGAGTCAGTGTCAAGCTGAAAGGTGAAAGTTCTTCTTCAGCTGTCTAGCATAAAATTTAGCCAGGGTTGAAAGCTTTGTAAGACAAGTCTTTTGTCTTGCCATCCTAAACCAGTCTCTTGGAAGCCTCTCTGACCAGTTTTTAATCTTGTCCTTGTGGAGGGACGTCCAATTCTTGGTCAAGTTTGTCACTGTTGTCTCATGTTTCCTCTCATTGTGTTCCATTTTCTCTCTAATGTCTAGAACTCTGACAGGATTTCTGTTGCTTTTCCTAAGGAAAACCTGACGTTTGAACAGGGTTGTGTGGGCTCCATTATACCCACTGGAAAAGTTCCTGATTTGATTCCAACAGCAGAAATGACAGATGCACAGCTGGGCTGAGCTGTTGCAAGAGCCTGATGCTGCTGCATGAAGAACATAAGTGTAACTAGAGCAGTGCTAATGTACGAGCACAGAATATTAGAATACTTGAGTGAAGATTGGTGAAAGGTAAAATGCTAATGCAAACACACTCTATTCCACACCCACATATACACACTGCCTGCAGCAGGTAACCAAAACCTACAATGGTGACCTCTGTTTCCATTTGGGTCTGATATGTACAGAAAAAAGCCCGTTCCTGAGTGGCTGCTGATGAACACTGGTATGAATAGATGAAGGAAAAGCTGCAGTCAGGCAACACTAAGGTTTAGACAAGGAGCGGAGAGGGAAAAATGTGCTGACTTTGCACTCATGTTTGGGAGGAAAAATGCAGCCAACAAATGTTTTTTTTTTCTTCATTTGAGGTTTTTTTTATGTAACTACAAAAGTTCACATATACAAAATCATTTAAAGAACATAAGATTCACTTTTGAAAATACAATCGTGCAAACATCACAGTATCTGAAATCTTCCTTAAAGTCTTAAATCTTCTAAATCAAAGTTCAAATGACCTGATTTTTACTTTTATGTTTTTTTTAACTCAACATCCAACTATCAACATGAATAAAGTCCCCTGGAGAAACATATCTATCCATTTATACAGAATACACTGGCTTCTATATTTAAAATCTACGTAAAAATTACCACAAAATTCCACAAAATTCACTTCACTGAGATTTAAAAAAAAAATACAATCTAAAGTGCTAGAATCAAACAAGTAGACTATCAAAATAATTAGAATTACAAATAAACTACTTTCCAAGCTAAAAAAGGTAAAAAATAAAGCTGTAATAAAATAATTTCTATACATCAATGGAAGAATCATGGCCCAGAGGCCAGGAACCAATTTACTTCCCTTGTTTTCCTTAAGGAAAAAGCTTAACTTCATCAGAAACTTTTGATTTAAAATCTAAAATTAGTTCCAAAACTAGACCCAGTCTAGGTATTGTGTAAAGGTAGGCTCCAGGCCTGTACCATCCTGAGTGTTGCAGGATAAAACAATCAAATCAATTTACAGTATGTTACCTTGAACAAGCGCTTGCAAACACATTTAGTAAAATCTGAAGTAGCTTTACAACAAAATTGGAACCAAAAATACACCCAGACAACAGCAGGCCCTGAATTTCCTTCAGGATCACTAAAGAATTTCTAAGTTTAAAATGGACAAAAATACCTTCCCCCCCAAAAATATTTTAGCTTGGCCTCAGAACTTAAAGGTATAAAAACATCGCAAATAAGAACAAGTCAGTAAACAGGGCAGTGAAGAGGTGCGTCAAATAAACACTGACTCTATGAAAACGTCTTCAGTTACTTTTTTTATGATCGGTCTCTGTATTTAAGAGTATTTTTAATGCAAAGGTTAATTATTTCCTTTCTAAAAACCATCCTCTTTCACCCTGCCAGACAGGAATAGCTGTAAATATCCAACAGACATGTCGAACAGACATCACAGCTGACGAGTCATTCTTTTCTTCTTTATGCCAGACTGATAACATAACACTGTATTTACACAACAATCCGTTTCAGCGCTGATGGTTTTGTTGCATCTCTGCCAAACTAGGTCTTCTCTTGAGCCTGCAGCATGTGTTGTCTGGTGGATCCGGTGCTGCTGCTGCCCAGAGCAGAGCCGCCACCCTCCTTCCTCATCCTGTGCAGCATGCAGAACCGCAGCATCAGAAAGAACCCTGGAGAAAGAAGAGCCCAGCAAACGTTCAATCTCCTGGGCTCGGCCAACTCCTGAAGGTCTGTACGTGTGCATCCAGAGAGTATTCACAGCGCATCACTTTCCACATGTTATGCTACAGCCTTATTCCACAATGGATTGTTTTTTTTTTTTTTGCAAAATGTATTAAAAATAAAAAACTAAGAAGTCCCATGTACTTAAGTATTCACAGCCTTTTTGAGCTCAGGTGAAACCTGTTTCCACTGATCATCCTTGAGATGTTTCTGCACCTTCACTGGAGTCCACCTGTGTCAAATTCATTTGAGTGGACATGATTTGGCAAGGCACACACCTGCCTGTATAAGGTCCCACAGTGCATGTCAGAGTGAAAACCAAGCACGAGGTCAAAGGCAGTGTCTGGAGCAGGGGTGGGCAATTATTTAGCCTGAAGGGCCACATTGGGTTTTCCCTAAGCACACAGCCAAGACATCAAACGAGTGGCTTTAGGAAAACTCTTGGTTGCTGTAATCAGAGCCCAGACTTGACTCCAATTGAACATCTATGGAGAGATCTGAAAATGGCTGTGCACCAACCTGATGGAGCTTGAGAGGTGCTGCAAAGAAGAACGGGCAAAATCTCCCAAAAACAGGTGAGCTAAGCTTGTGGCTCCACATTCAAGACTGGAGGCTGTACTTGCTGCTGAAGGTGCACCAAAAAAGTATTGAACGCAGGCTGTGAATACTTATGTAGTGCAGTTACAAATTGGGGAAAAAATGAAGCTCTGTGAATTCTTTACTAAAATAAATTAATAATACAAATCAACGGTTAGTCATGGGAGCACGTAACTAATCAATAAATATACACGCGTGTACGTGCACTTTCTGTGTGGGCTCCCGTTTGTTTCCATTAGACCACTGTCTGACTGCTAAATGAAGACAAATAATAATGAAGTTTGAATTACAGATGTTGGAGGAGGATGCTATTTACCTTTAATAAACAAGCTAATTTATCAAACACTTTCCTGCCGTGCTAAAGGTGGGGCTATGGTTTTGGACCTGAATCAACCCATACGACAGGAAGCTGCTTTGTGACAGGCACCACTAAAGCAAGGCCGTTATCAAGCAGCCTTTGTCTAATTCCCACACTGATACAATACAGCAAAGCCTCCAAATATAACCACCCAATCACTAGGGGCAACAATGAAAATAACCCTGTCCAAACGCTCACAGAACACCGTGTACTTGTCTGATAACACTGCACGGTGATAAAAATATGCTATTGTATCATTGGATGGTATTCAGCGGTTACAAACCTTGAAAGGAGTTCAGGATGCAAAAAAGGAAGACAAAGAACTGAGAGTATGGTCCAAAGGGGAAGAAGGCCAGAAACCAGGTTGTCCCAAAGAGGCAGCTTAGGCCCCACATGCTGAAGAAAGCCATACGGTTCTGCCTCCATTCATCCCTGCTGCGAATCTGCCTGAAAACTAAGACGAGCATCACGGAGCCCGACAACACCACCACCACCAGGATTGTCATAGTGGTGAAGTAGTGTGCCAGCCAGGCATTGGCATTGTCTTTCATCCAGCACCTAGAAACATAAAAATACCCTTAGAACAGAACCGTGTACACAAAGATTATGTGATTCTTTTTACGCCATCTTTCTGAATAAAAAAAAAAAGTTTACATCCGATAGGGATCAGAGGTGTCTTCACAGTCTTGCAACTCTCTCACACCATAAATGTCACCGACTGCAACAAGAATAAAAACAGGAACGGCAGGGAGAGCTGGAAAACAGAGAGAAAGCACGGTCATAACATGGTGACTAAATTACTGTATTTTTTGGACTATAAGTCGCTCCGGAGAAAAGTCGCATCAGTCAAAAAATGCGTCATGAAGGAAAAAAAAAAACGCACTGGACCATAAGTCGCATTCTTTTGGGAAATTATTTTACAAAATCAGAGACCAAGAAAGCCTCTTGAACTTGACTCTTGAAAGGCAAGTTATAATAATAACAGTAGAATAGAAAACAGCAAGCTGAATAGGCGTACGGTATGCTAACGTAGCACTTTGATGGTTATTTTGCTACATGAAGCACCGACAAACTAAAGACGTGTCTGGTATGTTAGCGTAACATAGTAACAGTTATTCAGGTAACTATAGCACAAAGAACACGCTTACAAACTCTCGATTTCACTTCAGATCACTAAAATCCATTGAATTCTTCATCCTCGGTGTTGCTTCCAAACAGCAGCGGAGGTAGAGGAAGCGCCGCTTTCTCTTTTTTCCATTTTTGGCTGCTGCATATTTTACTACTTGCAGCTTGTAATCTGCAGAATATGATTTTCTTTTTGGGGGCATTTTTGCTCAGTCTTTCTCAGATGTCTTTATAAGTTAAGGGTAATAAAGCATAGAGTGCCCTTGCGCGGTTGTCAGTGTGAAAATAACAAATGTGTGAAATTACCGTATATATTTTAATAATTTCACATAAGTCGCACCTGAGTATAAGTCGCACCCTGGCCAATCTATGAAAAAAAAAGTGTGACTTATAGTCCAGAAAATACGGTATCCACAGTGTCGTGACTGAATTAAGTCACAAACTCACCATATCCAACAATGTTCCTCAAATAAGGCTTTGGGCTCGGGCTAAACACCATGTAGACCAACCAGAAGGTGTGAAACACCTCTATGCCCATCCAGGTCAAGGACATGAGCAGAGCGTAGTGGAGACCAGCGGCCACCCACACACACACACTCTCGCCTCCAACATTGGCCAGGACGCCAGTGAAGAAGAAGAGCAGATTGAGAAGGAGAAGAGAAACTACTAAACCCAGGTGGATGGAAATGGACTGGTCCTTGGAATGCCTGCCACAGCGAGAGGAACAGACGTCTGTATCAGTGTTACGTCTGAATCCCAGCATGCTGCTATCGGTTCTAACTTCCTGATATTATATTAAGACTTCATTTCAACAATGAAGAAAGAAATTACTGATGGCAGAGTGGTATTACCTCTTCCTGCAGATATAAATGAGGACAGCAACGCAGCTGATAACGGACGTGGCACAGCCCAGAGATGTAATGATGCTCAAAGCCAGTAGGTGGCAGACTGAACCAGGTTGTAGTTGCTGTCAGAGATCGGTCCAGATGAGCAGGGCAACAAAACAACAAATACCAGATCTTTTTTTCCCTGTGTGCTACATGCTGTGTTATCTCTGTCCTGCTTGTCTGTTTGCGTTGTCTCACCACCAGTACAGAGAAGTAAGTCAGGTGGTTGCAAAGGCACTCGGTGTGTTCTGAGCCATGATGACGCGTCTTACACCCATTTGTGGTCCAGTTTACTTGCAAAGAATCTGCACGAGGAAACCACCAGTTTAAACGCGTTTTATACGTGGATGCAAGATACAGAAGACATAGAAATAAACACCGACCTTTCCTGGTGTCCCATGAAACACATTTACGTGAATGATTTTTCTGGGGGAAGAAGAAAAGCCATTAAAGGAGTCAAATTTTAGGTACCGGGACATATAAATTAGATATTAATTCAAGAAATGAACAGGTGAACAGACCAGTGGGTAATTTTTCATGTTTAAAGTGACAGATAGCACAGTTAACCCTTGCTGTGAGAACATCCACCAACGTAACTGGGAGCATTTCAAAGATTTGCATTGTGACTTTTACACTCGGAAAAACAGCTGTGTGCAAAAGTTTACCTGTGTTTCAGCTGCCTTTGAGGAAAAAAAAGAGTGTTTCACCAGTGTGAGTTTCACTTTAACCACAAAGTTGCATCTTTACAGAAGATGAACTGTCTGTCATGGCTCTTTGTCTTCAGCACAAAGTGATGGGAAATGTAGCACATTCGTGTGAAACAGCCTCTGCATTTTATAGCAGCAAACCAATCATGTGGTGTTCTGTGTAAATGTGACTTAAAAGAAACATCACAGAAAGAAAAATCCCGCAGACTGAAGATGTGCATTCTGCAGATTTCAATGACAGGACAGGAGTGTATTGTTTGGACTGCAACAATGCAAGCATGCAGACCTACAGGTATGACATCATGGCGAAAGGTAATTCTAATTGGCTCAGGCAGGTTGCTGATGACTTCATTCTCAACAGTTATTTCAACGACATCATCAAGAATCCTGGCGTTCTCAACAGTCTCCTGAAAGACAAACATAAGCGAGCGTTCCTGTAGAAACTCTCCCGTGGAAATGGTGTGTCTGTGTGTGTGTGCACGCGTATCGGGGAGAAGGGAGCAGATACCTGGAACAGGGAGTTGTTTTGGAAGAAAGTGCAGACTACTTTGTTGGTGTTTTTCGCAGCATCTTTTAGATCAGGGGGGATCTGGACAGTGATCGCTGGTTCTGCAGCTGACTCTTGTTTGAGCTGGAAGTAAAAGGCAGACAGTTAAATACAAGATAGAGACTAGATGTATGTGGTTTTAGGGGATTCGAACTGGCAGCCTTCCAGGCAAAATTGTGCTTCTCTGCTGCCACGTGTTTATTTGGCAAAGATAATGTGCTTTAGGCTTTATTTAGCCCATTTGATGTTGACTGTCTGGACTGGAGTGTTGGTAAAACCTGACGTGATGCCATTTGAAATAAAAGACAAACTGGTTCTATCAACTTACAGACGACGTGACGTTGTAGCCTTTAAAATCCTCCTTCATGAGCACCTCGGAGCTGCGAGCGCAGGGATGTTCGACAGTCCCTGTAGACTGGGCTCCATTAGAAACCCTGGACACAGAAAAACTCTGGCAATTAGAGCACAGTTCTCAGAACTTGATTTATGGATCCCTTTTAGCCCAGTCATTATACAGCTTAGAATACAGGTTGCAATCCACTTACTGCATTGAGCAGCAATAAAGACAAAGCTGTATGGGCAGAAACGCTAACAAAACTAGTCTGTCTACTATCAAAGGACATAAGACAGCAAATATGGTTTGAAAAGATAATTACATGGTGGCACTGGTGTATTTCTGGATTTCTTGATCACATAATTTTTCTGTGGAAGGAAAAAAATATATATATTACCTATACTTTTAAAGTAAAAAAAAAAAAAAGTACAAAAATCATCACACCATTGGTTTTATATGGACTAGGGCTGCAGCAATCGATTATTTCAGTAATCAAGTATTCTATCAATTATTCTGGCAATTAATCGAGTAATATACTGTACTGCGCACAGTGCACACAGCAACTCTCTTGTTCCGTTGAACATGCTCAAAAACTTATTAAACTTAGATATGACGGTAATGAAACTGACTTGGAGAATTTAGCTAACTGAAGTTCAGGCTTTAACAAATTAACTATAGCGCTTTATTTTCCGTGGAATATTATTATAATACAATTATCTTAAGCAAAAACTTAGCTGAGTTGGGGGAACGTAATAGCTAGCAGATTAGCCGCCACATTGATTAAAGTTCTGAATCTGAAGCCTTTCCTCAGAGCTATAAACAAAGTGCGTTAGTTACCAAACTTCTCTCTCATCATGGATCACACTGATTTCTGTTAATTGCTTCTAATTATCATTAGCCTTAGCTTGCCATGTCCGGTCCGCTTTTAGCATAGACCGGATGTTTCCTTTGGAGGTGCTGCGTAGCAGCGTTGTGCTATTATGCTATGCTAACTGCATGTTTTCTTTTCTTTTTAATGTTAAATTCTTTGCAATCTGCACCTCACTTCAATCTTCAGTGACGTATCAGCAGCCGAAACAGTGAGATCGAATGAACGAATTATTCGATTAACTGTTTCAGCCCTAATACAGATTTTCCCTTACTGCACTCAGTGGGTAATCCACTAAAATGGTAGGCCAGCAGTGTTGTATGGGTGATCAAATCATCTTTGACCATTCCATTAACAATGCCATAGGTTCCATTTGGTCCATTGGAGCCATGCGACAGATCGGTGCAGCAGGAGCCCTGCAGGCTGGCGGGCCAGCACAGAGTGAGGTTGTTTCCACCAAACTGCAGCGAAAAGCAGACAAAACTCCCACATCACACATGAAATCAGTGTCTTAGCTTAACACGTGTATCATTTCACTTTCAGAGCAGCAGAAATCTGCCGTCTTTTACCTGAAACTTCATTTGGTCGTAGAACGGCTCCCAGTACAAACAAAAGCGACTCTCTGCTGAGTTGATCCCAACTCTGTCAGTGAGGTGAATTACACTGGAGCGCCTGCACTGCGCTGTGATTGCACCGCTGATGGACAGAGAGCTCTGATTGGCTGAGACTGAAATGGCGTTACAGCCTGGGGAGATGTTGACATGGAGATTACGTGAGCCTCCGCCATGGCGCCAGGTGCCACAAAACTGGAAATCCCAATCGTTTTCACAGGAAGCTGAAGGACACAAAGAGAGACACAGCACAGATTGTGTCAAGTTTGCTTTGCTGCCGATTCGTTTGAAATGAAATCCTAGAGAAAATGTTGATTTGCCAAAGAGAAAAAGAACTTCAAAATCAATAACATAAAGGCAACACACAAAGCAGCAGAGACTATTTGTGAAAGGTGTGAAATGCTGAAAGAGCTAGTGGAACACCTAAAAATGAGGTGACCCTGCAAAAGATTAGTAACACAATTGTAAATTGAAACAGTAGCAGAGAAAGATAAAGGCTGCACTGGGAAATGAGCAGCAAGACTGAATATAAAGTTGCAAAAAGTAGATTTTAATGTCTCCAGAATTTAATCTCATTTAAAGGGTCAGAGAAACTATGGAAAAGGAAAGGAACAGCTGAAAACCAAATCAACAAATGTTCAGTGAAAATAGATGCAGATATTTACGTATCTTTACCTGTCGTATTGTCTACTCTTACCTGGTATGAAGAGGACACTCAAGATCAACACAAACAGGCTCTCTTTCAGCTGTAGCTCCATTGAGAAAAATCTGCCACATAAAAACAAAGGAATGAAACACAGGTGTTGAAAACGGTCATTATCTTAAAAAGATTTAGTGGGGGGTAAAATGAAGATGAATTGTGTGCAACCATGCAAAGTTCAGTAACCGCAATCAGGACATTCATGATATTTCACATTACATCAAAAACAAGGAAGCTGTATCGACAGGGAACACAACTTGGCATAACATGCTTTCTTTTCCATCCAGAAACAGACTTTGTTTTCTCTACTTTCTTATCAATGAATAGAAATGAGTCCAGACTCAAAATACACACAAGGACCTTTCTGTGCCGTTATCAATGGAAACACTCTTTTCCTTTTTGCCTCTCGTTCAGAAGAAACACGATACAGCAGCTGACACTCAACATTTCTGTCAACATAAGATCTAAAAGGCAAAATGTCAGCTGTGTGCTTGGGAAATAAACGATATCAGGTTTCAGTTTCAGACTGTTTCAGACAGACATACAGATGTATTTTAACCACAAATATTCACGGTTCTGTTTTTTCAAAACTTATCCCATTTATTTTTAATCACATGACTTTGAATGATTACTTCCTTTTGCAGTTTGCAGTGTAAATAAAAAATAAAAAGCACACTATCAAGCCCACATGTGACCAACCACAGCATCCATGTCTGCAGTATGTGCTTGGGAAGTGTGACATTTCTGAAAGGAAATTAAGTATTCTGTTAGTCATAGACAGGAACCTGCCAAACCACAGGTAGAGAAAAAAATATACACAACATATAGACCAGAGGTGGGCAAACTAAGGCCCGGGGGCCACATGTGGCCCGATGAACTACTTAATCTGAGCATTCACAATAAGTTCTCTTAAAGCCAAATGAAGAGGGTTGTTATCTTGATTGGTTAGAAAAAGGTTCAGACCCTCCTTTCATCTAGCATGCTAACATGTCCTCTCAAGAAGGTGGGGCAAAGCATCATTTGGAGCTTCATCATCCATCTCCAATTTACAGGCTCTTCAAAATATTTTCTCTGTCAATAGTCCATCAAGCACAATTTTTAGTTAACCTCTGATCCTCATTTGGAGGGGTTAGTTTCCTGCACCACCTGGCCGGCCCCTTCATCAAGATCTGAAACCCAATGTGGCCCTTCAGGCAAAATAAGTGCCCATAATGGACAATCTCTCTATTTATATTTTTATTTATTTTATTTATTTGTTTATTTGACAGGGACAGTACAATGTGACATTGCCACCGAACAGTAACCGATGTCTATGCACATTAGGCTTCTAGCCAAAGGCTAATTTGCAGCCCCTGGCGGGACCGGGCTAATGTGTGACTTCACAGTTTTTGTTTTTGTTTTTTTTTGTGCTTTTTTCCGTGATATGGATATGTTTCACACACAGACACACCTATACATACACCCTATGACAAGTTCGTGTCACACTCTGATCTGCCTCTTGTAGTGTCAATTTTTGTTCATATTCTTTTCTTTTACATATATTCCATATTATGCAGTAGTGTGATTATTAAAATAGAAGTATTAGAGTTCAAAACTTCAAAGTTCAAGTAGGAAAGTCCAAAAGTACCAGAGCAACCGGCTGCCCCATTTGTGCGAATGCGCAGGCCTGTGTGTGTGTGTGTGTGTGTGTGTGTGTGTGTGTGTGTGTGTGTGTGTGTGTGTGTGTGTGTGTGTGTGTGTGTGTGTGTGTGTGAAAGCGAGAGACGCCTCCTGCTTTTGCTCTGCCCGACCAGAAATAAAGCTCTGGGTTGAATTTTGCTGCACTTTGTGAGTTATTTCAAGGTTCAGAACCCAGCTGTATAGCAAAATTTCATTTATGGCTGTTTAATTTGGGAAATTATAATAAGCAACATTTCGGCTCACGAAGACGACCACGTCACTCAAGCCACACCCCTCGTGTCACATTCACCTGCAGTGGAAATTTCCACCTCTGCACAGCCATTTCCCCTTTTTTCAAACGCTTCCACCTGCCCACCATCACCAATTAAGCCAGTATATATGCAGCTTCTCTCCCGGCGCTCTTTGCCAGATTATCTTCACTTTCACGCCGACTCTCCAGGATTGCTTCCCTGATATTGATCGACCCAACTTGCCTCTGACCTTTGTGTCGTCTCTGCCCCGGTAAGACCAGCCTTCTGTCTCTGACTACGAGAATTGCCTGCTGTTTCCTGATTCCTGCCTAACCTGAGGCTCAGTGGCACTCTGCCCTGTCCCGCTCGACTCCAACTCCATCTCAAGGTCTGGGTTATCACCCAGCTCCCATTTTCAACCGCTGTTCATTCAGTGCAAGATCAGTTACTGTTTTGTCTGGACTTCACTCACTGACTCACTGATTGACTTTCAGTGTAGGTGGTACACTAGGAGCTCTCCTAGTTTTGGTGTATGTGTTTACAGTTACAAAGTTCAAAAAATTAATTAATTAATAAGCCAGAGCATTTCCATATGATTCATTAATGAAATCCTGTTTATATAGATGTGAGCAAACTGACATCCTGCAAAGAGAACATTTCAGAATCAGACTTTTTAATTACCGTATTTTTTGGACTATAAGGTGCACTTAAAATCTTTTAATTTTCTCAAAAATCAACAGTGCGCCTTATAATCCTGTGCACCTTATGTATTAATTCTGGTTGTGCTTACTGACCTCGGACCGATTTTACGTGGTACACAGCGCTCAAAAATCTGTCGGAATGTTTTAATACGACTTTGGTAAGCTACGAAGCTGCACCACATGATGGGTTGTCAGAGTCAGGAGCCTCGCGAAGTAATACGTACTGTGCTTCAACATAATATTATGTTGTGTGTATAAGGACCCCAAAATGGCACCTGTTAAGAGACATGCTTACGAAGCGGATTTCAAACTCCGCTCAAGAGTGTATTGTTTTGTATTTTATGTGTTACAACTGGACAATGTTAAGAGTTATTGTGAATGTATAAAGCTTGACATATCTGACTGTTTTGTTTCATTTAATGCACCTTATAATCCGGTGCGCCTTAAGTATGAAAATAAACCTGTTGATATTGCACCTTATAATCTGGTGCGCATTATAGTCTGAAAAATACGGTAAGCAAGTGTATTTAAATTAAGTGCTCTGATTTTGAGAAAACTTTATCTGAATGTCTTGAGATACTGAGATACTTTTTAGGCTGATAAATGTTACTGGCTGCTTCTTTGCAGCTAACATTGTTGAATTAGGGCAGTGAAAATTCATATGGTCAAGCATTAATGCTGACAGCACTAAAATACTGTATTTCTGTATGTCATGTCATTAACAACCGCCAAGAAACGATGATAGCACCTTTGCTTGCTCTTTCCGGTCTGTTGACTTTAAACCTCAAACTGGTGAAATAAGTGTTGTGGAACTCAGCAAAGGGAAGGGAATGTTTTGAATGGTGTGAATCATTTTAGATCAGACATTTAACACACAATAAACTGGTTTTATCACACTCACTGACAGCTAAGAGTTTAAACAAGGAAGTTACCATTTTCTACAAATGTACCCCATCTGTGAATGTTAACATAAGCCTGCTGTGAATGTCTGTATTTTCACAGGCTCCAACTCTGTGTTTATGTGTGTGTGTGTGTGTATGAGATGAAAAAAATACTGTTTATTCATATGACCTTATGATAAAAGAATGAGTTTATCTTTTTTAGCCCCAGCGATCTTTCTAAGCTTTCATGTTGGAACTTGCTGGCACAAAAATGAATCCTCCACCCCCTGCACCCTTTCTATTGTCTCTGCACGGCACTCACATCAATTCAGCACAAGAATTTCCCCCTTTTTTCCACTACGCAGTTTCTGTGTGTGTGTGTGTGTGTGTGTGTGTGTGTGTGTGAGAGAGAGAGTTAAATTCAGCATGAACAAGCATGCAAGCTGCACACATTTCTGGTTTTCAGTACAAAGCCCCTCAGTCATTCTTTTCATGAAGCTCGCTGCCTAACCCTGCTTACACCTCTTACACATCACTGTGTAGATACACACAGATACATGTTTCAGCTCCCTAGTGACATAAGCAGGAGATGGGCTCCCATGACGGGCCACTCCACCGACCCCACAGTGTGTCTCTTTATGATTTCCTGAATGTGTTCATGTGTCATACGTCTTCCCATCGATGCACAGCGATGCGTGACTCATACTGCCAATGCCGCTATTAATCATCCTGTCTGGCACAGAGCGTCAAAGTGAAAGGCGACGAATACCGCGTTTGCAGACAAAACACAGACAAAAACATGCTCACAGAATTTGTATGTGATCAAAGCTGATCAGCACTTTATTAAAAAGAAAAATACATTTAATCTTATTAAAGGGAAATTTTTAAAACGTGTATGAAAAATAAAAAAGGCTCAAGATTAAGAATAGATAAACTGGGCAGAGGTCGTGGAGGGGGGCGCAGAGTCGGGGGTAGAGTGGGTGGGACACCAGCATTGTCTGGATAAACAGACAGCAGCCTCAAGCCCAAGCTGTTCAAGTGAGTGACAGCTCCGTGGTCATTAAACTGCACGTGCTACATGAAGAAAGCCAGGGTCACTCTTTCCACATTCATCCCTGATTCATTCATATAAGAATGAGATATTTTCTGAGCTGATAACTGCGTGATCAGAACATTAATACAGGCAGTGCTGTATTTTCCTTTGGTGAGCCATAATTATTCCACAGTCACATTTCAATTTATTCTATATAGAAATATTGAACAAAAGTTTCAATGTTTAATCAACACCATCCTCCATCATTGTTTCCATCCCCACTCAGTGTCTCCAATCAAACAATTCACACAACTGAGTGAAACGTGTATTTGAGGTGGATGTTGTCGAGCAATTGTTCTCTGCTTCTCTAGTAGCAGCCGAGTTGGGGAGACAAGAATGTGCGTGGAAGAGTAATTCAAGGAACAAAAGACTCTTTTTGCTGTTGAGCCGGAGCACTGAAGTGACAGCAAGCTTGAAAAAAGGTCAACGCTGGAGTTGGAGGCTGTTAAATAGAGATCGGACACCACTGCATCCATACACGTTAATCTCATGTCACTTGCATAAAGTACAAAACTGAAGATAAATTGCCATTTTAGGATTTACAAGCGTGGATTGTTTTATATTTTTATGACTGACGCCCTTCCTTTGGGGATCTTATCAATGGTGATAGCAGACAATAAGTTGGAATATGGGAAAAAGTTGCAATGTTGTGAAGAACATTGTCCCAGGCAATGTAATTCACTGATATTAAAAAAAAATAAAAAATGTGATCTGCATCTATTTTTTTCTGTCACATAAAGATGACCTCATACAAAATGTCAACATCTTAAATAAACCTGCGCTGTGCCAAAGTGAAAATGAACACCGAGTACGTCAAAGAGCAGAAGCTTATGAAGCTCAAAGGTAGGACTGTATCTTATATCGCTGGTGAGTGAGGAATTTTCCCAAGGCTACAGCTCAGTGAAGACCTGGCATTCTTTGCAGCACCACCGCAGTGATAGCATGAGAACACCTGCAGGAGTGTGCATGTGTTCGTCGTTATGTGTATTTTGATGTCTTATGTGAGGAAATTGAAGGTGCAGGTGGAATGCTGCAGATACAGCATTTCCTTCGGGGTTATGCATAGATCAATAGGCAACACACACACACCATCATTCAATCTCAACCACCACCACCACCAGTTACAACAATTCTGCTTATGGTGTGCATTTATCTCAGGTTTTCTATTTCCTGGCTTGAAAAAAGAAGGCATTCCTGCATTGAGTCACACACCTCTAAATCTGCATTTCCCTCTCATGTCTAGGTTCTTTAATGCCTCTCTGATCTAGGTTACTGCACTTCAAACCAAATTTTTTTGATGACATATTCACACACATGCTTCCGTTTCATTCCTTTGTAAAAGGTGTAATGTCTTTGATTGTGCTTACTGTACAGAAACCTTAGATAAGAGTTTTCACAACACCAAGAGAAAATGAACTTAAAGCTCTTTACCTAAGATGAATACTTGATATCCAAAATACTTAATAAGGATTACTAAGACAAATGACAAAAGTTGGTTTTATGTTACGAGAGTCTATAAAAGTGTAATACCGTAATCAGTAGGGCATTAAATGTAGCTTTGACTATTAAACATATTCAAACAATAATACCTTGACAACAATTTTAAAATAATACTAATGAAATATCTTA
The DNA here is from genome assembly GCA_015343265.1 of Pao palembangensis. Lineage (NCBI taxonomy): Eukaryota > Metazoa > Chordata > Actinopteri > Tetraodontiformes > Tetraodontidae > Pao > Pao palembangensis. The sequence continues at coordinate 2,763,386 of CM027081.1, forward strand.
ATTTAATGAATATACTTCTGCATTCTCTGCTGTGTATCTTTCTTACTGTATAGTTCTTACCTTGCTAAGTCTTTTCCTTAAGTAAACTCAGGTAAGGTTGTTGATGCTGTTTTCCAATGGTTTAAAAAGTAACCTTTGCCCGCAGGTGCACAATAGCTCCAATTATACGGTTTAAAAAAAATAAAAATGTAAAAACGCTCGAAATCTGACAAGTAAACAAAGACCGCATCAAAGTGTATTTACATCACCGTGGAGACAGCAGAAATCATAAAAACATCGTAAGTTAAGCGAAAAACTTGCTGAGCCAGACACCGAAGTGCTGCTACCGCTGCCTCTGCTCTCGAGCGGACAGTCTGAGGCGAGAGAGCCGCGGCTGGAGAGAAGGGGGGGAAGGTTTCCGGTGCGCACTTTCGAAATAAAACAACATGCCAATCGTGTATATATAATATAAAATAACTATTTTACTTTCTCACTTTAAAGATGGAAATACACATATAACCTGGCGTCACCTTCTTGCATTCAGCGTAAATGTGGACCACAGCCAGGGTTTATTTATAGGAAGTGTGTGTGTGTGTGTGTGTGTGTGTGTGTGTGTGTGTGTGTGTGTGCGCGCGCGTGTTTCAATAACGTTTACATTTCCCTAAATATTTTGATATTGATTTAAATATTATTAATGTATAATACATACATTCTCATATACTTACCAAATGTTTTTTTATCATAGGGAACAGGTGTAATACACAGTTTATATGTTTTTATTTTGAAGGAAGTTTGACTTCCTGGTTTGATTGTTTCGTACTGCAGCACACAAAAATGCAAAAGTGAAAAGAAGAAAACTGCGGTCAAGTTAACCAAATTTTGCTTTTTCCTGGTCAAATCAGCGGCTCTTCGTTTTTTAGTGCGCGATTAGTCGCGGCCAACTGAAATACTCGTATTTACTACTGCATATGAGGAGTTTTCTAACTGTATTGTATGTTACAATATGCGTAAGCGTCTATAAAACATTCACCTGTTGGACCAATTTGCTTTGTGGAGTGATGTATTATAATTCTTATTATAATTCTTTTTTTCCCCTGAATCCGTACCTTTATTTGACATTACAACTGATTTTATGGTTCTGCTGTTCATCCATTAACTTTCTTCATGGCAGCTCAGTAAAAGATCTGCCTGTGCTCTTTCAAGATATAAGTAAATAATATCTATTTCACACATGATCCCTAGTGCACAAAGCTGCAGTTATTAAAGCTGCTTAATGTTTAAACCTTGTGGCAGAAACCATTGTTTATGCTCACACAACAGCTTAAAGTGTCCACCATCTTTTATAGTGAGGTGAGGTCTGGATTCAGCACTTGGTTCCTCTTCTCTCCCTTCTATTTACACACATGTGCACACACACACACACACACACACATACACACAGTTTTGTGGATTTGTCAGTTGAAGTGTGGTGTAATAAAACACCCTTGTCTCTGTAACTACTGCCAGGTGCACACACCAACACACAAACGTTTGTACCTCCATCTTTGGGTTAGGGTTAGGGACTGATTGACATAACATCATATCTCCCTAAACCTAATCCTAACCTAACCTTTACCTAAACAAGCTCTAACCTTAACCTTAAACCAAGCTTTACCCCTTAAACAGCTCTTTGAAGTTGTGAGGACCAGAAAAACATGTCCAAATTTTGTCAATGAAATGTGTATTCTGGTCTTGACTGTGTTACATATTATGCAAGAAAAGACTTGTACAAACTAATTAAACGTACAAATCTATTTTTTTGACGCCACAGAATAACCATGACTGGGACGAGTGAGTTTTCGCAGACGCTTTATTGAGCAGTGTCGATATGAAAACAGGCATGTTGGCAGATTTGACTTGAAGGTCTGGCAGCTGAGGCTTCTGGGCAGAATCGGAGGTGTTGCGATAAGGGCCGCTGTGCTGTCATCCTTTTCCCAGCCATGTTTTCTTGTATCAGCCATGCAACAATTTATTTCCTGTTTTTCTCAATTTTATTCTTCTTCAGTACTTTTAGATCCTCATTATTTCACTCCTGGGGAATGGCTCACTAATCTCTAGTGCTGGAGCAACAAAATATTTGACATGGACCAACAATTTAATGTTTAATTGTTAAAGAATTAAGTCATTCAGTGGTGAGTACATGTTATACAGCAACAACTGACGCGCGCGCGCGTGTGTGTAAGCACGCATAAAAGAGATTGTAGTATGCAGAAAGTCTGACACTAGACAGACAAAACAAACAAAGAAAACGTTGCCTGATGATAAGAGACAGGAGGCACCAGAAAACCAGTTATCGAGTTTGTGTAAACACAATAGTCGACACACAAGAGCCTTCCTGGATAGATAAGCTGAAGGAGCAAAATAACACTCATGTCATGAGATACAGATCGAGTTATTGCGAGGTGGATGGATAGTTTAACGAAGTAAAACACTGGAATGAGTCCTAAAGGCGAGTTTTCTGCCAGCAGCTACTGCAGCTTCAGATCCTGCTCAGACACAGACGGAGGTTAAAACAAGGAGGCCCTGTGCACTTTGAACATCACCATTCTTGTGAGGACGACTGACAGCTGCTCTCTCAGCGAATTCTTCGATGAAAGATCCACAGATCATCCATTAGACAGATAGTCAAAGGTAAAGATTTGATCTGGAATCAAATCTGATTTACCAGAGAATTCACTTTAGTCCATTTTGTTATATAGTAACATTGTTTTACATTTTATGCCTGTGTTGCATATTTAATCTGGGAGGTGTTTTTGTGCAGGTTTATTGTCAGGTCAACAGTCACAGCAGTCAAGTGTGAATTAACGTGACCTCAGGTCATAGGAAGAGGAAAAAGAAGAATTCATTCAGCAGTGTGACAGGAAACCCAGGGTGCGTTCCCATCAGGTTCACATGAGATATGTCTGCGTCAAGGCATTTCATTATTCTTATTCTTTCCGAGTTGTGTGAAACGTGATGAAATGAACATCTGCACAAGTAAAGGGAATAGATTTTGATTATGAGACATTCCTATTCCTAGCACGGTTGGCATTTATCTATTCTCTCAACTTTGCTGTATTAAACGCATGTGAAAATAGTAAAGAAATAATCGATTTATGATATATAAAGAGCAAATAAGTGAAAGTAATGGATGGAAGAATAAACTTAGGTTACAATGTGGTTTTATCAAGAGGTTAAAGTATTCCAAAAATCCATTTTTAATTTTTATAATAAAGTTTTTATAATAATAGAAGGTAGCTCACTGGTTCAGTACTTCAGGATTGTTTTCATTTTATAACTTTATTGTTTACAGTTCTCTTCTGTCTGCGAATGCGACACCTTTGAACCCTAATCTGATGACATGCTTTCATTTTCTTTCCTTGCCTCGAAGAGCGTCCAGAGCACAAGATGGAGACAAAGAAAGACTATTAAATGTGCTGCTGGTATGTTTCCACACAGAGCACACTCTATGCATTATTAAAGGAGTGTTAAACCAAGCAATAAACACACACACACGGCTCCTGATTTGCTGGGCTTAGTCACCATGGTAACAAGTGTGTGTTCCTGTCAGACACAGCTGGTGAGCGTGATGGCTGTGAGATATGGAGGAGAGAACAAAGCCGCATTGAAACATCTCATTATTCCCTCTGTGTGCCTCCACGCGCACCTGAAAGGACAGGAGAAAAAAAATCATTATCATTATTGATCCTTGTATTGATTCTCAGTTGCAAATGACTCTTTATTCTCCAATTCATCAGCATCTGTGTGATGATGGAGCTGTGTTGGTGTTTCAGAGGTGTTTCACTCTGCCATCTGTTTGCTCCCTCACAGAGCCGTTAGCGTGCACAGACTCGTCTGTGGTTGACTCTCTACTTTCAAAACACTCTTACTGACTCATTAACCTGGGGACTTTCTTCACACAAACCTCTGCACACACATTTAATAGAATAATCTTATATTTCTCATCATTTTACAAATGAGTCCAAACAGAAAAAGTGTCTATGTAAGAATAAATGTGTTGTTCTCTGGACATGTAACAAAAGAACCAGGAGATTCCACCAGCTTTAGCAGACTCCCATCATGTATAACACACTCACCTTATGAACGCTACAAAAGTATAATGCAGAGGTGGGCAAACTAAGGCCCGGGGGTCCGATGAACTATTTAATCCGGCCTGCAGAGCCTTCACAAAAATTTCTCCAAAAGCTTGTCAGCTTGATTGGTTAGAAAAAGGTTTAGACCCCTTTTCCCCCCCCCTTTCACCTAGCAAGATAACATGTCCTCTCAAGAAGGTGGGGCCAAACATCATCATCCATCTCTAGTTGGACCAATTTACAGGCTCATCAAACTATTTTCTCAGTCAATAGTCCATCAAGCAGGATTTTCAGTTAACCTCCAATCCTCATTTGGGGGTTTGGCTTCCTGCACCATCAAGATCTAAAACCCAATGTGGCCCTTCAGGCTAAATAATTGCCCACCCAAAACTAAAAAAATTAAAAAAGAAGAATATTGATAATAATAACAAATGTAAGAATTAAACTTAAGGATATAATAAAGGAACTAAAGGGAAAAAAATAATTTTGGCTGAATTATATAATCACTGAGTAGAACTCTCCTTCTTTCTCCTTTTCTGCGAGTAGGTTGTTGCTGCAGGCAACAACTACCTCAATTTGAAGTGGTTAAACATGTTTTTTTCCCCCATTTTTCTCTCCTCCATAGCCTGTCGGAAAATCGGAAATCTTACTAACAACTAGGGAGGCTTGTCTGTCGCTGTTGCTTGCCATCGCTTTTGTTCCAGTTCAGTTTGTCTAATCTTCAGGACAAGAAGAGGAGTGAAGTTCCTGACGAGGTGATAAATTGTGATGATGGTCTGTCCACGTAATTATTCTTTAGACTCCCCTGTCTCTTTTCAACCATTTGGAAGGAGTTTTTTTTCCCCATCTTCCTCCAAACTTAGGCCTTGATGGCCTGGGAAGCAGTGTAACATCCCTACAACCCCCAGCATCATCAGGCCCATGAAAGTCAGGAGATGAGGCCAAATTTTGGAAGATAACATTTTCCATCCCCTGACAGTTTTGTCTGGAACCTGTCGTGCTGCATACGCCAAGGTCGTGGTTCCATATAAGGCTCCGTACTACCTCTACTGCTTGTATAAATATTCCTTTCTTTAGACTACATGGTAGCCAAACACTGGTATTTATTCCAATAATTTATGCATGGCAGCTAAATGGGACCACCTGATTTTATCTCAAATATCAGTTTCATATTTAAATAACACAATGAATTATAGCATGTATCATAAATGAAAATTTTACTTGTATGGCAAATAAAATTATTTTTAAGTGTTACCTGTATTCTGTAGTTTTCTTCATAATAAAGCTAGTGACTTTACACATAAATATTGCATTGAAGACAGAGAACAGACAAAACAGTTTGAGATTTAGATAAACCAACAATAAAGCTAAATAGAAAATGACAAAAGTCTGTAAAATGTTATAATCATTTATTTACATAAATGCCATTTTACATATTTTAGTGTACGTATAGTATGACGTCCCAAAAATTTATAGAAATTTTATTTTAAATTCGACCATCATTCTATATAATGTACTGGGGCGCCCCCAAGTGGCCAATATCATGAAACCCAGAGCGGAAAGCAGAGTAACAGGACAGGTTTATAAAAGCTGATAATGGCCACTGTGCACATCAGAAATGACTCTCCTGCGACTATGTCAGTACTTTCACCATCACAAACAGGAGACTCTTTACAACATCGACAGCTACTGGAGCAGAGGATGGGGGAGGTCTTCCCTTTCTTAAATAAAAACCTCTAGACTGGTGCACCCAAACAGCACCAGTCTAGTTGTCGTCGGCCTGCAGCATCATCTCTATCTCCTGATCCCACTGGTCGTCTTTGTTGTCGGACTCGGTCACCACCTCATACTCCTGAAGCTCCTGCTGCAACTCCTTCTCCCAGTCTGCAGCCTCCGACTCTGAAACAAGTCATTATAACCATTTCATCACAAAATGCAAAAAACAGCTGAATATCAACTGTTAGTCAAGCTCTCCCAGACTTTCTCACCATGCTGGTTTTATGGCAATTTTATTGCAATGTGGCATTTTGCTACAGAAACAATGATAATAAAATATAGTTAATTTCACTAAAAAGAACAATTTCGACAAAGCTTAGTACGCTTAACCCTTCTAGCATTTAGTGTATGTTGACATAGCAGTTTTGTGGTTGCATGTGGTGCATTTCTGCATCATTTATGTTGTCTTATGTAAAGTGACCTTGAGGATCCGTAAGGCACTTAACAAATAAAATGTAAGTTAAAGTTTGACTTAGGGCGACTTGTATTTTAGGACACAGTGGTAGTGTTGCGGTGTTTACCATCAGGGGATGGGAGGCTCTCCTTCTTATCCAGCACCAGCTGCTCCATCTCTTTCTTCAGGTCCTCCTGGTCAATGGCTGTCGAGTCAAAAGCATCACTCACAAACTCGGACACCCCAGGACTTGTCGACATCTCCTCCTCCTCGTCCCGCTGTGGCTGAGAGTCACAAAGACCCACAGTGTTGTAATTTATGTGAGGAATTAACATCTGCACACCTTCAGTTTCTTACCTTCTGGATGTCGCTGATGGAAACTGGAGGAGTTTTGGGCCTAACTTTGTCTACAAAAACAAACCAGTAGAATTGAGTTAGAGTGCAAACCCGAGTGCTTAACATCAGATTTATCTCAGATCAGCCTGTCTGTGGCCTGTATGCTGGACTTTCATGAGCTATCACTAAATATTGCTCAATTTGTACAAGACAACAAAGGAGATAAACTAATAACACCATAATTATCTTCAAAGGCAATATAATGCCACAGTACTCTTACATAAGATTGGCTAATTTAAAAGACCTGAAGTTATAAAATGGATTAAACGTGGAATTACATACAGAATTTTGCACATTCTATCATACTGGGTGAAGAATATCAGTATGCAAAACAGGTCTCCACCACATGTGGGCGTGAATGTTTCTTTTGGGTGTGTCACTCTCAGAGGGTTTCAACACAAAAAAGGTCAACACAAAGCTGAAAACAACATCTGTGGATTAGTCCCAGTAACTCTGGACTTTGGATTCTGAGACCAGAGCATCAGGAGTCAAGCGCAATCAAAGAGGATTTTAATTTTCCCTATGACACATGGTCTTATCACACTTCATGTGCAGCACACCTCTAGATCAAAGCACGGTGCCTGTCTAAAATACCGTGGCACGTTTAATTTACAATTTTATTTAGCCGGAACTACGAATTTCATGTTGCCACTAATCACTGCAGTTCAGTGTTTCTCAAAGTGGTCCGCGGGCGACCTCTAGTGGTCACGTAACAAATCACATTTCAAAATTTTAAATTTCAATATTTAAAATTCAGTGCAAAATCAGTGTTTCTTGAACCCCCAAGATTTAAATAATTCACTTTATTGTATATTTCCTGATGCATCTGTCATACCAGCAACTGATCGTTACTTAGCATATTGTTTTGGGGGCTATTTAGAGTCAGGTTGTCCGCGAGTGTTTATTTATGGGTTCAGTGGTCCTTGGCCTGAAAAAGTTTCGAGAAAACACTGCTGTAGTTTATTAGTTAATAAAACGTTTGGTTGTTTTTGATGGCATGTTGATAAAAAGCATTTCCTGCAGCTAGTGACAACCCTTCTCAGTACTCTTGTGTCTCTACAGTAAGCATTTGTGATTATTAAGTGATGAATGAAAGCGAGCAATTCGTGCCGGCCTCAGATGGAAACCTGACCGGTTAAAATGACATCTTCAGGTGATACACTGGCCCCTCTCTCATCAACATCCTGCTGTTGCTGGGCTGCCAGTGCTGTGAGCTGAGCCGACTGCTTGATCAGAGAGACACGATAGAAATAATTCCTCCAGAAAACCTCTTCCTTCACACTGTTAAACACACCAACACACATTTATCAGGTAACATATTCCATGCAATGAAATGATCCACTTTCTGAATAAACAAACATGAAAATACTGACTGTTTCGGAACCAAGTCGAAGCGCATGCGGTTTAGCAGCTGGTCTTCTTCCAGCATCACTGCAGCTAGAGGATACATGTGTTCCATGTCAAAGTGGAACTGAACCCCAGCAGGAGGGTCTCGCAGGAAGTTTCTTTTGTCCTACGATCACAGTGGGCAATTTCAACAACACGAAAGGTGCCAGTTTCACCCAGAGGTGCACGTGGGGCTTGGTCTTACTGCTGACAGGGCAAGGATCTGCTGCTGGATCGTCTCCTCCTCGTTGTAGCCGACCCAGGGAGGCACAGCTACATCTGGATGGAAACGTGAACAACTGTGTTCAACACCAGGGGATGTGACAGATGTTGACATGCAGGAATGGACCACTGTACATTGTTAACTGCATGAGGGGATATTTTATCATTTGTGTCTTGTCTGAGGAAGAAAATTAATATTTAAGAGATGCTGAGATATATTTAAAAATGCCTGTAAATTCACCTGATTTTTTTGATTTCTTCTCTTGGACAAACTTTTTTTGCTCCTTCTGAAAATCTCCCAGAATTGTCTGAATATGCACAGGTGGAACAAGATTAGAGACATGTCTGAAACCTACACACACTGACAGAGTAACTTCTAAATGTCTAAATGAGAGTAGAATGGAGAGCATACCTTGTCTATAATGTTGTCGATTTTCCCCTCCTCGACAGTCTTTTTGATGGTCTGGGCTGTCTCTACCACAGAGTCTGAGATCTTCTTTGTGGCAGTGGAGGCAAAACTGAATATGTAATCTGTTCACGGATGAAGAAGAGGAGAGGACAGTGCATGTTTTTGTATAGCAAATCCATTACCGTGCCATAAACAAGGGCTTACATTTACACGTGGAATTTAGGAAAGATGGCAAGACTACAGATCGTACCAGTACAGGATCCATTGTGCGTTTTATTCTCCTTTAAAAGGTTCTGCTCTATTATTATTCTTGTATATATTGTTTTTATTATTTTTTTTTCTATTATTAATTTGGCCAACTCAAAAGCTGCTAGCTGTGTAGGGAAAAGTACCTTTTTATCCCTAAAGATACCGTCCTTTAGCTACCTGCTGACAAGGTAGCTCTTCCTATTTCACATCAGTACCGAGTTCCAGCAATTTCACATCTGAAATCATCTTAAATCTAAGTTTATGAACCCCTAAACAAGACGCAAGCAGACCTCTACCAAGCAGCTCATTTCCCCATATATTGTGATCACCACAATTTAATAATCTCTCTTGGCCCATCAGCAACATTTTCTTAAATCTGTATAAGTTTTATTCTGTAACCAGAGCAACGCACAGAAAGGTGCACGCAGACTGTTAAATAACTTCCTTGGCGGAGGTAACTATTAAAAATATTTTCTATAACACACCCTGCCTCAAAGCCAAAAACATGTCAGCCGCATTTTAAAAACGCCAACTTTAGAGAAACAGTTTATTCTCACCACCCAATCCTTTGCCCTGCTCGGAGTTTTCCTGGTTCTCCTCTGGTTCTCCATCCTGGTCAGCTGGTTGCTGTTTGTTTACCTCATTTTGTACTTCCACAACCTTTTCTTCCTGCTTCACATTCACATTTTCGGTGTCATCCGGCGTCGTTTTCGAGTTCACAGGACTCTCCAGACCAAGCCACGTTCCTAAACTTTTGAACATGTCGGAAAGACTAAAATAAAATCAGTCTGGACTCCGATGTCGGAAAACAAATAATATGAAGGCAGCTTTAATCTCACTTCACATAACCAGGAAATGCCCCGACAGCTTTCTTCTTCGCTGATTGCCTCTGCCGACGCGTCTTCTTCTTCTTCTTCTTTTTGGATTTTCTTGGCGGTTGGCAAGTAACGAATTGGTGCATTACCGCCACCAACCGATGTGGAGTGTGGGTCACAATATTTATTCAATCTAAAAAAACAAAACAGAAAAAGCTATATCCTGCCCAGGGTTTTTATTTCTCTTAAATGCCAAAATAATATTTGAAACTCTTTTCCTTTCTGATTTTTGTCTCAGAATTTCTATACAAAGTTGACTCTTAGTACAAAGTTTCCTGACCCAATTCCTCCTTTCTGCTTCATATTTCTCACATTCAAATATGTGCTCCACCGTTTCAGACTTCAAACAGCTACATCTACCCATTGCATGTTTTCTTATCTTATATAATGTATCGTTCAGCCCTGTATGACCTAATCTCAATCTAGATATTTCTCTTTCATTTGTTTCTTCCTGCTGTCCTCATTTCCCCAACTTTGCTTTGTATTCCGTAATAACCCCTTCCTTTCCTCTCTTCATCCCACTGCTTTTGCCACCTTTCCTTTATTCTTTGCTTGACAATATCCCTCATTTTTCTTTTGCTGAGATTAGTTACTAGATCAATGTTTTAGTACTATGTTGCCTCTTTTGCGTTGTCTGCCAGCTCATTTCCTATTACTCCACTGTGTGCTGGTGCCCATATAAACACTACCAACAGGCCCATCATCTGAGTTTACATTAAATTCCGGAATGACGAACGCTAACCCTAATCTATTTGCTAAGCTTTTTGATGCGTCTGTATAAATCTGCAGATAACTGTGGTAGCTGTCTATATACTGTTGAGTGCTTCTACTGTTATTTTTCCCTAGCAGAGTCAAATCAACTTTTGCATCTGGTAATAACCATGGGGGAATTGCTGGTAATGGCACTATTGGGCTCACCCTTAGTTGGTCTACCCCAAACTCTTTTGCTCTCTCTGCTGCTGTCCATCCTAAGATTTTTGTTTCCTTCTTTCCTTTTTCCCAGCAAGGCTTTAATACATACTTTGTGGGGTGATCTTTTCGATGCCCCTGTAGATTGACCCAATAATTTATGGACAGATGCATTCCTCTAATTTGGAGGGGCATCTCCCCCATCTCTACCTGCAGAGCTACAATTGGGGTAGTTCTGAATGTTCCTGTGCAGAGTCTCAGCGCCTGATTCTGAATTCTGTTTAAGTTTTGGAGAGATGTGTTTATTGCTGATCCATATACCACACTTCCATAATCCAGGACAGACTGTATTAGTCCACAATATATCAATTTAAGTGACTCTATCTGCCCCCTACTCACTACCAACCAGACACCTCATTATATTTAAAACTTTTTTACATGTTTATTATTTTCTGAATATATACAACCCATGTCAATCTTTCATCAAACCATAGACCTAAAACTTTTTACCCTTTCCAATTTTTGTTTATAAAGTTCCAGTTTGATTTCACTTCCAATTCTTTTCCTTGTAAAAAACATTGTCTTTGTCTTGTGTGGTCATATAAATCCCCATTTAAATAACATCCCCATATAAATCCCCATTTAAATGACCACTCTTCAATTTTATTAATAGCCCTTTGTAGTTTGCTTACAATTAACTCCAAATTTCTCCCCCTCTTCCAGATTGCTCCATCATCTGCAAAAAGTGAAAACCCTATCCCACTGTCTAATTCAGTAAACACATCATTAATCATTCTGGAGAATATCAACAGGTTGATTATGCTACCTTGAGGTGTTCCATTTTCACTAACAAATTTCTTTGAATATGTCTTACCCATCCTCACTTGAATAATCCTTTCCTTTAAAAAACCCCTCATCCATCTATATATGTGACCTTTTATACCCAATTTACTAAATTGTATTAATAATCCTTTTCCCCACATTATATCATAGGCCTTTTCTATATCCAAAAAAAAAAACCAAACAAACCTGCCACTTTTATTGGCCTGTGCTTTCCTTATTTCATGTTCTAGACAACACTGGATCCATAGTATTTTTTCCTCTTCTAAATCTGCTTTGATGATTTGATACATATCCTCTCTTCTCCATATAATATGTCAATCTTTCATTAACCATTTTCTCCATAACTTTACATATATTTGATGTTAGGGCAATTGGCCTATAGCTCCCTACTTTCGGTATTGGTATTACTACAGCTTTTTTTCCAGCTTTTTGGTATTCTCCCTTCTTCCCATACTTATACAGCTCTAGTAACTTTTCCTTCGATGTTTCACTAAGATTGTTCATCCTTATATAGCAAATTTGGTCTCTGCCTGGTGCTGACATCTTCCCTTTCTTTAAAGCTCTGTTAAGTTCTGCCTTTGTAAATTGTACATTTAGGAGGTCATCAGGCTCCTCTTCTTCCTGTAGGGATGTTTCATTTTCTGCTATAGTAGATTGTCTCCTCTCTTCCCCTCTTCATTGATATTATTTGAACTATGAATTTTAACAAATGCTCTTGCTAACATCTCTACCTTCTCCTCAACTCTCACTGCCATTGTTTCCCCATCTTTTAAGACTGGACATCCATAATCTTTTACTCCCATTCATCCTTTTTATCATCTTCCAAACTTTGCCAATTTCTGTTTCCCTTCCTACTGAGCTACAAAATTCCCTCCAGTATTCCCTCTTTGCATCTTTTATAGTTCTCCCTACCTTTGCCTGTAACCTTTTATATTCTATAAGATTCTGGAAACTGTGATTCCTTTTTATCATTCTGAAAGCTTTATTTCGACCCTTAATAACTTTATCACACTCGTTTGTCCACCATGGCATGATCTTCCTTTTGTTCTTACCTCCTTTCTTTTTAATGGACTGCCCTGCTGCTTCTAACATAGTACGACAAAACCACAAATTAACCTCATCAACATTTCCACTCATGTTTACTTTGTTTATTCCCTGATCACTTAAATATCTAAACTTCTCCCAGTCTCCCTTACTGAAAGACCATTTCTGCACTGTGTTTAACTCTTCTTCTTCTGTATCTAGACCTACTCTTACCATAATAGGATCTGTCAATCTGTCTTCTTCTTATTTCTATTTTATGGTGGTTGGCAAATAAGGTTAAAACCCATTACCGCCAACTGATTTGGAATATAGCGCTAAAATCTGAGTTTTACTCAACTTGAAAAAGTTGAGTTTACTGCCAGTGGATCTATACCAGTACTGCTGCTGCTCCCGCAGCGAACCGCAGCGTTGCATGGGGGCAATCATCTGTTTGTTTCAATGCTTTTGACTTAAACAGTCTGCTCTCTTATCCTTCACCCAAAATAAAACAATCAAACAAACAAACAGGAGGACCTCGATCTTTTGCTGATCAAAGGTGAAAGGAGCAAAAAACAAAGCAACACACTACATTATGCTGCCTCGATCTTTTGCTGATCAAAGGTGAAAGGAGCAAAAAACAAAGGAACACACTACATTATACTATATTATAACTATGTTACCTTTTCTTTTCCATTTCTCAGTTTGAAAGAGGTACAAAGTTAGGATGACGTCTATGTGTACATCAAGGATAAGGATCGTTTAATATAAGGCTACAAGGTTACTCCATGTGTCTTGCAAGTACAAAGGTGATTCGTTGATGTAAATGAAGATTTAAAAGATGAAAACGTGTCATACTGTGGATAAAATATCTATTAATGCTCAAATTAGAATAAACGATTATGGTCGTGATCGTATACGGTTTTATTACGTGTAGAATTATAATTCATATAACAACAGTGAGTACAAAAGTTGCAACGTCACGTCTCCCAAAAAAATACAACGAAGAGAAGCAAACGCTCCTGAGTCCAGTGGGTGGCGGTAATGCACAATTAAATTGGCTGCCAGCCGCCATACAAATTAAAAGAAGAAGAAAAGAAGCCGGCGACGAAGAAGAAGAAAACGACAGTCGATGGACGTTACTGTCAGAAATAAAAAAGTAGGGTTTTGGATTTGGATTGTTATCTGCTAACGTATATTTTACTTTACGTTATTCGGAATATTTTTAGTGTAGTTTTCTTTCACCACACCGCAGTGTGGTCGTAACGTTCGTAATGTAATTTGAACGAATTAGCTCTACTGCTTTATAGGTGAAATAAAAACAAGAAGTAGTTTATAAAATTAATACACAATATACTTATCTCAATGTTGTTGTTTAACTGTTCGGTATTCATTAAATTATATACAAGAGTACAGGATAATATGAGGATGTTTCTAATCGCGTCTGGCGATTGATCAAAAGGTGTCCTTTCATTTTTAAGGATGACCTTTTATCTGAGGCTGTGACGAGTTGGTGGTTAAAGATTCATTAAAGCTTAGACTAACCTGGTCATCCCTAACTTTTATTTGTTCAGGCTGGTTTTATTTGGTGAGACAAGTCAAGCTCTTATTGAGGAGAGCTGGGGAATATTGATTTAGCAGCGGAAACGAAAGTTACAATTTCTTAAAGCTGCATTCCATTATTAACTGCATGAATCTTTCATTTATTTAAGTCCATAAACACACTGTTACTATGTGAAACTCTTGTCTTTGTACAGGTAGCAAAAATGAAGATTCTGATGGTATTTGATTTTGACCACACTGTTGTTGATGACAACAGTGACACTTGGGTGTTTAGGTAAAACAATACCTTGATAAAATCTGTTTATCCTCACATATATATCCTCATACTAATAATTTATTGCTAAAAAACCCCAATATCTACTGCTTAACAAGATTTAAAATAAGAAAATTGAAATGCTGCCTGGACTACAGTTTCCCCTAATTTTAACCTCAGTCAGACTCTCCAGCAGTTTAAGCTTTCTTTGTTTCTCTCTTGTCAGATGTCTCCCTGGTCAGACGCTTCCCGACTCTATAAAGAATACTTACACAAAAGGCCACTGGACGGAGTTCATGGGCAGAGTCATGAATTACATAGGTAAGAATCATCCTTTTCTCTTTATGGTGTGGATCTGCGTATATTACCTCCGATGTTCAACAACAACCTGGGTGTTTCACCGAGAGCTCACTGCTGAGCTGTTTGTCTGCAAGGAAACATCCAGCTTGAGTTAAACTTTATGTTTTGAGTAGTTGTTTTTTATTTTTCTAAATCTTGTGTTGGAGCGCTGGGGCTATATTTCTGTTTATGGTTACGGTTTAAGACCCCACATCAGACTTTCTGTCTAATAATGGTCACTCTGCTCATGGAAGACTGCGTGTACACAGAGTCTTTTCAGTTTTGCATGAAGGAGTGTGTTGCTATCGCCATATTGAGATTATTACGTGGACACTGGAGACACTTGTTTCTTAAATAATTTGCTGACTACTTCAATGCGTCTTTTAAGTATGCAGCTTAGGCAATTGCAGACCTATTGCTGTTGCTAGTGTGCTGTCTAAAGTTTTTAAACAAATTCTTCTGGAAAAAGTCAATACATTAATTATCTTTGTATTATTATTATCTAATTATTATTATTTTTTTTTTCATAGCTAGGCACAATATGGATACGCATATATTGTTGAGTAACTACAAAAGAACAAACTCATCAATGTGCTTTTAGATGCATCTAAGGCATTGATTGTGTGAACCATGGGAAGATATTTTAAAAATTGTGTAAAACAGACATCCTAAAATGCTTAATAAGAATCCTGTCTTATTGGTATTCACACCAATTGAATAATCTGTTCAAATGTGTAAAACTGGCTGGGTGGTTGTACAGTGGTGAACAATTTCATGCATTCGTCTGTTACTCAGTCCGAGCTCAGCTGGGCTGCAGCAGCTCCTTAACCTGCACTCCATGGAGAGTAACATGACACGAGTCTAGTGATGATCTCCAGAACAAATGAGGATCAACATATGGTTTTCCCCGACTTTAAGCTCTGAAGCCATGTTTTAAATACCTGTAGTCAGCTCAGATATCTTGGTCATGTGATGACAGACTGACGACGAGGACACTCTTCATCAATGTTATTTGTAATATGTGCAAGCATATGTATTGATACGGAAATTTGGTTGCTGCTCTGATGAATGAATCTGACTCTGTTTTAAGCTTTTTGCACACACATCCGTGGTCACATCCTAAAAAAAGTGAACCTTTAGAGACTGCACATGGCATACAGCGGCTCTGAGATTTGTGGATGGACCGGCGTGGTTTTGGCTACTCAACTGAACACTCTCCACACTGTTTTAAGAATCGTGACATTTAAGCTTGCCTGCTGTTTGAGTAACTCAGAAAATCAGATCATTTTGATTGGAGGAACATTGCTCACACTGCCATAGGCTGCACATCACAGCAGCGTACACTTCTGTCCGTCCGTCATTCTGCAACTATGGCCTGGGGGCCGCATGCGGCCTGTTAAGGTTTTTAATCTGGCCCGCCGAACTTGGAAGAAATGATATTAAACCTTGTTTTTTTTCCATTCAATTCTCACGTTTTCCCACTAGACGGCACACTCTAGATACATTGACCTTAGGTGCAGTGTATTACTCCATGTATGCAATGAGACTAGTGGTTCTTAAGGAGAATAATCTCAGCCGTCACTTTGCCACAAAGCACGCTAACTATGCTAGCAAGCAGTCAACGAATGAACGGGAGGCTACTGCTCTGCACGGTTCCCACTGAAACTAAAAGTAAGTTTCTCTGTTGTATTGTGTAAAAAAAAAATGCATTTGAAAAATGATTCGTTCAATAAGCCTTACGTGTTACACGTCATTTCTGTTAACGGGTGCACACAAGTGGTGCGCAGGTGCACGTACGTTCTCAAAATAAACAATGTGCACCAGCTCAAATATAACGCGCTCCGTGTTATATTGTGACTCTGTTGTGTCCTTTCGCTGGTTGTTGTTGAGTTTGGCACTGGGGACGCACATTGAATAAGGAGAAGGACAAGAGCATTTGCATCTTCTGCACTGTTTTTGGAATAAAGACAGTCAGGAAGAGAGTGATGGTGATGATATCCTGAAAGATAACAGGACTTTCAATGCTTTTAAATTGTAACTGTTAGTAATAAAAATAGGTGTATTTTCAGTGTTTTAAGAGTCATTTCACTAAAGACCGTGGGGCTTCAAAGTGCATTTGTTCATTTTCAATCACTATAAAAGCACGTTTTCTACATATCCCATGATATGTTTTTTGTTCTCTTATGAGGTGGGATAGAACACTCCATCTGTTCCTGGTCCGGCCCCTCTGTCAAATTTTGTAACCAGTTGTGGTCCGCGAGTCAAAAAGTTTGCCCACCCCTGCGCTAAGCTGCTTTCATTGTCTCCTCTGATGTGTGTGCAGGGGAGCAGGAGGTCAGTCCTGACAGGCTCCGCAGTGTGATGGAGACCATCCCCCTCACAGCTGGGATGGCAGACTTGCTCACATTTATTTTGGAACATAAACGCGCCGTTGACTGCATAGTCATATCCGACTCCAACACCATGTTCATAGAGTGGATCCTCCAGGCAGCGGAGCTGCGCGCAGCGGTTGATCACATCTTCACCAACCCTGCTCGTATCAACGAGCTGGGCTACATGGAGGTGCGGCACCACCATTCTCACGACTGCAAGCAGTGCCCCGTCAACCTGTGTAAGAGGAAAGTTCTGGAGCTGTACCTGTCGCAACACCGCGACGGAGGTGCAGAATATGAGCGGATATTTTACGTGGGGGATGGTGGGAACGACCTCTGCCCTACCTCTTGCCTTAGAAAATATGATGTCGTGATGCCGAGACAGGGATACACTTTGGAAAAGCTGCTGGCTAAAGTCGCAAACCAGAGGGACAACCATTGTTTCAAAGCTAAAGTCATTACTTGGAACAGTGGAAGCGACATCCTCCAGGAGCTGAAAGCAAGCTTGCATGTGTAGTTTGTCATATTTTAGTTTGGGAAATTCATTAATGATGGGGTATGCGATTTTCAATCTGAGTAGGTTTCAGTAGTATTTTCTTAAAGAAACCATAAAGAATTATTTACAGACAGATACACAATTATTTATTGATTCAGCCATTATTAATTAAACACTGAATACAATTAATAAGTAATATTATTTACATGAATAAATAAGGTAGTGAGTCAACAGGAAATTAAGTTTTGAAAATGTAAATTACATTGGACATGTACATCATCAGGTTTATAGTGGCTCATAGTTCAGATAAGGTTATACTTTAATATATGAGCTCTTCGTTATTCTACACACCCCGCTATCATGGGGGGGGTTAGCTGATAATAACTCCATCCTGTATCAGCAGGAGACTGGCAGCATTTTTATTTATGAAGAGCTTTTTTTTGTATGAGTCAGTATCAGGTAAAATAAATCCGTATGGGGCTGCCAGTAACGCACACACCCACAAACTTTTAAAGGTCTTTGAACACAACACTACAACGCATGCAAATATTATCATATATCTGAATAATGGAGGAATTTCAGGACCTTTAAACCATCGAACTACCTCATATTTATTCAGTTGTGTGAATTTTTTATTTTTTATTTTCTTGAGTAAAATCCAAAAGCGCTGTGTTTGCATCGATCCAGAACTCTGGGAGAACAGTGGAGACGCAGCTGTGCTGCGCTTTGTTGTGTTGTCAGTAGCATCCTTCGTGCAATCACAAACACAAATTGTGGAATCTTATTTGTTCATGCTTGAGCTTATAAACGTTGTGGTGCAATAAGTTCTGACACATGCTGTTAGTTTTTCATTTGCACTGACTGACAGAACATGCCAGTTGATGGCATTATTATACAGATATTTATTAATTGATTTTCTCTGCATAACCCACCTGAGTTGCCTGGATAAACAGGCATCAGCAGCCACCTCAGCTGACTTTTTTTTCTTTATGAAAGAGTCTGTGGCTCTTCTGTGACGCACACAGAGATAACAGTATTAATCGCCCCAGATCTCTGCACGCTTGCTCAAATATGGTAAAACCATTTGAGAATGTGAAGCGATTTGTGGTGCTGACCTGGTGCTGAAAGCATCTTGTACATATTTAGTGTGAGAGTTCCAGCCTGTCATCCATTCTCACACCACGAAACGTTCTTTCCTTTGTTTTTAATGTCTACTTTTGACAATGACAAATTATGATGAAAACCTATACCTGTCATTTCAATAGGTAGATGTTTTTAGCCATTTTTATTTATGATTTCTATTATTTTCTTGGATTGCTGCAAAGACCACCGAGTCGGGATTTGTATCTCTTACTTTGTCATTTTAAACCATAGATGTGATGTTTTAGAAATGTCCTCTGCCAACATTGGTCAATTGTTATCAATAAAATCTTTGTCATTGCCCTGTGTTTTTTAGTGTGATGTGCAATCTACGCTCTTTATAAGCTGCTACGACCTGTCCACCAGTGTCTGATCGGTGGGTGCCGTGCACTCCCTCATCGAGAAAGAGACTCCGCATTTTGTGCACCAAACTCTTTGGTTTCCTCAACTTAATAACTAATAATCCCTGTGGTGTTCCTTTAAATAAAAAAAAAAAAAAAAAAAAAAAAAAAAAAACCTCTAGACTTCCTGTTTTAAAGCAGACATTCTGGAGATTTGTTTGGTTTCTTCAATCCTCTGTGCTGTTCTTTTTTCTGCCAGGTAGAGTCACAGATGTCTGCTGATTAACAGTCTGCTCACAGCATTGTTTTCAATGTCAATAATGAATATATTATGGAGTTAAGCAGCACTTTGGGGCATGTCTCTGTGGCATGAACGCCTGCTGTACATCACTAAGTCACGTAAACATTCAAAAACACTGTTTTACATTATTTTACGTTGATGCAAGTTCACCTCTCTGTCATGGTTCTGATCCTGACTCAGATCTCGGGAGGTATAGCCGTGTTTTTCTGCTGTAACGTTGTTGAACATAAGCTTCAACAGTCTTGAACTGTTTCCAGTTGTTTTAGGATGTCTTATATTTCACATCTTTGCTCTGCGCCTGATTTAGAGACGCTCTAGTAGCTTGAAGTTGTTTATATTGATAAAGGCAGAGCATCCAAATCCACAAAGCAAGGCCTGAGCCGGATTCAAACACATTCTCTAATTTGTCAAATAAAAACCGACACCTTTACAACACAGGGGCTTCAGAGGAGGTGAAGAACACACAGTTTTAATCTTTTTATTGTCCAAACAATGATTCAGGGGTGACACCTTTGTGCTGGACAGTAGATGTGCAGCAGAAGTTGCAGTTCAGTAAAAGCTTACATCTCAATTCGTCTTTATTTAAACAGCATCTGTTACAAATGCAATTGTGTGTAGGAGCTTTAGAGAAGCCCAGAGCCTGACCCTTAACAAGCAACGGTGGCAGGAAAAACCCCACTTAACAGGTAGACACTGTCAGCAGGACCAGACTCCTACTATTGGCTGGCTGGGTAAAAGTGGGGATGGGGAGAGAAACAAGCACATCCGATATGTTATACCAGAGGTGGGCAAACTAAGGCCCGGGGGCTACATTTGGCCCAATGACTTATTTACTCAGGCCCTTCATAATAATTTCTCCATAAACCAACCCCCCCCCCCCCTTCGCCTAGCATGCTAACATGTCCTCTCAAGAAGGTGGGGCCAAACATCATTTGGAGCTTCATCATCCATCTCTAGTTGGACCAATTTACAGGCTCTTCAAAGTATTTTCTCAGTCAATAGTCCATCAAGCAGGATTTTTAGTTAACCTCTGATCCTCATTTGGGGCGTTAGTTTCCCGCACCACCTGGCCAGCTTGTCTAAAACCCAATGTGGCCCTTCAGGCAAAATAATTGCCCACCCCTGTGTTATACTGAAGATGCAAAATAAAGACTGAGCGGGTCAGTGGAGAGAGAGAGTGAAGCTCAAAACTACACAAGAAAAAGGTGTTAATGGCATCAAGCGGTGACCTACAGAATGAGGGGAGGAGAGGACTCACTTGTTAAGTCCTTTTAGGTGCAGTGACCCTTTCTTTTTTCTTTCTTTTCCTCGGGGTGATCATTAGATACACTGAAATGAGGATTTCTGTATTTTTCCTGTAATAGCAACATGCTGCTCGTAACCAGATGGGTGAGTGGAAAAGAGGCAGTGAAATTATTCAACAGTGTAAATGTAGCTCTTTTACCTAAATCATTAAAACAACATCTTAAAGGTTTAATCATTGGCCGGAGGGTAACTTTAATAATACACTTTCTCAGATTAATTTTATTTTATGATTATTTTGTTACATTATTTTAAAGGATGGGGTTAAACTATTAATTTTTTTTGTCAACTGTGAAGTGCACTTTTTAATTAGTTATATTACTGACCAAATTAACTTTAGTGTAGCACTAAATTGGAATGTTGATCCCACTTAGAATAATTGTCTGATTCTACAAATTCTGAGCTTTTTAATATCTCGTTAAAACACTAGAGCCGATTCTTTATGGATAATTAATCACTCCCATGATCCCATGTTATTTCACCATCTCTTCAAATAAATTCTCATTAATTTGAAGACTTAACAGAAAAGGGCACAGAGGTACAATACAACAGCCTCAAACTGCTTCTGGGTTGTGGCAGACTCATCTTGTAAACCTCAAACTAAGAAAATGACTTAAACAACCATAGTCTGCCTTGGCCAGACTCATCAATAATTCACTCTGTGGAAGGTAATATATTAATAAGATTCATTAATCCATTAATGATCATTAATGATCTTTTCAAGGTTCCATGCAGCTCTCTACATTTCATCATCTGAGGTCACAAACATCAGAACAACAGATCCACAGTCAACTGACAAGGAATCACGATCGATTAGGGAGGACAAAATTCAAGCAATCTGAACAAACAGCATGTCCATTCGTCTTCCAGCCCCTTATCCGTGTCTGGGTCAGGGAGGTCAGGCCGCTACCGCCACGAGAGGCCCACAGAGCCACAGACACCATTCAACATCTCTGGGGGAATCCCAAGGTGGCCTAAGGCCAGCAGGGAGATCTCATGCATCCAACATGTCCTACGTCTGTCCAGGACTCTCGTCCGGGATGGACACTTGTCTGTCCTCTCACACTCGATGCAAATGTATGTTTTCAGTGCACATCGGACTTTGAGTGGATGCTCCTCACATCTTCATGAACCACACTGTGGTTTTGGTGTCACACCATTACAGTGCTGCCCTAACGGCTCAAAAGTGCCCTGCTGTGAGGTCAGACCTATTCAGAATTTCTTTGCCTTAGAAGTCGTTCCATTTATAGTTAGATGAAAATGCTCTGATTGCAGCTCGATTCCTGTCGTGTCTCGCTCTCCGGTGTCTGAGGGCTCTGAGTAGGAACCTGGACCTGGTAGGCGGGCACTTCGCTCTTGGTGAACACTTCGACCCAGCCACACAAAAAGAGACAGCACTTTGGTGTGGAGGAGATGAGGAGGGACAGGGTCATGCTGAGCCGTGTCTATGAAACTCCGGGCTAACTGATCCTCTACAGGGACCCACCTGCAGAGCATGGAGAAATATAGAATTACACTCCCTCAGATACATGAAGCAAAAAGATGAAGCAGAGCAAAGTTAAGCCAAATATACTGCTTTGCCTCTTTTGTGACAACAGAGTTACTGGATGATCTGGTTTAATAGCTCTGTCAGTCATATATGAGCTGTTCTAAGAGTGCTCTCTCATCTGGATCAGCTGTTTTTCCAAAAGTGTGTGTCCCTCATGACCTAGTGGTGGCTTGAAGCAAACTTTCCCTACTACTGCCACATCTTATATTAAAATCTGCTCCAGCAGTAGTTAAAAATGGAGGAAAAAAAAGAAATAAAACTTTATGCTTGGCTCTGTGATGATTTAAGCAGCCTAAGAAAGTGTCTTTATCAGGTAAGAGAAGGGTGACATATATTAATTACTTTTCTGTATAGCAAATATGACATTAGCTGCATTAAAGTAAATGTGCATTTTTTAAGTTCTGCGAAATCCTATTAGGTATGCAAAGAACTCGCTCTGAACTAACATGACAAATGCTTACCCTTTTCTCCCAATTACTCTAAAGTCTATGTTCATTGTTCTTTTTGACAGTAATGGCCCAGATTTAAATCTCCTTGACCTATTTCATTTTAAGTTGCACCAATGTGCACTGAAGATGGAACACCGGGTAAATTCTCTGTGTTCTCCGCAAGTTTCCTTCATGTTAAAGTTATAGCTGTACCTACCAGAGGGGGACACTGTTGCTCTACTCTGAAGATACTGGAAAAAAAGGTTTAATGTGAGTAAAGATCACCTGAGTCCTCTCTTTCAGGTTTCCCTCAGAGTTCTGTCCAAACTCAAACTAGCCTGCTCTAAAGGGCACAAACTCTCTCTCTATCTCTCTCTCGCTCTCTCTCTCTCTCTCTCTCACACACACACACACACACACACACACACACACACACACACACACACACACACACACACAGACAGCAGAATCAAAGCAGACTGCATTGGGATGCTGTTCAGGTTTTAGGGACAAAGGCCTCCACTCTTACTCGCAGTTCTGCCAACTGAAAAGTGTGAAACATTTAGCTTCCATCAGGAAACCTTAACACCTGAAAACAGATGTTTTAATTTCTGCCAGGTCTGCCATTAAGAGACCCCCCCTTCCAAAATAACACACACACGGTTCTGCTGTGTTTTAAATCAGGTAATTTTTGTTCTTGTTCCCCTTTAAATGTCCTGAATGTTTTAGTTGTATTGATCACAAAGATAAACTGTCTTTCCAGGTCGATTAAAGGGTTGAAGGACCTGAACGTTAACAAATGCTAAATGGTTGTCAGTAGCTCCTGATAAAGGTCCAGCATCATTTATTGTCACTGGTTTATTGGAGTATTTCATTTTAACCTAAAACCAATACATCAAATTAATATTCTCTCCTTTTATTTTTTCCCTCTCTTTGCCGAAAGCCTTGATCCCTGTTGTTTTCGCCCACTTAAATCTGATAATGAAATGTATGCACTGGGCCAAGCAAGCGATTAATCAGAGCAGATGTGCATCTAGGTGAGTGCCAGAGGAAGTCTCCAGAGCTCAGAGGCGGCTCGACGTCTCAAACTCCATTCTAGCTTCTGCGGGGAAGCCGAGCCGCCGACGCTCACCCATAGCTGTCACTGCCAGCACATGTGCCAGCCCGCCTTATTACAATTAATTAGCTGCTGTCGGAATGTCCTCACACTTCAGAGGCCATCACATCTCATTGCCATGAATAAAAAGGCTGCTGGTGGGCGGCTGTCGCATTCGCAGGCCTGAATAATCTGGGATGACAGCAAAACAAACTGTACTTGTTGTTTTTCTCCTTCAGATCTGTGACATTAGGAGCTGGGATTAAAGTATTCCCTTGTACCACAGTCTTACACATTTATTTCCTTACTACTTTAATCAAATATTGTTTGCCTTATATTTTCTTCTTGCTGCCATAGTGATGATACCCTATCAGCTGGAACGGAAACATACTCCAACAACCTAAAAAAGCAAATTACATAAAATATATTATCACAGGTTTAAATAACAGTGTTCAAATATAGCTATTACTATTTTTTTCCCGGACTATAAGTCGCACTTTTGTCATAGTTTGGCTGGTCCTGTGACTTATACTCAGGTGCGACTTATATATATTAAAATATGGTAATTCACACTGACCGACATGACCAAGGAGTAAATATTACCTACAGCTGCGAGAGGGCGCTCTAGACTTGTGACAACTACCGGTATGTGCTACTCCTGTACCACTAAAAATTAATTTAATCATTAACTTAAAGACAGCTAAGAAAGTCTGAACACAAATGCTCCCCAAAAGAAAATCCTCTTCACCGAGAATGAAGAATTCAATGGATTCAGTGATGTGGAATGAGATGGAGATTTTGGTAAACTTGGTAAACTTGCTAACCAGTAACTAGCTTGTGAGAGTCGCGAGCTTGTTATGTTAATTCCGCCTTTTCAGTCTCCCACGTACAGTATGTTCTTTATGCCATTGTGCTGAATAACTGTAAATGTGTTACCTTATCATACCTGACAACTATTCAGTCTGTTGTTCTATATTTCCTTTCCGGATGAAATGTCTGTTCTTGGTCTTGGATTTTGTAAAATACATTTCCCAAAAAAAAAGCGACTTAAAGTCCGAAAAATACGGTAAATACATCTAGATGCTGCCATCTCTCAATCACTTTGATAGTGATGCAGCTTTCGGTGACTGTAGCTTTCAGTCACGAGAAAGTCATCAAGTGGCGTCTAACCATCACTGTGCGTTTCGACCCTGAGCCACAATGACCTACAGTTAGCAGGTCGGTAGTGATGACCATTTGTTAGCTGTCGTCTCCTGGCCCCCAGCTAACACCTCCCACGTACTCCAGATCCTGCAGCTGTCCTCTTCTTCTTCCTGCTTATTTCCCAGAGATGAGAGTAATTTCCACCCAGACTGTGCTGGGAAGCTTCTGCAGCCGACCTCCACTGGGAATAGCCACCCTTTGTCCCTGCAATATTTGACCAGGTTTTGGTACTTCGTAGCGGTTCGCTCAGGATGATCTTCTTGGCCTCCTCAGACCATATGACCATGTCTGGCCTCAGAGAGGTTTGAACATCCTGGAGAAAATACAGTTCTCCTTCCCAGGTCCACCCTCATTTCTTATAATGGTGCTGTATGCAGGAGGCCCTTCTTGGCTTTCTTGGAGGATGGTTGTTTCTCCATATCGCTGATGAACTTGATTCTTTTTATGCCTCTTCTTCTCCAATATATCAGCCAGTGCTCTGAGGACCTTGCCGTGACGCCATCAATACCTCCCCTGGCTGAGAACACTCTTGCACCCATCCAGTATGTGCGCCATCGTTCCTCTTTCAACGCATGGCCTTGACCACAGGTACTCCCTCATTCCCCACCAGTGCAGGTTTGCTTGTGTTGGAAGGGTCTTCTACAACGAGCGGAGCGGGAAAGAGATGCGGAAAGGCTGTCACTCTCTGATATTTTTTTCTGACACAGTTCCATAAAACTCAAGAATATATTGTAATAACTTATAAAATATTCAAGAGCTCATCAAATGTTAACATTTTATGACATTAGTTTTGGCCAGCAGGTGATATTATAATGTATAATGTATATAATGTATAACAAGCTCTGGATATATTCTCACTCTCTCTCTCTCTCTCTCTCTCTCTCTCTCTCTCTCTCTCTCTCTCTCTCGCGCACACACACACACTTAAACACACACTAACATCGGTTTGTCTATATTGATTTACCATATCAGTTTTAAAATGACACATTTTAACAGAATAGTTAATTTATAGCATGGTTTGCTGAAGACCAAGGGAATGAAAACTACATGTAGTACATAGTATATCTTTTTAACGTACAAATTTAAATTTAGGATTCAAACTTTTTAGCATTTTAGCATCTGCTGTCAATGACAGACTGATCCAAGGTATTCAGGCTGTCCTCTGTAGTGGGAGGAGGGCTTAATAGTGGTGTTTTTTTCTGCAGATGTGTCATTGAATGTGTCTCGTCAACAAATGTAATCCTGGTTGTTAATGGTAAATCAAATCCAGCAATGGATGTAAGAAACTGGGTATTCCAGTAGAATCAAATTCAAATATTGCCATTGGAATTTGCCATGCTGATGAGAATATTTCTGCTAGGGTCATTCTCTTCATGCCCCTCATACAGTACTTTTAACGTTTCTTGTGATTAAAGTTCATCTATTCTGAGCCCAATAGGTTATTCCTCATGTTTATAGTGTTTGTTTTTTAAGCAGTTAAAGTTTGTTTTCTACTAGCATTAATTCATTAATTGTATTAGGTTACATTAATTAACTGTAATGAAGAGAAACACCAATAAAAGAGAACAAAAACAAAAAAATTGAGAAAATTGAGGAATAACTGAATTGACTGCATATTAACAATATGTTATGTATATAAATTACCTTATTAATTCCAGTACAGATCCAGTGCATCATTTTTTCCATTTATATTGATATAATAAAATATATTAGTGGAAAATCAATAATGTAAAAGATGAAGGCAAATAGACAATATTTGTAATGATAAAAATAACCATAACCAGGATAATTTCTATAACAGCCCCAATCATTTGACCAAAAGCAAGTGGGTTCCTCCTAAAGTCCACCACTCTTTCATCTTCAGTGCCTTCAGCTGCACGTGATTCCCCCCTCACCCCCTCGAAAGTGCTCCAACGGGTTTCTTCCTGTCTGCTCTGCACACACCTGAGTACGTCACCTGTAAATCTCTCCAGGTATAGAGTGGTCCATTAGGTCTCTACTCCTCCGACAGATCAGATATTCAGCCACTCGGCTCCGTAGGTTCACAAGCTGTAGTAGATAATTGCTGGTGACCAGGGGAGCATCCATCTGCATGTTTCCAGCTCTGTCTTCATCAGTTTGGGCTGTCTGCTGTTGAAGGACATGCTGGACACTCTGGTATTGCTCTGTCCAGTGCAGAATGTGCCGCAGATAAACTACGGGATTATTCACACTGACACTAGGCTCCAGGTGGTCTGCTCATGGATTGAAACACTGATTAAAATCATTAACACTTCTCCTCAGCTATGTCGTCTCCACCTTATCTCCGAAAGCTGGTGATCCCTGTCATCCTTTGTTTCATTTCTCTACACTTTCTCTTCCAGTTTTCCACCTCTCGGACTCTTTGTTGAAATTCTCTGCACATATTTCGTTTCTGCTTGAGTCCCAAGCACTTCATTTCATTGAGGAAGGACCGGTGGCCCAAGTGGGGACGGCAGTGTCCAGATAAAGTTCGCAGTGCTCAGGGACACAATGAGGAAGGCCGTCATGTGGATCACACAGAAAGTTCCAGTCATTATCCTTCCTCCGTTGCCAGTTGCTGAACTACAGGCTTGTAAGTTGGTGGGAGCAGGACTAGTTGGCTGTCTGCCCTGCTGAGTGGGGGAGAGAGCAGAGAACAATGTAGCTGTATTTGTCACAGAGCAGATCCAAAGTCTTATTTTAGCTGGTGAAGTAGAAAGTGAGGAGGTTAAAATCACCCATGACAGTGATGAAGGCTCTGCAGTGTTCTGTCTTTATGCACACTGTTACATGCTACACACCAGTGGCAGCTGCTGAAGTTTCAAAGAGGAGAATCTCATTTTCGACCACGACACACAATGTGTCCATTTATTTTCAGGTAAATGCTTTGTTCCGTCTGACGAAAATGATTTGCGACTATGGCTGAAACGATTAATCGCATAATTTAAGTAATTCGATTACTAACGCTTCGTTTAAATTTGGTCCACTATACAGTGCACTGTGTTTGGCATGAATTGTCATTTCTGTTGCGCAACGCTGTTTCGACTGCTGATACGTCACTTAAGATCGATGTGAGGTGCACACTGCAAAGATTTGAACATTAAATCTGCTAATCTGCTAGCTATCACGTTTCCCCAATTCGGCTAAATTTTCGCTTAAGATAATTATATTATAATAATAATCCATGGAAAATAAAGTGCTAAAGTGAGTTTGTTAAAGCCTGAACTTCAGTTAAATTGTAAATGTCAGTTTAATTAACGCCGTATCTAAGTTTGATATCATTTTGAACATGTTCAATGGAACAAGAACGTTACAGATGCTTTTCAGTAAAGTTAGAGTGATGTAAAAAAAAGTCGCAGTGTGAGTATATTTCTTATCCGATTACTCGATTAATCGCCAGAATAATCGATAGAATACTCAATTACTAAAATAATCGATTACTGCAGCCTTACCATTATTATCATTATTATTGTCTGCAGGAATGTGCAGCTAGATGCTTGCTGCAACGATATGGAAGCATGAAAAAAATTAATGCAAATATATTAAACTGGGAAGTATATTAAACTAGAATATGGGAGAACTATGTTAAACTGAAGGAAGGAAATTTGATTCTGTTTTATTTACAATGTATTATAATGCAATGGAATCTATGGCCTAGCAAATACAAGTAAATGAGCTGCAGTTTGTCTCTGGACTTCTACAAGATCCAAAGGGACTGAACTTGTGGTCAAAAATGCTCTTGTCTGGGAATGGCTCAGAATCGCTGTCAGTCAAAAGTCATTCAGCCTTTATCCTCCAATCATCATGCAGAAGCCCAGCTTCCAGCACATCCACTGCTCCATTTACCCCCAGTCATTCTGAGCGTCTGTGGGCAGAACTAAATCTCAGCATCTATCCAATGAGCATCTAGTTTCACTGCAGTGAAAAAACCATCCTCTGCTGCTGTTGAAGTCCACGGATGCTAAGCTTCAACAGGTTTAATGACTGACTGATCCTGAATCAACTCTTCTCAGTTAAAATGCTTTCTTGCACATTTTAGTCAATGAAATATTACACGACAGTTCATATTTGTTTTTTTTTTTTTTTGTTTTTTTGTGTGTGGACATTTTAGTGGAAGCTGAGCTTTCCTTGGAGATTGCCTCTGCTCCCTCTGCCTCTGCTCCCTGCTGCTTCAGCATTATCAGATGGAGGAATATTGCCGACAATTGCCTTGATGTGGGTAAATACCTGTGGCAGATAACATGGATGAAAACCAGTGGTGATAACTGGTGGTGTTGCAAAGGCATTGGCTCATGGATGGTGACCAGGTGCTAAATTCAGCAAGGAAGTATCTTAGCCACCCAGTTCAGAGTCACAGCAGCTCTGTCAACTTGATCAGATTTGTCTAAGAAAAGAAATGACATCCAGGAGAAGAGGAGGTAATATGAACCTAAATCAAAATACTTAATATAAATCTTAACTGCTCAACATGCGAAGAAGAGTTACACCACATACTCAAGAACAAACAGATAGAAAAGAGAAGAGAAGAACACAACTAAATAATTCTAATTGCTGCAAGAAATAAATTATGATGAAGTAATGTGGAGGTCAGATATGTTAAGGGCAGAGATAACATGTTGGCTATGAAATTTCTGATTGGATATGAAATCATTTGTGTTGCCCTTTCCTTTCCTTTAATTACATCTTAGTGGTTGGGCGTGTGTTTGTGTTGCTGTGCCTCTTATCTCCTTGTCTGTTTGCACCCGAAGTGGTTTTTACTCATCAGGGAGGAGATAAAAAGGCGAGTGAATCATCTCACACACGGAGTGTGTTGTGGAAACAACACACTGAAGAACAGCAGACAGAACATCTGAGTCACTTCTTATTGTTTTTTAGTATGCTTGATTTTCTTTTTTCACTGCACAGTGTTTCACAGCAATAGAACCACTTTCAGACTGTGATCAGTTCTTGAACACAGGCTGATGAGAGACTATCGACCCTACATTTGTTCTCAAAGAGTAAATAAATACACTCAAGGAACAAGTGTTTGTTCTGAATCAGATGAAAAGCTAAAGAAAATATCTTAGAAATTAAAAGTAGATTCCTTGTCATGTATTTCTGCTGTGTTCAGCAGCAGCATTATGCTGATGTTCTTCACATCCCAGGAGCTTTACTGGTGAAAGTGATCTCCAGGTGTTTATACTGTTTCAAATTCTACTGCATCATTTTTGAAGGCAATTAGTCTACTTTGTATTCTGTTGACAAATTTGGATAAAATGGGCCTTTTTACAGAACATAATTCTATCAAAAATCATTGTTAGATTAAAATGCAAACAAAAAAGACAGAAATGTTTCCATTTCATGCAGAAGAGTCAGTCTAGCACCTTCTCTCTGGGGCTGCTGGAGACTGTTTGAACGGATATGGTAGACATCAGAAATCATCACATCAAATGCTTTTGACAGAAACCTAAAAGAAATGGATAAAATCTGAAATCAGCCAATAATTATTAAACCTCTTTCCAGGAACCAGAGAACTTTTGAAGAACTTTATGCTTTTCCACTTACAGTGAATTTTTGTTTGATTTTTTTAACATTGTTACCTGACATGTTGGCCTGATCTTTATGGCTTTATTTCCATTTCTTGACAATTAAGAGAAAAATGAAAATTTCAACTTTAAATGGCTCATTAACCCTAACCTCTAAATGCAGACACATTTGAAGTCTTAAGACACTAATTCCAGCAGTCATGAGAGGGAGAGAGGCAGAAATGACACCGTGGATGGGTCAAAGAATTCATTCAGACATGAAAAGTGAGATGAGCTACACACACACACACACATACACACACACACACACACACACACAAAACGAGTGGTCCATTTGTCCGTTTACTCCTGTGACTCTACCATGATGGTTCTGGTGAGATGAGAACACATCAAGTCTTCTCTCTAGAGGTTGTTTGCTCAGTCATTGATGCTGCTGGTTTACATGGACACAGTTGCCATGATAGATGCTGTGGAGCTCACAGTCGTTTGGGTTGCCTGTGTCCGTCATGCTGCTTCTTGACTGTAGAAGTTGTGAGTCTGAGCAACAGATCTGCTCATTGTGAAAATATCACGTTCAGTTTCTGGCTGTGTTGATGGTAGAACGTAACAAGTGTAGATTCTGTGAGTCATTTATTCAAAAGGAATAATGGAACCTTTTGGTGGAAACACACAAATTATTTGGAATTTACCATGTTGAAAGTGACTGTAGCTAGTAGCATACTGACAGCTGAAAGTTACAAGAGTATGGACTAACAAAAGTGTTTCACCAGTAAATCATTTCAATGAATTCACACCAATGATATCTGGCCACACCCTCTGATGCACGGGCAGGGCAGATGGGATCCTAAATAGGTCTAAATTGTCATGTGTGTAGCCAGGCCAAGTCTCCATTTTGATGTTTTTTTTCTAAGTAAAATAAACAATTAATTGAATGTAAGATGTTCCAGGTCTGTGGGAAATTTTAAAGTTGGGCAGAGTTTTGACAATCATATTTCTATGTAAACATAAAAAGCTCAAACCAGCTGTTATTTAAAAGAATAACTTAACAAACATTATCATCATTTCGCCTAATGTTGCTGCTACTGTTTTTTGGTGACCTCATTATAAGCAAAAGTGGCTACAAAGAATATAGCTGGCTACATTAATTCTATATTTTTACATTGATTTATGGTATCTATGCATTAATCGAATATAAAACCCTGCCTTTTGTCAAGTGTTTAATATTTAGAATTTATTACTTTGTAAACTTGATACATTCTCTGTTTAGCTTGTCTGAAATATTTGATATATTTGAAATATTTGAAATATTTGTGTGATAAACCCTTGTGTACCACAGCATATCCACTTATTACACCAACATCAGTCACCCCTCTTCACATCCACGGGGAGGAGGTAGTGCGGGTGGACAACATCAAATTCATGGGAATCCACATCATGTCTGACCTCACTTGGTCCACACACACAACTACCTGGTGAAGAAGGCCCAACAAAGGCTCTTCTTCCTCAGGAAGCTCAAAAGGACTAGACTCTCCCCTCAGCTTCTGATAAACTTTTACAGAGCAACAATAGAGAGCATCCTCTGTCCGAGTGCAATGGTGTGGTATGGAAGGTGCACCGCACAAGACAGAAAGGACTTGGCCTGGGTGGTGAAAACCGCACAGGGGATTGTGGGGAGACCTCTTCCACACCTGGATTCAATATACGACAGCCGGGTTCAAACAAGGGCTTGTCGTATCGCTGCATACCCCACCCACCCAGGACACGAACTGTTTGTGCCTCTCCCCTCTGGAAAGAGGTACGGGAACATCAGCACCCACACAAACAGACTGAAACACAGCTTCTTCCCCAGAGCTGTGAAATCCATCACCCAATCTCCTCACACACACCCCCACCCACAGACTGAGCTTTAAACCACGCTGGTCACCTCATCCTCATGGACATTCAGAACTGCACTGCACTTTTATTACGTCTTACTTCCTTATTTTAATTTTCTAGAGTTTTCTATTTATATTACGTATACAGCCATGAGCTGCTGGAAAATAATTTTGCTGTGCCCTGTACAGTGACGATAAAAACCCTTGAATCCCCTGGTGCCCTCATTCATCCATTTCATAGCAGCTGCGGTGTCTCTAATTGATGTGCATCTTCTTTGACCTTCTATCTCCGCACAACATCTCTTTTAAAATGATTATAAAATCAGAGTGCAGAAACAAGTCTTCATAAAAAAATGGCCTCTGAATAAGGGCTGTGTAATTTTCAGAAAGAAAATTTGCTTGACTGATTTGTGCAAAATAATCTAAGAGGAATTTCTCTTTTCAAAGAGAAGTGCCCTACATAACTGCACCCTTTACCTCTTTTGTCATTTTACAGGACAGGCTTACCTGGAAGGGCCTGTTTAACAGTAAAAGGATCACACAATCCCATTTGATGCATGCTCTGAGGATTTAGATACTTTTTAAATTCAAATCACTCATAGTACAGTGTCAGCACAGGGGGAGGGTGGGAAGGGGAAGGTGGACTTAATATAAAACCCAAATCCCATTAGAGACGGACTGCAGGAAAATGAGGGGTTGGCACTATGTCACATTAACACAGGATGTGAGGAGAGAATTCTTTGATGAGGGTCAGAGATGATGTCCCATATTGCACATATTCCCTTTTTTTTTTTTTTTTTGTTTTCACACATCTACCCTTCAAACTGAAAATCGCCAGAAGTGAAATGTATCATTACGGGATCTGTGTCCGCAGAGGAGCAGGGCTGGAAGAAGGAGGTGACTTATCTGCCACAGACATAAGTCTTTTGGGTAATAAGGCATGCATGAGAAGCTGGCTCCTTCATCTAAACGGGGTATCCATGTCGCCTGGTCCCTGTGTAGCCTGTAGATTCTCTGAAGTGGATGACTTAGCTTGGCCTTCTTGTATAATTAGTCTCTTGAACCATGTAGGATTTGTTTCTGGAAGGTTCTTACATATATGTACACATGCCACAAAAAGAAATCAAAAACACATTTGAACTTCTATTTTTGTGAGGACTTACATAATGCATTCCGCGGGTCATTGCTCTCACCCAATCAGCACTTAACCCAACCTTAATCTAAACCTAATTTTAAGCTTCTTCCTTAAAACCAAGGCTCAACCAAGTCCTCACAGCTACAAATATCCTCACCTAAACAAAAACTCCCAGAGCTGCTTTGTTTGTTTTTTTTTTTCTATAATGATAATGCAACACTAGACCAAAGTTTGGCTTGATCAAATAAGTCCTAATTTTGAGAAACTTTCAAAAGCAGTGCTTTGTTCAGTTTGGAATGATTTTTTTTTGCCACTGACAGTCATATAACATTGACAGCCGAGCTCCATAAAAGACCCTCCGTCACTGAACAAGGCTGCTTTTCAACTCAAAGAGCAGACCCAGAGAAGCCTATATGCAGAACAAATAAGCAACGTTTGTAGTTCAAACCACTCTACTGAATACTGGCTTCATTGTTTCACCAACAATGATGGTTTAAAATAATGTTTTATTTGAATATATCTTCAAATCAGATTTGCAATTGAATAATTAAAAAAAGGTAGGTCTTCGCTACCATGGTCCGCATCGGTTTACCACTGGAGCAATCAGTTATCGGTCATATATTTATAAGTGAATATAAAACAATGGATAGTTTATTGAGACACGTGCTTTACTAATATTTGACCTCTGTTCCTCTCAAACCTAATATTGCCTTTATTAGCATCTAGTAAACACATTCAATCTAATAAAAAATTCATACACATTAGGATCAAAACTTGCAACAGTAAAGAGGTCAGTTGTAAGATAAACGTGTGTGTGTGTGGTGTGAGAATGTAGAAGATGAGCCTGAACGCACACAAGAGAACGAGTTTCCCTTTGACTTTATCATTTGGCTGCAGTCAAGTTAATTTTTCCCTGTAGTTTTATCCCCGAGTGGATAAAGAAGCAGAAGAGAATCCTGAAACTGGAGCAAATGCTGGATGCTGGAGTAACAGTCACAACTACAAGCAAATTTGAACAGGTGAACGAGCATGTGACTCTGTAGGACCTATTTGTTGGTTGCACAAAATAAATCCTGTTTGGAATGCCTTATAAAATCCATCTTGTTTCATTAAGTTTGGTAAATAAACTGATAGAACATACTCAAAAATCTGGTTGAGTTGATTCCCCTCTGGACCTGCTGGACAATTCCACCTCCAGATATAAAGTATTGTCTAGATTTCTTTATGAGCAGCAGGCAGGAGCATGCGGTCTCCAGGCTACAGATATTAACATGTTTACTGCAGAATTCATCAATTTAATTTCCTGATTTTTTTTCCAATTATCTGTTTATCAATTTGCTAATTGTATGTTGTAATCAATGTGTAATAATGGAAATGTGGATCCCAAGTGTCCAGTGATGTCCCAATCCCCAGAGCCAGAGCCAGTTCTTATTAGCGAGCTGAGCCGAATTACTTAATAGATTATTAATAATTTCCACTTTTTTTCCATTTTCCAACACAAGGAGCCACAACATATTTACATCTCTATTTTGTGTTAACTCTTAAAACTAATTTCTGTTCACTTTGTTCTGTTGAACATTGACAAAAATGCTAACATATTTAACTTGTTGCATATGACTACAAAGGTAAATATTGCTAAAGATGTTGACAAAAAGAAAAAGATGTGTGACCAAGAAGACAAAGAAACATTTAGCTAAATCATTTTGTAGTGGTAGAATTTGCCATATCTTTGTCAGGAACTTTTAGTCAGATTCAGCAATGTTTAGGGCATAATGTGATGCCTGATTGGTGTATACCAGCTTCCCCAGTTGGCTGAAATCCAGCTGGTTTTCTTTCTTGAGAAACTCTCATCCAGACCATAATCAAACATCAAGTATCAAATTCAGACCCAGCCATTAATCAAATCCTGTAAAATGGGTTCCTCAATCCAGTCCAACGAGGGCTCGTAGGATCGAACTGCAGAACGCTGGTGTATACGTTGACTTCTCCTTCCTTTCCATCCCTGATTTCTGTGCCACTTACACAGCTTGTCTCCTTTTTATCTCTTCAGGGGACCATCACAGGTGGAACTTTGGTTCCAAAGTTACAGATGACCTCTCCATCCATTTTTTCAGTAGATTTCTATATAATTATTTTCTTTCCTACTTCTCCAGTCATGGAACATGTTACATTTAAAACCACGTGCCCCACATTGCACACAAGGTCTCAGCAAGACTTCTAAGTATTTAAAGCACAACACCTCATCTTAATTTATTCAATAGCATTACAATCTCCCCTTCTGCATGTCTATTATCACCATAGGCAACTGCCAAATGTGATTGTCAATCCCATGTTCTTTGCAAATTGACCTTGTCTCCTTGGAGAAAAACACAATTTTAATTTTGCCTCTTCCCAGTGGCACCACACTTGGATCACCTTCAAAGGGAGGCTGCTCCCAGTGTGTTCAGAAGAATGAATGAAGAAGCAATCCATCGAAAAAATAAAGCAACAGCATATTCAACATCCAAAAACCCCCAGAAAGTGTCTTTTATGTGAAGGATATCATGATGAGGTGTACCAAGTTATCCTCACAGAAGTTGCAGCTGCATTGTAGGCTAACTCCTCCAATAGTATAAATAGATAAAACGGTCTGGAATATCTCAGTGTTTTTTTCAAAAAAATTTTAGACAACCATAGGCAAGTCACTAAAAACACACAGGACCCTTTTCAGTTTATCTGAAGCCTTTATGCTTCCCATTAAGTGCCATGAGCATGTCTTGATTTTGTCCCTGCATGTACAATCAAAAGAAGATTTATTTCTTACCTATAAAATAAAAATAGAAAACACATCCCCTATGATTTTAAAAGCATTCATATTTTTATTATTTTAACCATTATGACAATTTTTTTTCCTCATCAGTTTAAGTTACTTCTAAAATATATTCTACACCTATTTATCATTTTCCAGCTAGACTTTGGTAGGTGTTTATATTTTAACAGGTTATTTTATGAGCTGTTAAAATAGAGTATTGATTTAATTGTGTGCAGGTGCCAAAAACTCCACAGTCCCAGAGTCGAGTGCAGTTTTTATTCACTTGATTTACTGTGACTAAACTTAAACTGAAGCTTTATTCTCAGTGAAATTTGTATAATTCTACACCCAAAATTATATTAATTAAAACTTTTCAAAGTGAAGCCGTAGTGCACACACACACACACACACACACACATACATACACACACATCCTTGTACTTCTGTCTTTGTGAGTCATTGTTGTCATAATAAGAGACAACAGGTGAGACGTCATGTGATGAATTAGTCCTGTAACAATCTTCAAGTCTTCAAACATTTGATGACCCGCCCCGCCACTATGTGTAGAGTGGGCGGGCTCAGTGCTATGGGCTCATTTTGATCAGTGGCCTGATATGCCTACTGTGGTCAGGGCTACTTTCAACTAACCCCCTAACCTAAACCCAACTCTAACCCCAACCTGAAAATCCAAGTCATAACCCTCAAATAGGTCTTTGAAGCTGTGAGGACCAGACAAACGTCCTCACTTCCCAAAAATATCACAACTTTACCAGTAGAATAACTATTTTGGTACTCAGTATTAAGCATATACAAGGACACACACACACTCACACACACACACACACACACACACACACGCATACGCATGCGCAAACTCACGTCAGCTGAGTAATTTATTTTAAGACTACCAGTCTAAGAATGCCATTTAGTAAAGATGGCAGTAGGTAATAAATCCTCATCAAGTCTGGAACATCCTGTTAACTTCTTCTCTCCTCCTGACAGCTTTTTAATAAGCTGTGTGTGGTCCTGTATGTGTACTTGACATTTACTAGCCGATGTTATCCCTCCCTGTCCGTCAGTGCACATTATGCATATTCAACCAAAACCGAAGCGAAGCCTTACAATATCCTATAACCACGTCAATTGTCCTTTTGGAGGACTAGGGGAATTGGGCTCGCCTGTTTGTTTGCTGTAATTGATTTCTTTTCAGCTGTGCAAATTAGTTTCTTATTTCTTTGAAAGTTATTTATATGGTAATGGTGGGAGGTTGTGACTATATTATTTGAGTTATTCTCACTTCTTTCTAAAGTCACCACCTCTTGGGGAAACTCCCTTTGTTGCCATTTGCTGTTTTGCTGATGCTGTCAGCAAAAATTAATTGGTGTCCATTTTAACTTCCCTCGAGCTTTAATTTCTGTGAGCATGGATATACCCAGGCCTAATTAGGTAGTGTAAATAACATTTGCTCTATAATTGCTTCAATAAAGATTTATCACCAGCTCTTCATTGTCCTTATGTCAAGTTATTGCAAAACTAGCCAGACGAGACAGGGAAGGAGGCAAGGCAAAGGGCAGAGGGTTGAATGTTGAATGTTGCCTGTTTGCGTTCTGTGCCTGTGCATTATATTATTGTGCTGCGTTAGCTGGGAAAATTTTAAATCAAAGAATAAAAATTAATTCACACTAGCCATTTTCACCATTTTATTCACATACATTTTTAAAACATTGTTATAATAGCTTTTAAAATATTGTAAACATATAATAACACCTTACAGATTAAAACGTAAAACATTTTGCACACATAGAAACACCGATCAGCCGTAACATTGAATAACACGTGAATAACACTGGGGATCATTCATCATGGAAAATCTATAAGGTATATAAGGTAACAAGTTAACTTTTTTTTTTTTTTTTTTAAGTTGGTTCAGGGAAAATGGGCAAACATTAAGATTTGAGCAAGTACAGATTCAAGTTGTCATGGCTGGAAGACTAGATCAGAGTATCTCTACAATCCTGTGGGGTGTTCCTAGTCTGCAGTGGTCACCATATGCACTATCGGTGGAAGGAAAGCCAGCAGGGGCAGTGAGGTGCTTTGGGCAGTGTTTTTCTTGGAAACGTGGGTCCTGCCATCATTTAGATGTTGCTTTAACACATAGCACCTACCTAAGCATGATTGCAGATCATGTACAGCCTTTGATGTTAACAACATTCCCTGATGGCTGTGGCCTTGATCAAAGATGGTCCAAGAGTGCTTTGAGAGACACAAAACTCAGTTTCCCAAAAACCAAATTCCCCAGATCTTAATTCAGATGAGCATCTGCGGGACAGGATGGACAGTCAAGTCCAATCCATAGAGGCCTTACCTCGCTTACTGGAAATGGTTTGCTGCTGACATCTTGGTGCCAGATACCACAGCACACCTTTGGGGTCTAATAGAATCCATGTCTCAAAGGGTCAGCGCAGCAAAAGGGGAGCCAGCACAGTTATTAGGTAGGTGGTCATCACGTCATGCCTGACTGGTTTATACTGTAGTCCATAGCTGAATATGCAGGCTTTCACATAAAAAGCCAGAATTTTACTCACCCACAGTGACAACTGAAAAATAAAGGCACATATATCAAGTTGCTCATCACAATCTGACCATGTTAGATTACTTATGCTAACATTAGGATAGTCCTAGACTCTGTGTCTTTGGTGTGTGAACGTACGCGTTTCCTCATTCCTACTTCCTAGTTTTGCAATAAGCATTGTTTCAATGTGTCCAACTTGTGTGTTGAAAGTCAAAGACTAACATTTATTGTGTATATATTTAATGCTCGATTCAAAAATGATGTCAGTTATCTTCTGATCTCGTTATATGTTACTTGCATTTCATAACTGTCAACTGTCATTGTTCATAACTTAATAATACAATAAACATTACAGAAAGAAATAAGGCCAGGCCCTTTGACAGTACAGTTTACAGTACTGCATTTGCAGAAATGTGCTTAGAAAGAGCGATTTGGTCAGCCATATTGATCAGATTTCGGAAAACAATTAGTGATCAAGTTCCACTGTTCTTGAGGGACCTTGGAACAATCAGCTTGCCACCATCACTAAAAGCTGCTGCTGCTTGCCTATTCATCTATTTCCCATGTATGATCCAAATAAACACGACAGCACTAATTCTGCCAAGTGGATCTGGGGCTTTCACCTCCTTTCATTACCTCTGTTCCTTTCCTGTATTAATAGCTCCTCAGGAGAGCCAGAGAGGTCTGTATGTCAGGTTTTATCTCCAGAGAGGAACTAGGAGAAACTAAATGAAGCCTGAACTTGAGAACCGCCCCGTCCAAGTTTCTCAAGGGGATACTCCAAGCACATTAAGGGAAGCATCAGTAATGTGCAAAACAAATGGAGGCTTGTGAAAACCCCTGAAGACATCCCTCCACCAGCCACAGTGAGCTGTTGCCATAAATCTAAGGACCCTTGTGCACACCGTTGTGTCCAAACTGGGTGAGGAACTCTGCTGTTTCAGGTTTCTTCTACATGGTTACAATCTTTTTATTTATCTTCAAGCTTGATTCCCAAACAAACAGCAGGTTGTTCATTGTGTCTTTGCCAAAGTCTTTTTATTCTTGATGAGCTGAACAGGTAAAGAGTGACTTTATTTATCTTTATCGAGAACAATTACCCTGCTGCTGCCCAGAGGATTTGTACTGCACTCGGTTAGAGTCAGTTTGGAACTACATGATTTGGATAAAGACTAATGGGATGTAAGTAACACAGAGGAGCAACAGATTATCCTAATAAAGATGTATCATGGCTGAGAACAAAGCACTCTAGAAAATAATCTGACCGCAGAGGCTTGCGGATTGCCTGTGAAAGTAAAGCTGGGCGTTCTAAACTAAACTCACAAAAATGATTTTTGACCACAACTCTGCAGTCCAGCAACTTTATTTTACCTGCAACATCAGTATCTAAAGTGTATGATATAAAGATTATCATTGAACTCTTAAAGCCTTACCTGTAAGAACTTTTATATATAATTTTATCAAAAAAAGAAAAGAAATTAATTGGAATCAGGCTGATAAAACAGCCAAGAACACCAAGAACAGACATTTCATCTGGAAAGGCAAGTTATAATAATAACAATAGAATATAGAACAACAGGCTGAATAGGTGTCAGGTTAACACATTAACAGTTATTCAGCTACACAACAGCATAAAGAACATACGTTGGAGGCTGGAAAGGCAGAATTAACACAACAAGCTTGCGACTCCAACAAGCTAATTAATGGTTAGCAAGTTTACCAAAATGTGAACAGGATTTTTTTGGGGGGGGCATTTGTTTTATTCAGTAATGTTTAAATCAATTTTCAGTGGTACAGGAGTAGCACTTACTGGTAGTTGTCACACGCCTTGAGCACCCTCTCGCTGCTGTAGGTAATATTTACTCCTTGGTTATGTCAGTCAGTGTGAATTAACATATTTTAATATATATAAATCACACCTGAGTATAAGTCGCAGGGCCAGCCAAATTATGAAAAAAAAAATACGACATAGCCCAGAAAATACGGAAATCAGAAAAAAACTTTGAACTGCACTGATGTGTTGTGCATAAATGTCTTCTTGGTATTCACTGTCATGTGATGTTGCCTGTTGTCTGTCAGGGCCTCCAGTATTGATTTTGGATGGTAAATGTAAGTCTGACGCATCTCTGTATCAGTATTCCCACAACCAAGGAGATGACTGTGATGATGTATGACTTGGGTGGACACTGTGAGCCTCTGCTGTGACGAGTAAAAATCACAAGACATCAGTGTAATTTGCAATAACTGGCCTCTGCACCAAACTGCAAGGTTATACAGAATTTACATGCTGTGGTTTTAATTGCATCACCATCCATCACAAATTTCTGCAGGGCATGCGTCCACCAAGACCAGAAAAACAGTCCAGCAGCTGTAAAAACTTTGCGTTCAGCACAAACTTTACAATTCTAGTCGAAATAAAAATTAACTTTAATTTTAAAAATCCAAATGCAAACATGGACTGCCTAATGCTGCATTTCACAGCAAGGCAACAATCTCAATCTGCACAAAGTAAGTTGGAATATCTGGAATATATATTTATTTAAAATTTAATTTTTTTTTTTAATTTAGTGAAATTTGAAACCATATGGTATTTATTATACGATTGTTTCCTGGTGCTCCAGTACTATTTGTCAGCCTGGTGAAGGTGCTGGAGTTATTTGCAGCTTGCGCGTGTGCTGCAACGTCTCCTGCTTCCCCTCTAGCTGTTGCTTATTTCAAACGGTCAGACTAGCTTGCCTGGCCTCATTTGCTGGTTAATTGCATTTTGTCGTTGAGCTAAAGACCTGTCATCTGTTTTGGGGGTTTCATTTATCTTACGGGTAACCAACAGAGGGGGGTTAAAGTACCTGAACAAGGCAAATCAGCTTTTTCTTTGAATTACTCTCATTTGTCTTTTAAAAATGATTGAAGATTCAAACTATACGTCATGCCCCGTGACTACACAGGATTCAGTTTGGGGAATTAACAATGTTGTATTCATCAGGAAAATGATAATATCTACAAAAAGGCATGCCTCTGAGTTTGGGAATTCCATCAAATTGCGATCAGCACATAAATAATCCTTTGATTTGAAACTGTGGGTTCATTAATAGTCATCTTATAAAACAAGTACAGCATTAAAATAAATTCTGCATCCCAGAATATTGTTTTGCAATTTTCCTTCAAGGTAGTGTATATTCCCACTGCGAATGGTGTCCCCATTCTTTGTAATTATGCAAATGACACATTAATGAGGTGTAATTGTGAATTCATAAAACAGCGGGGATAAACTATAAAGACGCTATGTCTTAATAGGGGTAGTGGGAGGCTTCATCGTTGAGGGGTTGGATATACTAATTGTTTACCCACCACTGCTACGTTAAGTGGCACATATTCATTTTAGGGGCACGAAGCCTAGTTATGCATGTTCATACTACTTAATGAAAGCGGTTGAGTGTTTATCATGCAGGGAGCCCTTAGTGCACAAACTAAACATTTTAAGATATGGAGGTACGATAAAACAGCTCAGAGCAAATCACAAATGTTATGAATTCAATGTAGTGTAGCCGGTGCACTACAATGTTTCTTCGATTGCTGTGATTCATTGTGCTAAGTCTGCAGTACCATAACCAGAGCAATCTGTTTTGGTTGGAAACGTCTCCTTCATTGTTTTGAACAATCTTTTCGAACACTGTGTGCATACATGGCTAATTGACTGAATGTAGTTATCTGTCATAATCACTTTTATGGAGTGTCATTAACTATATTGTTAAGATCTCTGATCCACACTGGAGGCAGGACTAGATGTAGACCAGTGACACAGACTAAACTTTGATTTGACCTAAATTCAACAATATTGTTACAAAAGCAAAATTCTGGCTCTACATAATTAAACAAAAGGAATAATGGAGACTAGTTACATAAAAGCAATGTGATTGAAAAAGCAAAGAACACATATATGCAAGAAAAGGTGGGAAAACTACAGATACAGGAAACTACAGGATAACAGGCTGAGAGATGTGAAGGAACGGATTGAGATGAGACACAGGAAAAAAGCATCTAGACAGAGACACTGAAGAACAACTAACAATCAGACACAGGTAGTGCAGAATCACAGCTTAGGTACACATGTGCTGTGGATTGGCAGCCCCCTGGGTGGAAATACTTTACAAACTGAAACAGGGAGGAAAGAAAGAAAGGAAAATAAGTGGAGCGTGTGTGGGCACAACCAGCACCTGCTCACTTTGTGTAAAAACCACTCTTTGTTACACAAAAAGCCATCAGGTCCATAATGAGGAAGTCTGTGGGTTCCTGCTTCATTTATATTTATACTCTAAATGTACTTTTGAAACAAGTTTATTCTTCATTTAAAGTAACTGTGCCACTCTCTGCAAACTAATAGTGTGTTTTAGCCTTTTGTAATGAAGATAATTTACAGGATCATTTCTGTAACAAGTTTTATTTCAGCAATGCAATGGAGGTGGTATCGGTACAAGAGTTTTTAAGTGTTATTTTTGGACATTTTGAGCCCTTATTGCGTAGAGAAATTGGAGAAAGAGAGCAGAAACATGCGAGAAGTGGAAGGGGGACTTCAAATATGCTGAGCCATTTAAATCCAGATAATCTACAGCGAGGAGTATAACCTTCACTCAACTGATATAATTTGCATTTTTACCCATAATTAAAGAAATTAAAGAAAATGAACATCTGAAACTTGAAAATAATTCAAGAAAAGACTTTTTTAGACAGAGCCCACTTATCTGCTTTCTTCTGCTGTTATTGCTATGGTAAGCTATTGACATACCACCAATTTTTTTGATAGATATAATGACAATGACCTTGACCTTGACATGATAATGAATGATAATGACCTATGGGTCTATATGATGTCAATAAAATCTCCAATCTGTCTGAAAACTGAACTCTAGCTGAAATGGTTATTTGCCTTTTACAGAAAAATTATGCTAATTTGAATTTGAGGCTTTCAATGAGTTCAACCTGATGTGAGACTAACATCACATATTCGAGGCCGTTAAATAAAGCAGTCAAAGAACTGTTGAGTTGTTTAGTAACGACTGTCATTTCAATCTCCTTACTTTGCTGTTTCCTACAAACCTTCAGAGTATTGAGCGATATGTATAAAGCTGACCCCACCATGGCCAGTTGGATTCTGTTCAGCTCCCAAATTGTTTTTGCAGCGCCCCCCTTTTGGATGCAAAATTATTTTCATGCCCCTCTCCTGCTCTCACTCCCTTTGCAAAAATACAAAGGTTCACTATAATTGTAATATTCTCAGAATAACTCAGAGACAACAACAACATAATCGACAAGAAACATCTACAACAAACAGCTCTCCCCTAACATGTGCTCTTTTGTAACTAAATATTATGCAATAATAATATTTAGTGTTTTTAAGGTGGCCGGAAGTAAAATTACCACCATAACACCGAGAGGTAGTGTTTTCCAGTTTGAAAACCCCTATGGCATGCTGGCTGTGAACTCAAATGATGGTGAAGGAGCCCCAGCTCCATTATATCATTTCATGTACAATATTGATGGTTCATTACATCTGCATATCAAACTACATAACAAAACAGACAAAATTCCATTTACAAATAAATAAACACAAGGAAA
The DNA here is from genome assembly GCA_015343265.1 of Pao palembangensis. Lineage (NCBI taxonomy): Eukaryota > Metazoa > Chordata > Actinopteri > Tetraodontiformes > Tetraodontidae > Pao > Pao palembangensis. The sequence continues at coordinate 2,807,849 of CM027081.1, forward strand.
GTTACAGCTCACAGGATAAGAATGCAGATTGCTGATCACCATGTTCCCTTAATTCTTCTGAGCATTCTTTTCAGCCTTACAACTGTGAAAATATACAATAAAATAAGTTTTTGCGCTAATGTTTTACTTGCACTCGCAGGGAATGTGCTCTGTGTCTGACTGAGCATGTTGGGAAATTCTTCTGGATCCATTGGTTCTTGTTTGTGGTGTCAGGGTAAAACAGAAAAACCAAGAAAACACATTTTAAAATTGCCATCAGAAAATATGGCAGAGAAAGAAACCACAACTGTCACTACAGGAATGTGTTAACGACTGGCGGAGACAGCACGCGTTTGTATTCAAGACACATACCGATGTCTTGGAATCAACTGCACATGTCACAGCTTTAATTACTTTGAGCACCAAATCGATGGGGGTTGATTAATAAGACAGGGGCCGGTGTGAAGGTGGAGGCAGGTTACTGAAACAACAGAGCCTTCTTAAAGAAAAAAAACATGATTGCATGAATTATTCACGAGGCCTCATTTCTGTGCAATCATGTGTTTTGTTATTATTTAATAAAATGAGAATAAAACTAAAAAAAAAATGCAGCGTAGAAAAACTTTCCCTCACTTGAGACCTAAAGGAAATGAAAATATTTCTTTCTGACCTCAGCATCTATATTTTGTATTGAGATGGATGGAGTGATACAAAAGATTTTTATCTATAGTCACAGTGAATATTTTATATCTCATTTTATTTGTCTCTTTTTTATCTAAAGAAGTGATTGCCATTCTGTCTGATTCATTCACAACTTAATGTTTTTTTATTATTATAATCAACAAGAAAACACTTAAGTGATACAATTTGGGGCTTACAGAAGACTGAATTTTATAATTGGTGCCGATTTAAATAATTAATAAAGACGAAAAAGAGATGACGAAAACTAAAATCAAAGAGTCAATGCTTTCAATGCCTCCAAACAACCTTTATTCCTATTGAACAAAGCAACATTAGGGGTGCTACATATGCACGAGTCTAATATACAAGAAAATATACAGACATGACAAAAGGGGTGGGTGCCAGAAGTGTATCCATTTGGTAGCCATTTGTCAGAATAAGCAAAGACAGGGTATCATTAAATCACAGATCACACCTTCCAGTAAGATTCCTGATCTGGATGTATCAGAGAGCTACGGCACAAAGCTGTGTTAAATCAAGGTGATGCAACTGTAGCACCCATCACCATCCATCCTACACACCTTATGGTGGAAAAGTCAAAGACGCCTGTTCATCCTTGTGCATGTGTCTCAGCTAACCCAGCGGAGCATGTTGTGTTCCTGTTCCTTCAGGTGGAGAACATCAGGCATGTCCACACTGGCTGTTTATTCATCCCTCTCTTCTGTGTGTCTGCAGTCAGGAAGAACTTCCTCCTCAGCGTTCGATTTAGAAAACACTTTCAAGGTGACGAACCACTGCACACTTAAATCTTTGCAGTGGAAATGTACCTGTCCACCATAAAAATGCATAACTATATCAACAGATAGTGCTACAATTTCACTTTCCCAGATAATCTGACTCTTGCCATCATTATCAATTCCTCCTATATTTTATTATTAAGAGATAAACAATCATTTCTGCAGTAAAAACCTCAAATTAAAGGTAATTTTAATGCCTTCGCTGGAAGTGACACCGCAGTGAGGGTTATTTAAAATGACTAATTTCTTCTAAAAATCCTAAACTGAGCAGCAGCAGGTTGGAGGTCCTGTGCAGAAATGGACCAAGGCTTTCAGGTGGAAAGCGAATGGACATGTCTTGTAAGTTCAGCCGAATCCATGATAAGCAACATTAAAGCGCCATTAGACTTGCAAATTGGAGTAGACAGTTAGGAGTTCAATTGCTTTGTGTCCAGTTAATATGTTTGAATAGAACCCTCTATCTCTCTGAGTCTCTCTGTCTCTCTCAGTGTATTTAAATGTGGGTGTTTTGTGACATTAAGGCGAATCAGAATCTGTCTTTATTTAATGGTGCAGACCTTTTTTGGTCAACCCAGAATGTCATCAAAATGAATTTCAACAGCTACTTGTTGGGCTTTCTCTGTCAGGACTTTGCAAAGTCTAATTTCAAGTGCTTCGTACTGTGATAGATAGAAATAGACAATTCCCCTACAGATTGCCTGTTAATCACTTTGGCATTTTTCTCCCAATGTGCCAAATATTTCTCGGTGCTCAGAATTTTCATTTGCATGCTAATGAAGGTGAAGGGCATAAGCCACTAATTGCAATCCAGTAAAGGCCTGCCTAATGGTCCACTAAAGACATAGCATGGTTGAGCCCATAATTCCATTATGCAAATGCAGAGTCAGGACTGGAGAAGCCACATTCATTGCTAAACATGACCGGCTCTGCCTTACATTTGCCTTTACATAAAAAAAAAAATAAAATAAAAAAAAAATATATATATATATATATATATATATAATATATATATATATATATATATATATATATCCTTATATCCTTATATATATCCTTCAATCCTTCATCCTCTCTACAATAGCTGCTATCAATAACATAAAATAGATTCCACTGTTTTTAGCTATATGTTTTATTTGTTTTCACCCACTGTACTGTGTTTTTAACCATTGTATTTGTGTGGGGTTGTCTTTAATACCCAAATATGTGTTTTTAAATCAAAAGTTTTGACAAAAGACGAATTTCTGTTTTTATCTGGAACAGACAATAAAGTTATCTATCTATCTATCTATCTATCTATCTATCTATCTATCTATCTATCTATCTATCTATCTATCTATCTATCTATCTATCTATCTATTTTTTTTTTTTTTTTAAAGCCTAGTTCCTAGTTATTAATGACAGCACATCCTGTAATGGCATATGTCTGCTAGTTAGGTCTTTATTATACAGTATATATATATATATATATATATATATATATATATATATATATTGCCCGGGACTTGCAAAAAAACATGGTGATGGTGAACCAACCAGATATCGTGGTGGATAAAGGGCAGAGGAAAGATGGATGTGGCAATACCAAGTGACGGCAACATCAGGCGGAAGGAACACGAGAAACTTGAGAAATACCAAGGGCTCAGAGAGGAGCTGGAGAAGGCTTGGAAGGTGAAGGTGACAGTAGTGCCCGTGGTGATTGGAGCACTCGGGGCAGTGACCCCCAACCTGGAGGAGTGGCTACAGCAGATCCCTGGAACAACATCGGACATCTCAGTCCAGTTTTTTGTCTTTTGCAGACTTTGGCTTTGGCTCTGGTCAAACATGAATGGACGGTGCAAGTGCATATCTCGTTATTCAGTCACAGTGTCACATTTAATGATGTTCTGTGTTAAATTCACATTTATTCAAAATGAACATTTCTCTGTTTTAAATGCAAGAGAAAATTACAAAAGAAGAAGGAAAAGTCTAGTTTGTGATAAGTAATGTAAATTTCATGTAAATCTGCTCATTTTGCACAGCTAATAGTGACTTGCAGTTGAGGAAGTTAGGCAAAATAAGATTTGGTTAATCCACTCATGCTTCCCACCCACGTGGCTGAGTTTTTAGCTCAGCAGCTTTGAGGAATTTTCACAGCCATTTACCATGTGATTTTCAGATTGATCCCACCATTGCAAGGACACGGTATTGTTGCTGGCAACTAAGGTAAATGACTCATTCAGGCTGTCTTTGCCATCCTGGAAAGTCAGATAAGATCACCGAATGCTTCAATTATAAAGAGGCTTTAGGGTGCAGAAGGTGCCAGCTTTGTTGGATTAATTTTAAAGCTTCGGCAATTTGCACTTGTAATTGGTAATGAAGGAGCTATTTGCTTGCACTTTTCAGGGTCTTGTTTTCACCTCCTATAATTTTATTAGGGCTATCTGCAAATGTGTTGGAGATGAGGTGCCAGAATAGGCAGACGTCCTGGATTTCACTGAAAGGGATGAGGGAGCATTCAGACTTTATACATGCTTCAGCCCCCTGGAATCTACCACCTCCCTGCATGTATGTATAAAGACAGGTTACTGGACATTCACAAAAGACAGAAATAACAAAAGCACCTTCCCCTGAGCATTCAGGCTGTGGTGAGGAGGTGGTGAAGGATCCATCAGCCTACAATCAGAGCTTCTCTCTGGTTACACAGCAGGACAAAACTCCATTCAGTTTGTTTTACAATCTCAAAACCAAAAATATATTTTAGGAATTCCAAGTACTAAAATAAATTCTCATTTCTTTCTGCATAAGTGTTTATTTGTGTATAATTTACAATTATATGACTGCTGATGCTCTGATCCAAGGAGGATTGAGACAGTCATAGTAAAGAGACTCAATACAAAACAGGAACAATCAAACGCAGCATCTGAACAATTTTCGTGGTAGAATCCGCTGGTAACTTGCGTGAGAGGGTTTTAAGAATACTAGTAGCTCCTGACTGTCAATACCCCTTGTCATAATAATGAAGTTGCCTACTACTAGCACATTTCTTCCTTTTTGAAATAAAAAAAAACAATAACAACACTCTGACGGTCTGTGTAACACAGCACCTGTCCAGGTTCTGTCGTCACAATTGCCTCACCAGCTTTTACTTCCATGATCCAACAGCTATAGTAGGGGTGGACAATTATTTTGCCTGAAGGGCCACATTGGGTTTTAGATCTTGATTTGACAGGCCGGCCAGGTGTTTACAGTCGGGAAACTAACCCCCCAAATGAGGATCAGAGGTTAACTAAAAAAAATGTGCTTGACGTACTGTTGACAGAGAAAATATTTAAAAGAGCCTGTTAATTGGTCCAATTAGAGATGGATGATGAAGCACCAAATGATGTTTGGCCCCGCCTTCTTGAGAGGACATGTTAGCATGCTAGGGGAAGGGCGGGGGGGCTGAACCAAGCGGACAACCCTCTTAATTTGGCATTTGGAGAAATTATTGTGAAGCCTCTGTGGGCCGGAGTAAAAAGTTCATCGGGCCACATGTAGCTCCCGGTCCTTAGTTTGCCCACTTCTGACCTATAGGGTTATAATATCACGTTTACCCGACTTCCTCTTTTTGTGTAAATAATGCAGTAATTTGCTTTGTTGATTTTCACAAATATACAAATTAAGAGACTTGTCAGGAAATCGAGTCAAAGAAAAGCAGAAGCCTAAGCTTGCTTTTCTATGGAGTGTTTTGTGTATTACTGACAGTATCCAACAATGATATGGAAAATATGTACTTAGAAAACTGAAAATGTCATCTTTCAAACCAATAAATATCACATAGCCATTAAATGTTATAAATCATTTAATTAAATTCAGCAGTTTGGTCTGTAGGGTGCTGAGCTTCGGAGGGTTCTTGGTTCAAGCACCAGACGTGGACAAAAGTTGGAATATGTGCTGGTGGCAGAAGGAAGTGCCAGGACACCTTTAGAGCACTGCTAGCTACCCTTTGAGCAAGGTATCGAACCTCCTTATGTTCAGTTAGGGCCCTGGGATAAACAGACGACTCATCCAGGGATGTACCCTGCCTTCAGCGGAATGCAGCTGGGACAGACTGCATCACCCTCCCCGTGACCTCGCCAAGGAAAAGCCAATCTAGGAAAAAAAAAAAAAAAAATCTAATTTAATCTCTGCATTACAATCAAAATTGTCTCCAGGTGCTTTACAGAAACCCAGGGCCTGACCTCCAACAAGCAACAGTGGTGCAGGGAAAACTCACTTTTAACAGGATGAAACCTTGAGCAGGACCAGGCTCACATGGGGGGACAATAATAATAATTAAATAAATGTCTAATCTTGGCCATTAAGCTAAAACTTTTAGAAATGATTAAAAACAACAAAAATAAATGTGTACAGATAAATTTAGATTAAAATATTCAAGTATAAAATAACAGGCAGCCAGAGCTAATCTATCAGAGCTAATGTTCCTGTGTTTTCAGGAGCACGTGCTGCCCGTGTTGTGTATGCTCAGGAAGTGGCTCTGTGCTCCGTGGCACATACACAGATAGTGTTTCTGAGGGTAGCTGACACCGATAAAACCTGCAGCAACTTCAAATGTAAATTTTAAAGGGATTTCATGTAATTTTCCAAATACCTCAGTACAGTTTTAAAAGCAATAAACAAGATAAAAACATACAAAAACAAGAAACGTATGTATGTGTAAATATGTATGTAAATATTAGCACCACTCATGTATATTAGAAGAGAAATAATGAACACAATCAGCAAATAAGCACTTAATTTCTCCAATTCTCTGTAGCTCAGGTGTTGCCAGCAGTCACTGGAGCTGCCTGGAAGATAAAACAGGTTCAAGTGTACACTTGAGGGATGTTTTTATTCTTTAACATAATTTTTTTCCATTTCAGAGATGTCATGTGACTTTTGTCAAATAAAACAGGTTGAACTGTCAAGACTGGTTGTTTGCTGTGGTACACGTGTGGTCAGGTGGGTCAGGTGTGCACAGGCATTCACTCCATGCTGATCAGAAATACTCAGACAGCAAATGGTGTCAGCAGCTATTCTCTCATCCACATGTGTGACCATATCATCTTTCTCTACTCAGGTCAGCAGTTCAGACCAGACAAACACTTGTTTCATGTTCAGAATATTTGTGTTGATACCCAGTCTAGTCAGGAGGCGAACGTGCCACATGTGGTTTGGTCAGGGCTTAAATGGTTGCGTCAATGTAGACATTATCCAACCCGACTTTACTGTGCTATCCAGATTCATCTTTAGCGTTGGTCGGCGTTGACAGTTTATTATTTAGAAACAAAACCACAGCTGTCATCAAAAATATGAGGAGTACAAACATAATGCCATGCATTGCACATTAGCTAATACACCAAGCGTAAACTGTGGAAGTAAAGATAAAAATTGTGCTTCTCTAGTTAAAATCCACCAGGGAGAGATTTGTCTCTGAAGCTAAAGTGCAAGACCCTGCACATCTGCTTTGAAAGACAAAAGAAAACAATACAACTTTTCTTTCCAGTCCATATGGCCAATTAAAAAAGAAATCCTTAGTGATTTTCACCTTAATTATTCTTCGACCTCAAATGAAATGAATGAAATCATTTTACCGTAAAGAACTTATGATCAAGGGAAATGTTAAGGGAATTATCACATTTCATTCCTTTATTTCACATCGGTGAGAAAAAAAAAAAAAAACATAGCAAAGTGTTGCTTTATTTTTATTCCATTTCAATTAAATGTATCAGCATTTATTAGTGTGGAAAGCAATAGAACTAGACATTTCAATTTATCCCACGAAGGCCAAATAACATGTTTTTGCCAGACATTTTGAAAAATTAGAGCAAGGAGTAAACCAACTTCTATATTTATTTCTCTTCAAATCCTGCACCTTAAGTGAAATCTCAGTAGAAATGCCGAACCTTCACTAACCATTCAATGAACAGAGTTTGTGTAAATTCCAGTTCAACATAAGTACTTATAATTTTCAGGGTTGTCAGTGTCGTGTTGTTTTATCTATATTTCTGTTGAATTCCTGGTGTGTGTCTTCATGCACACCTGAAAGTGTCCTTGAAATGAAGCTGTTTGAATGAAAGATCCTTGTCATTTAAGGGATAAAAGGGAGAAGAGAGACGGTTAACCTTGGGCTCCTTGAGTCTTTTTGTAATCTAACTTCATGCGCTGCAGGTCTCGACTTAGTTAGTATGAAAAGTTACACCTTGTGCATCGCAATGCCTCTGACTTCAGATGACCCATGCGATCCTTTCTTCATTAGGAGATGGATGGACTAAATTGCACGGGTTCAGGATTTAAATCCTCTTATCTCTGTCTTTCATCATGAAGAGGTGCTTGAGTTAGAAACAGTCTTTATTTAAAGTGTGTGCAGGGGAGTAAACCCTTCCGGCACAGGAGTAGAGGGCTGCTTTGTTTTTTGGGATTTAGTGGGCAAGAGCACCATGAAACCACAAATCCTTTACACGTTTACATAGAGTAGTTTATACTATATTTATGTTTCTTTGTTTCAAAATACGTATTTTTCCCTCTGTAAAAAGGTCAAATCAGTGACACGTGCCTAATTTGTGCTACTAATAAAAAAGAAACAGTGTTGCAAGTGCTGTTTTTACAGACCATTCATTTCCCATTAATGGTAAAATTAAACAATTGTCTTTTATCTTATAAGCGTCAAAGGCAGGCAACTATTAATATACCCTTATATGACATGAAATTATTTGAAGGCATTTTAAGTTGTCAGAACAATGAAGTGTTGTACTTTGCAAAAGAATTTTTCCGTTTCTAATGATTCTACAAAAAAAGTACACAGAAACACCTGTGGAAAAACATGAGAACCCTCACCGTCCCCACACTGGACAGTGAGTCCACAGTTTGAGTATGCTGCTCTACCCAATAGTAAAATAACGTTATAACGTATCCACATTCTCTGTCTAGTCTGGCACACTAGTTCTTGAGTTAATCACAACACATTTTGAGGCAAAATTGTCAAAAACCTACTGTAGTTGAAGTGAAATGACGCTGTTATCTGCTATTTAGCTGCTCTTAACCACCGAGATGAAACGTGATGCTATCTCTTCAGAATAATTAATAGGATTTATTGATTGTCTTCCTGGTGATTGTGATGATACACGTAAAAACAAGCACTATTTCAACCCTAAAACATTTAGCCGTCACCTCTTTGTTATTGTGATTTCCACCCTAGATTACCTCCATCCATCACACCTTGTGTGCCTGATTATAAATCAGGAATCCTGTGGTGGGATAGCAGAGGCTCCATCTGCAGTGTTGCTGCTCCTCAGCAACAGTGCGACTGTTTTTCTTGTCCTCCATCTTGTTTTTGGTCACCTGCTTTTCCTGCTTTGCTTTTGGTCCTCCTTCAGGATCCGGTACCAGGACCAGGTTAAGTCCAGTTTTGTGACCCCATAACTGAAGCTCTACATCATTTTCCACTGCAGGATTGCAGTGACTGGATATCGCTTTATAAATTATTGACTGCAGGTGAAATTTACCTACTTCTGGACACTACACGAAGAGGCAAATCCAGATTGATCAAACAATTAAAGCTAATTTAAGATTACCTATTAAATAACTTTGGTGGTTATAAGTTAACCATTACCAGTGATGGCTGAAAGAGAAAATTAAACAGCCTGAACCCGAGAAAAAAAAATTAACATCATTTGCATATTTACACAGAAACAGCATTCTATGTGGACACATGTGAAAATCAGTAGGGAAAGCATTTAGTATGATTTGTGACAGCTGTCTCAGTAAGTTGTGCAAGATTAGTTTAGCTCAGTTTTTCAACCCCAAATTGTCACCTGAGGTGGAATTAGATGAATTCAATAGTAATCAGTGATTCAATTTCTGACATAATCTCCTCATAAGAATTAGAAGAAAATGTGAGAGTAAAATGCTGGTGACACCTCCTCATGCATTTATGCAACAGATCAAATACTATGGTATTAGAAGTTGACACGTGTGCCGCAAACTCCCCGAAGTCAAAACAGAATATTTGTCTGAGCTAAAAATGAATCTGCAAAGCATCTGTTATTGTTTGATAAGTCCCGCCATGAAGAGATTTAGGTGTGCTCTCCGACTTTGACTTTGGGTGGAGCTGAACTGGTTCTAATAGTACTAAATGTTGAATAGATGTGCACTCGTCCTATAAGCACACATTTATATGATGCTGTATGCGGTTTCACAGCGTAATGGTCGGATGTCAGCTGATTCCCACTCCCTCAGCATGATGACGACTGCTTGAAATGGCCTACTATCTGGGAACGTTATCCTGAAACATAATCAGAGAATATGCACCCCTCTGAAATCCCGTTTTAGTTGATAAGGAACTAAATGGTAAATTTGACTGAACCTATCAACGCGGCTGCAGATACAGAGGGGCCAGTGAGAGTTCAGAGGCAGAGGTTTTTAAACAAGAGCTGGCTGGTAAGGTATGATTGACAAGGCCTCTCTGCCCCCCTTCCCCTGCTTCCATGGTCTCATTGATGGCTTAATGGTGTCAACAGGAGAGATAGGGTCCTGACTCCTTTATCTGGACAAAATCTTAGACCCATCACCTTCTCTGTTTGCAGTAATTGCAAGAGCAGTGTGGACTCTGTGGGTGGGGAAAAAAAGGCAAAGTAAAAGCCAAATCAAAAGGCTCAGCTTCAATCCACTTGACCGAGCGGGTCAACGGAAATAAATGACTTTCCTTTGACCGGCCATGCATCCATCTCTTCAGTGTCACCTCTGTCAAGGACACTGAGATTCACCTCTGCTGCGTTCCTGCTCGGGTGAAATAGGAACAGATTGGTGGTTGAACAAAAAGAAAATAAACACACGACTGCTGCTATGCTCGGTTTAGTTTCCTGTCACTGGGATTTCTGCCGTCACCTTACATCCACACCAACAATAATATTGCCTGACAACAACAAGAACAACAATAAATACTAGATTACCTCATATCTATCTCTGCTTTATTTTATATTTGAATTGGGAAAATTTGGAATTTGAATACTAATAAAAAATATATAACTCAGATATGTTTATGCATGTTTTCCAGACAAAAGTGTGGAGTGAGCACAGAGCAGACCAGCTTTTTCAAATGCAGAAACAAGCACACCTTGTAGATTTTACACCTTGCCTTCATGAATATGCAAAGGAGGGCACATTTGCCACGGTGTGCCAAATACAGGCGGAACAAAATGCAAATGGCACAATGCAATGTGCGTTATCAATCCTGAAAACAGTTGTGGTGGCTATGATAGCAGCTGCAGCCTAATACATTTGAGAAGCACACACACGCTGCTTTTTGGAGAGACGACTCTCGTTATGCATAAGAGAAACTGAGAGGCTGAGTGTTGGGGCTCTATTGCTTCAACTGAAAAACAGAAGAAGATGCTAGTATTGGTACATAACTGGCTAAGCAGATGGCTCTCTGCTTATCATCATTTTATCTCTCATAATTCTTCAGGGGTTTGTACGCCCACTGCAGGCTGTCTCTTCATGAGAAGTAACTACAGGGTCGTCATTTGTAAGCAGTGAATTAGCGGAAACACCTCACAGGAGCTCTAATTACGCACTCAGGTCGCCTGTCCTTGCTGTGTTTCATAGAAGAAGAAAACTAGGAACTTCCACGTAAAGAGCTAACACCATTCACAATACAATTCCATCCTGTTAAGCAACCTGCATGGTTAACTGCGTTGCAGCTGGTGCCAGTGAACTCGGCAACAAATCCGGTTGAAAGGTTTCATGATTTTCCTCTTCTAGCTGGCTGCCACAGAACCTTGTTCTTTTCATTTGTTGCCCAGGTGCCAGATGGAGCCTGTCATCTCTGCTAAACATCATAGCTCTTTCTCTTCTTTCTGGAAGGCAGACCAAGATCTTCTCCGCAAGACTATGTCCAACACACACTGGAAACATTTCTGTCATATGCTGTACTTTCTAAATTTCAGACGGTGGCATATATTTGCATGTGGACAATGTGTCATTCAGATAATTCTCATTGTTTAAGAGCAAACCAGAGGGTTTGCTTATTTAACATAGTTATAATGAACTGATCTGAAAACAATTTTAGTCAGATAGTGAACTGTAGCTAATTAAATATCAGACATATTTATGTATGTTTGAAGCAAACAGACTCAAAAGAAAGACTCCTATCTTTAATATAAATTTTCCTGTCTGCTTATTTTGATGGTTTGTATCTTGTACATTAAAACTGTAGAAATGTGTGATTAAAGCAGACAAAAATATGATTTCCAGATTTTCAGAGAAGATTTTAACTGCTGTGATATTATCACACGGAATGCAAGTTTTGCTTTCTCCTTTATGCTTATTGCTTTACTTTAAGAATCCTTTATCCAAGGTTTCCTGAAGCTTGATTCTGAAAAGATAAAAGAAGAAAATAGGAGGAATGGAAACAATGTCTTTTTTCAATTTGCGCTTGAAGATATTTGCATTGTCTTTGTGCCTCTGCAACATTTCCCCCACTCTAACAACAGAGTAACACAACACTGGAAGTAGCAGATGGTGGTCATATGGTTGAGGTTCCAAAACTCATCTGCTGTCCTACTTCTGTAGAGGTTGGTACTAGAAATCATGCCTTATGTGCACCCTGGCATGAAATGAAATGAGTGAAAAAAGAACAAAATTCACATTTTAAATCCATCAGCTCTATCACGAGAGCAAGTAGATCAGACACAACCTGGCATGTGGCTGAGACAAGTACACCCCATAACGTCCGTGCACGTTCAAGTCTTCATATCAGGAAGACAAGCACTCCCTTAATCTTTCTGCAGATGGCAGAGAAGGACGGAGACAGGCCTTCGCAGAGTGTGCACATGCATGCGACTCTAACCACATGCCGATAACCGAACACAGCGGGTTAAATGTATTTTTAAAAAGCCAGGAATTATAACGATGTGACAGAGATTCCTCCTTTCATGCAGCTGCTATCGGAGAACTCTTACCCGATCGTACTTAAAGCTGCCATCATTCAGTGTAATAGGTGAAACCCAAAGCACTGTGGAGGAAAACAACCTGCCATCCATCACTATTTTACCAACACTTGTATGATTACACAAGCTGTCATTGAGCTGCATCCATCAAAAGTTAAACCGTCGAGGTTGTGGAATAAATCAGAAGACATTAGCAAGGTCTCTTCATTTCTCAGATAATGAAGACAGTTTTATAATCACATTGCATTCACCCTAATATAACACCCCATGGTAAATAAACAATTGCTTTTTATGCACTGACTTACTTGCCTCCTGATGTGCCTGAACTGAGGAAAAAAAAAAAACTTCTCCGTGAGTACACGTCAGTACATTTTGCCACAGTTTTAAAAGTCACTGACGGTGTCTCCGACTGCAGTAAGAAGAGCTGCTGCAGGTGTTTGTCTTTTCCTTTGTGCGTGTCAGCATGTGGGAGGATGTGTATGCGTGCGTGTGTGTGTGTGTGTGTGTGTGTGTGTGTGTGGTGCAGCACACATGTGTAAGTGCATGTCTGTGCTTGAAATATAGCAGCTTTGTCTGGCCCAGCGCAGCAGCGATGTAATTGGCTTTCAGAGGGAAGTAAACAGGACTGTGGCCATGTGGAGGGCAGTGGAAGATTGACCTTCAGGAATGAGAATGAAAGTGGACAGGTTGCCGCTTTGGGCACTCCTCCATGCTAGCTGTGATACGACTGCTGCTGTTACTTTTACTTATATTTCCGTGGTAATGGCGTTGGTGGGGAGTCAGGGAAGGGGTATAAAAACAGACTGCATGCAATTCCATATCTCCATTACTCACACTTTGCAGGGAGGACATCTTCCCGAAGGCTGAATATGTTACTGGTATGGTCCAGGTCATCCATGTTTCTCCCTGTGATAAGGCAGGCTGGGGCCTTTCTTGTCTGCATCACTGGAAGTGTGTTTATTACACATCTGTAGAGGTGAAAGTGGGACACCTGCCGAGCTCTTCTAAAAGGTGTCAGAGGTGACAGTGTTGTTTGAGGTTTCTGTGGGGTTTTTTTTTACCTCCCTAAACTCCGGGAGCGACCTCACGTGTGAGGCTGCTCGCTGGACTAATTGCTCAGCGCATACCATAATGTGGCCCCGCACACTTGTTTGCATGTGCTTTATGTGCATCTGTGTCATAAATCTAAATTGTTGGTAGTGCAAACTGAAATATTTAAACAGCTATGGAGTAGGATTATGCTCTTTTTACCCTAACGCAACACACACACACACACACACACACACACACACACAAATATCAGTACACACAAACACCGTCCCCACTCCATCTCATCTGTTTGTGTATACAATAATAATGAGCGCAAATAATGGGCTTGTGCGTGGTTTGTAGTGGCATACTATGATGGATGCTAGAGAATTTAATTGGGAATAATGAGCTCGTTATTGGGAGCTCATTCCTTAACATGTGCATGCCCACAAATAAGGCCCCCTAAAAACATCTCCAGTGAAACTGAGCCTGGACTAAGGCCACTGTCTAGCCTATTTTCCTTGTCAATATTTGAGATTAAAGTTAAACTGTTGATTAAAAGGGATTTTGGAAACTGACAGATTGAACTTTTTCAAGTTATTTTGACATAAAAGGTCACAATTTGGACAAAAAAAAAATACAATAAAGACTAAATCAATGTGCATGGTTTCATAAAATGCTGAATGATGCTGCTTAAGGTGTAGACTACACTGTTATATGTTCTGCAGGGGTTCCCCATCAGAACTGAACCCGGGAAAGCTCTCTCCATCCAATCCTAGAGAAACAAAGGACATATTTATGGTCTGGTTTTGGCTTTATACCAGTTCTTTTTTGGTTCTTATAAAAGACTGGCAACTCTATCATTCTGCTCCTTTCCCGTCCTGGCTCTTCTCCTTTGATGAATACAATAAGCAGTGAAGTGCAGGCCACTTGATTAACTTTAGCTAAGATGGCCAGCCCTGAACGCTGATGACTTTTTTCCACTCAATCTTAATTAGCAAGAGGAGATGCTTCCGCAGGTTTGATGAAGTCAAAACCGCTCATTTTCCAGCTCAGCGGGGACCTTTTTGCGCTTCTCCCCTTGTATCGACACTCAAGGATAATCATATCGGTGACCTCTCTCTTGGTCGACTACATCTCTCACTCTCGCAAGGGTGCACCAGTCGTTCCTGCCTGAACTGAAAGGGAATCAACATCCTTCAGCCTCATCACTGAAACAGGAAGACAGAATCAATCTGAGCCAATAATTGTGCTGAATTAGAAGGAAGATTAGCTGCCTTTTTGCTCACCACAACTGACAGCTAAAGGCAGATGCCACACATTCTCTTTTGTTCCAGAGCAAATACTTGTTTCTAGATCATTCTATTAATTATAAATTAATAAATATTTCTGTGTAGCAATGTTACTGTACTACAGAGTATAACCTTTAGCCATAGCTGTTAAAACATGGCAGACAACACAATATTCCATAGGGTTTGATGTAAATTGTTTGTCAAATCATGACTGGCAAAGACAAATCATTTAATTAAGTTTCAGGTCCACAAATTTTCAGCACAGTGTATTAATTAATAAATATAGATGGCACCATGCCAGTTCCTCTCATTAATAAAATGTGCCGGTGACAGTTTCTTAATGCGTGCCTACTTTCATATTTTTAATCTATCATGCTTGTACAGTGTTGATTTTCTGCCTTTCCTCCAACCTTGCTGTTTCTGAAAGAGCTGCTCTGTTACCGGTGTCACAGCTGCTTCACATACATATGTATGATGAGTGAATGTCACTGGTTATTTCAGCTTTTTTTATTTCAGTTGATTATTTTCAGCTATGTTTAGAAATTGTGTTACTGAATAAAATTTTAGTTCTCTATCTAGAGGAAGGATAACCAGAAAACAAAATCACCAACCTGGTCAGCCATTCCCTTGCTTCCCCTACTCCACCAGCAAATTCTCATATTTTCCTGTCAACCTTTGCAGATGATGCAATGAAAGAGTGATTCCCATGTGTGATGAAAACATTAACACTGGCTCTGAAGTCGACCTGCACAGCAGACTTACCGAAGGATATCCTTGTCTTATAGATCACAGTGGAGATCGGTCGAACAGTCTCACCACACAATCAGCACCATTGTGAAGTAAAAACCAACACAGGAGCCTAGGAGTAAACCCATCAAAAGCCTTCAGCAAAATAACAACAACATTAACATTTTATTAACCTCAAATCTAGAAAACTAGTCAGAAAAATTAAAACAATTGGAAAAAAAAGGCATTTTTAATAAGGTTGCGCTCCCCCTGCTCCTCCTGCTTACTGACATGGTTGTGGAAGGGTTCTCAAACATCCCAAACACTCTTTGTGTACAGCAGTTCCAATAAAGTGCCAAGATTTCTGATCATTTTGTGGAGTACGTATTGATCTATTTTTTCAATAGCTTCCAGCTTCAGTCTGATGGAGAATCAGAAGGTACCTGCCTGCGTGTTTGTGTCAAAAATGATGCAGAGGACCAGAGGTTGTTTTTTCTCAAAAAAATGTCACCCAGAATTTATTGAAGAAGAATGCATCAGCCAAATGGAATCAGAAGAACAAAAAAGGCATGAGGCAAAAATATAGTTGTGATTCAAAACCCAAGCAGGTCAATCGACTGGAGCAGAAGTCGTCGTCGCCCGCCTCAGGTCTCCAGAGGTGTCCCCAAAATGCTCGGCCAAGACACCTCTCCGGACTTGATATGATGCCTTCTGCCCCCGTCGGCTGCCGACAGCCTGCTTTTTTCTGTACTCCTCAGAGATCTACTGCATAACAAAGCATACAATCAGGTTTGTTTTGTCCTGTCCTGAAACAAATGGTATCTATTTTCCCATCCCTCAAGTACATGGAGCACAAGGGCCCCAGATAACGTGAGGAGGTCCAGCTGACCTGCTAGGAAATCAGAGACAGAACAGAATGGACCAGACTATCTGTATATCGCACACCTTGTTGCTCAAACAGTCTAACGCACACTTTATTATTCAAAGCTTACCAGGAGTTGTCACCTGTTTATCATGATTCAGCAAGCTGTCAGTTGCTCTGACAATGACTTAATAAGAAGTTTATGTTTAAGCAAAGCACACTAGCACATGCTTATGCAGTTACGATGAATACAGTTGATATAAGTACATGGGGAGTCATAAGCTAATTAAATGATTGTTGTGTTTTGGCTCATTTATCCCTGTTGAGCCGCATGTTTGTTTGGATTGAGAGAAGAGATAAATGAGGTTTATTCATCCAACAGAATAATACCTGTACTGTTCCGTACACAAAATCATGCGTCGTGCTATTATCAACTTTTGACTCCTTATTATGTTTTTGTTCTCATATTTTGACTACTGCATATATCATCTTGCCCTGCACTTTTTATTCTGTAATTTCATTATATACATAGTTATAAAACATAGAAAAATGTGTTTCTTAACATGAGTAATATACTGAATCAAAGAAGTAAGCCAGAATGTATCATTACGCACACACATGGCCTAAATTATTAACTAATTAAGGCTGAAGCTTAAGGATGAAGCTTTGGCAATTTAGGGTTGTAACTGTAACATGAAATTTCCTTCTTCAACTGTCAGTGAGACCAATTGGTAAAGCATCTCCCTCCTCTGCACTTATTTCAGAGAAATCTTCCTGTTTTCAGCCTACATGGTTGTGCTTTGCAGAGACATGGCTACTGAAAATTGTGTATAACAGTCCACCTGCTTCCTTTGTGCCACTGACTTTTGCGGAATGCGGAGCTTTAAGCAGTACTTGCAAAATGAATTTGACCTGATGATGATTGTGACAGAGCAGTGCTCTGATTGGCGAAAATGACAAGAGAGGTTTCAAATCCATTTTACCAGTACCAACTAATTCTGATGATAATGTAGGTAGGTTCCCTTTCTAAACGTGTTGAGTGGCAGCATGATGACATGCACCACAGCTTAACTCTCCTACACATTTTAACCATATCAGGCTCACACACTCTGCAATATACAGAAACACACACTCATAAGAATCTAGATGGTCTCAAAGGAATAGCTTGACATTTGTGAAAAATATGCTTTCTTTATAGAGACTTTTTTTTCCCCAGTCAGGTGATGAGATTGGTACCACTCCCATGTGGAATCTGGAGCAGCAGGACAGTGTCTGAGAAAATGGAAAAAAAAAAGGGGAAAATCGTTATAAAATCTTATAAATAACCTTTAGAACGAGATAAAGAAAATGCAGTTGATGTATGAGTTTTTAAAGGAAGTTTAAGTTAAGTCACCCATATACAGGGAGAACATGCAAATGATGGAGAACATCCATGGAGAAACTGCATGGAACTATGGAACAAAAACTATGTGAACACAACACATTCATTTTACATTTAAGTCTGTTTGTAGTTATTAAAGAGTGGTTGTTTTTAAAAAATACAAAACTGATATTAAACACATGTCTAGCAGCTCTCACGTGTCTTTGACAACAACAATGTATATGCATCTGGGGGATTACCATAAATTTGTTTTTGTAGGACTGTATTAGGAATCAAAGAATGTAGAGATTATTAAAATGTGTGGGTGTCAGGGGATTTCTCACATCACTGTAGGCTTCTGTTCTGTTCCTCCCAGAGAAAGCTGTGAAATGTCAGCGAGGCAGAGGAAGCCTGTGTTGAAGAAGTCTGTCTTTTGTCTGCGTAGAGCATAATAAAGGACTAATAAAAGATGAGCCAAGTGGAAGCAAGGCTGATGTCATGCTCGGATGTTGTCTGAAAGGGGAAATGCTACTTTTAATATCTAACATTTTTCTGCTAATCCAGAGATCAAGCACTATTTTATATCGTCAAGAACAAATTACAGATTTATCGACAATTTTAAATATTAATAAAGATGCCATGGAAAGTAGCCCGAGATGCTTGGATGTCCTAAACTGGTCCTAAACTCACTCTTCTAGGGGCTAAATAAAGAAGTGTCCTTAAATCACCTGCTTCTATATATATATATATATATATATATATATATATATATATATATATATAAGTAAGTAAGTTCTGCATTTTTTATTTGCAGTAATAAATGGATTTGTTGTAATAACAAGTGTTTTAATTCTGTAGATTTCATTTAGGTGGTCTGCAACAAATATTTTTAAATTAAATTTGCCATATCATTTTTAACAGACAATAAATTCGAGAGAATTTAAGAAACATCCGTAGAAGAAAAGGTATCCTACGATGATCTGCAGTCACATCAAGTGAAAATGAGCTATGTTAAATATCTAAAGGAAGAAATTCAGAAACATTTATCATCTGTCAGCCTTATGTGGTGGTTTTACCAATTTTTTTTTTTTTTTTTTTTTTTTAATACTTAAAGAAGTGCTTCTGACCATTTCAGTCAGTTCTGAAGGTCTCCCTATTAAAAGTCTATTGTGGGTTCCACAATAGACTTCATCCAACAGTACATTTAAATGTTGGTGAAAGACTCTGGGTCAAAATTGGCCCAAGACCTTTGACTTTCGACCCCCACCCCTTTTACCATAATTATTTGGCAGTATTTGATAAATGTTATCAAATACAAACAACAACAGTCATTCCATTACAGCCTCAGGCAGAACATCACATTTATCATTTTCTACAGTTTTGCTGTGCAGGTATGATACAGTTCTTGAACAACATTGCCTTTAAATGTACTGCAGTGAAGAGAGCAGTCTGCATTCATAAATAATAAAGTCTGTCTGTATTGTGTATCTTCTATTTTAGAAATGATTTTAAGTTCAGAAAGAAATTCCTACAACAAAAAGCATTTTGATGTCTTTTCAAACTGCTCATAAATATCTGTAGGTATCAGTCGCTGCCATTTCGAGTCAATTTTTCTTTTTTTAAATTTTTAACCCTCAGGATTTGACCATAAACTGCAGGGCTTAGCAAATGCATGCACAACAGACAAAAGACAAATCATAGTTATTATTGTTTCTTACTTTTCCAGATTGGGTTTTATGTGGTTGTGGACTGCTGGCTGAAAAGCAAATTTCCCCACAGGAATAATAATAATAACAAGAAAGTTAAAGTTAAGAAGGCACACGAGGGGAGCACACACTGTTTTTGAGTCCGTTACCATTTTCCAGTTCAGGAACTGTTTCCTTCTTCTGGCCTGAGGGGAAACACCTTCAATTAACTCAGTTATTACACATTAAAAATAAAATAACAGAATCACTTGATTTAGAGCTCAGCTCTGAACTGCCGAAGCTCCCGTGCATTTGGATGCACATGCGTATGACACAGCATGCTGGAGGCCTCACACAACACAACTTGTTTAGATAGGTCTCCTGTCGCAGAGGAAAATATTCACGATTACACGGGATATGAAGTAAAGCCTTACAAATTAATCCAGCGAATGTTCATGAATGACATGGGATGAACAATGTGCTTTGCTTCTCTGTTCATTACAAGAGTGTGTAATACAGCATCAGTTGGCGTCTGTGCACAGATGATATGTCATTTTTGACTCTGTCCAAATGCTTTCATTTACAGAGCTTTGTGGGTTTTTCCTTTTTTTCACCTCTTCTTTTTTTCTAGAGGAAGCAGCTTGGAGCTGTCAGGGACGTGTGCTGATAAAAACCTGGGGTGGGGAATGACACCTTGAGAGTGACGGATGAAAAGGAACCAAATTCTCCATGGAACCAACTGTATGGAACTGATACAGACCCCCGCCACTCCCACTCTCCCCTCACAAGCAGACTACTGCATTAACATATTCAAATGAGAGGTCAAGCTTTAGTTGGACACCATATTTGTCTCGCCGAACAAAATAGAAAGAGCAAATTGAGTGACAAAATGAGGTGAAGGAAAGTAAATTTAGTTATTTATTGGAATAAATTATGTTTAATCGCGTGAGTGGACGACAATAAAGGAGAAAGAAAAAAAAGCAAAAAGCGTTGAGGGTTTGGAAAATTGGTGAATTGGTGAAAAGCCCACCTTCTTCATCTAATAAGAGGGCAAAGCGAAAAAGAATGAATTTCTGAGTCCTTTTAGAGTCCCCTGACTGCAAAATTCAGAACCCAAAATGGAAACTCAGTGAAATTCTGATATTCAGCCCTGCTGTGAAGGACAGATGAGTGAACCTTCATCCTTTAATTAGGTGCCAACAGGAGATGCTGTCACAGGTTTACCTGTTGTGAAGGCAGCTGATTAACAAGCTTGGTGTTAAAGGTGAAGGTGAAAGTGGGATAACCTGTGCGTCTGTGCTGAGCTCATGGAGACTCCCAACCAGTCACTTCCAGCTGAAGCTTCTGCTCTCACGTTCCCGGTTATTCCTCAGAGCGAGGGCCCATGCTGTGCAGCAGATTGAAGATACAGCATTTGGAAATCAACTGCTTGGCTTGGTAATTTGGCTAATGGACTAATCTCAGCTAAACCTTTGTAAACGAGGATTTTATGAGGTGACTCCGAGAAAAGGAACATTTCGCCAATGTCATGGATGATAAACATGCAATTGAGCAATCATGTCAAGATGAAAGCTGTAGTACTGCTTTAGGGGAATGGAACACCTCATGCTTATACCTCCCCATGGTAATAATGACTTTATTATCTGGAGAAGCAATTTGAGGTTTAGACCCTCTAAATCACAAAAAACTAGTGGAGTGTTTGTTTCTCTCTCTCTTTGTCTCTATTCTTCAGCCCGGCACGCAAAATGCTCAGTTAATTTTTACAAACTATTTTTTTCTGTACAGTTTAAAGAACCAGCTATCATCTTCTTTGGAAGGACATTTATCATCTACTGTCCCCTGGCCAATAGCTACAACACAGGCAATAATCATGCAGGAAATCTCCATGTAAAAAGGCTGAAAACCTTTACAATGTCAGAGGCTTTCAAATGACTCACATTTGGAGAGAAAAAATCACAAGGTGTGTGAGAATTAACGTCAAAGATAAAAATGTCATCAAGCACTTTGCACAGTGCTCTCCTAAAAATTTAAAAGCTCCTGCTCAGGGTTTATGTCTGTTCCTCTAGGTTGTTTGTCTATTTACTTCATTTTAAAAGTCATTTTCACCTGTCTCTGAAAGGCAAAGGAAGACAAATCTCTTTTGGACATGTTAAAGGATTAAATCTACTTATCGGGGCCAGGAGAGGTGAGGAGAGGGAGGTAATGCTCCACCTGATTTTAATTTGGAGCCTCTGTGCAAAGTTTTGAGCATTGCATCTTTAACATCAGGACTCCACACAAAAGCTTCACAGGGAGGAAAAAGCATTTAATAGCTCCACTTTTTACATTCTCTGACTTTTTACTTTGTCTCATTCAGTAGCTCACAAAGCAATTTCTGCCTATAGAGCAGACTTTGAAGCTACAGTGGCAGAAGACTGAGGTGACAGACAGACAATATGAGGGTTCCAATTAGGACAAACCAACAGTGTGATGTAGGAGGACAGTTCAGTGGGATCTGACACAACATCTCCATAAACACTACTCCAAATGTTTTCACCCTCACTCGCTTTGTCTCTCTCTCTCTCTCTCTCTCACACACACACACACACACACACACACACACACACACACACACACACACCTTGTTTGCCTGCTGACTGTGGCAGATTGCTGATCCATGTCCGGTTTTCCAGTGATGGATCAGTGATTGGCAGGTAAGTGGCTGCTCTGTTGACAACACGTCTATGGGTTCCAAGCCCATACTGCCCTTGTTCTGAAGCTACCTGAGCTGCATACATTTCCATTATCATCAAGGGTACCCAAAGGACTTGACTCTTTTGCTTTCCTGCACAATTAAAATAATTTAAGTGTATAGGATGTAAACTCAATCAGACTTAGAAGTACTGCAGAATTCTTCTTCCCATTGAAGTTCATCAATCTTTAATTATTAGTACTGGTTCATTGTTTCTTCATATTTAGTGCGCAATAGATGAAAAAAAAATTGGGGACAGTATGGTGGAAAAAAGAGGAGGAGCAGTCTGCAGACTGACATGCCGAAAGGAAGGTGCCTGGAGGTGTGTGTGAAGAGGAGTTTGCCCTCCTGCAGATACTCATTGCATGTTGTGAAAGTTTTTTACCTGCAGGTCATGCTCTAATGGCAATTGAAAGGTACCTTCATGCCACTCTGTGCCCTACTATTTGGCTATACAGCTAGTAAGGGGCTATATATCTATTCTGCCCATAAAACACACACACAGACACACACACACACACACACACACCTCCTACTCAGCCTGTCCATTACCCCCTCATTGCGTCGTTCTCTCCTGCAGGACTTTACCTGCAGTGAAGGTTGTTTCCCATCCTTTTTGGACACCGACTGTCTGCAGTGCTTTTTCATCATTTGTTTGCATCATTGAACACTATTTTTTCAACACACGCTGACTCTCTTGCCGCCAGGGTACTTCACAGCGCTCTTATTCACCGTGTCTGGAACTATCTACAGAAAAGTTTCCTCCTCAGACATTTCAGGGTGAAGTTACTCCTGTTAGCATACTACTGATGCTACTATTGTTGCACATAAAACGAATCCCACGTTCTGGGTTCTGTTCCAGGTTGAGCCTAGCGATCACTAAACACACTAGACTAGACTCCAAATATGTTATACAGCATTTCCAATGTAGCTGCACCACTCAGAGAAGTACATTTTAATCACCTGCATACTTTTTATCACTTCACATTATCTACTTAACTTACCCTGACCCATATGACGTTTCCATTTTGAAGAAATCTTCACCTTTTATAATGTTGAATAATATAGTCTATATATACTGTATATATATACAAGTGTAGTTATAGTAAAAATTGTTTTCAGGATTTTATAGTTGGATAGGTATGCGGTGCTGAAAATCTGATTAAGACAATGAAAGGAACAGTTCACGAGCACTCTACTGTAGCTAATACATCTCGTTGCTGCTTTTGTTGAAAATATTCGCCCAGGTGTTTTTTTTTTAAGCTGATGACAATAAAAAAATGTATCTGCGTGTTTTTCAGGGTCAAAAGTTTTGTCACTGATAAATGTAAGTGTACTTCAGTGTATTCCAGCAATTTTGCACTTGTAGACATGTGCGGTGTTGCCCCTGTGCTACGTGTGTGTTATGCATGACTCGACTGTGATGGCGATGGGCAACCCTCCTGTTTTGTAACAGTAGTTGTCATCTGTGAGTTGTGGTGAAAGGACTGTGCTCTGCTGTATGTTACCTGACCAGCACACTCCTAAAACCCTCTCATTTACATTTAGAGTGAATGCCGTACTGTCAGCAAGGATCTGTTCCTGGTAGACAAATCCCCCGCAGCCTCTCTGCCTCCCACCTTTCAGTACAAAGACTAAAACAATCACGGCGAGGCATCACACACGCTAACTGGGCATTACAGTCCTGACCAGAATAAGTGTTTTTCTGCAGGGTGGAATAAAAAAAAAAAATCTTAGCATGTTGAAACTGTAGAATGGATTTAAAAAAAATGATTTTTAAATGACAGCACAAGCACCCTCAAAAAGGCTTTGACTTTGTTTCAGAGACACGCATTTTAATAAGACAAACCCCAAAATGCAAATTGTCATGTCAAAGTCTATTTGGGCATTTTACAGCTCAGATATTATTCTGGGCTCCTTTTTACTGCAAAAATCCAAATAAATGCATTTTTTTCTAGAATATTTATCAGTCATTTTACTTTGAGAGAAATGCTTAGTCCCTATTCAAAACCAGCCATTTTCATTTCAGGACTAACCCTAAGCCTGACCCTTACCTGAGCCCTAACCCTGACCCTAACCTGAGCCCTAACCCTCACCTTTCAGTTAAGGCTCCAAACGCATCCACATCACAACCAGAGCACATGAGTTCAACCAATACTTAAAGATGATAAATGGTGTATTCTATGACCAGTCAGTGACCACTCATCCTTTACCTTTTGTGGCTTCCATAATTATAGTTTTTTAATTTCCCAGTATCTCTGTATTGATGACGGGTGCTTCGTTCTTATTCTTAGACACTAAGAACAAATAGAGAAAGTTATGTTAAACTTGGAAAAAGAACTTCAGATTAAGATGATATAACATAAACAAAAAAACCCAAAACACAACATTTCAATGCTGAATTGGATATATGTGGCCTTAAAATAAAGAAATCAATGATCATAAAGTAGCTGCTACATATTAGGAGTAACTGCAATCAGTTTTACCAGCTGGGTTCTGATGGTGTGTTGTGCAGCTCCTCGGATCCTTTCATCTTTATCCTGGATTTCTAAGCCTGGTGCGTCCTGCTGTTACTCAAGTCTAATCATACCTAAATTCCTCTCATCGCCTTACAAGCCTAGGACCGTTAATGATGATTTAACATCATAACTAATACTACTGTATCAACAAACAAACATCATCAAATTAAAATGAGTCAAAACACAGGAGACATTTCTTGACTGTTTAAAAAGTGCACAGCAGCACAAAGCTGCTCAGATTCGCCCTGAGGTGAGTTTCATAACTTCTCCACCACACTTCATAAGTGGCTAAATATTGCTCCAGTACTTCAGTGGCTTTGCAAAGCTGCTGCAATTTGTCTCTCATGCCAGCTGTGACCAGCAGCCCAGGTCATCAGAGGACCAAATTATATAATGTTTTGTATGTGGCTTACTTCATAATATAACTGTTATAAGTTCTGTTCTACTTTTGCCTTGTAGTAATGTAGCAGAAGACCAAGGATGGTCTGTCTTTACACTAATTATTACATAAAGTGCTAGTATGTGTATTTATTATCAAAGGCATTCCTTTTCTGAAAGGTTATTAATCAAATATCAAGTGTAACTATAAAATCAAATCTGACTGGCACAAATTAATTTACCCCCATCATCTCTGTTGGTCCCATGAGAACAAGTAGAGAAGAAGCACCTTACCAATACAGAGAAGGCTGCTCAATTGGTTTTATTTCCATATTCTCCAATCAAATGAAGAATATTAATGTGAGTCCTGCCAGAAAACAGAAGACAGCTTTTATAGTTATGTTTTTAAAACCAACCAACCATCCAACCAGCTATATTGTCACAAGTACTTTAGACACTGTTGTTCTTCAGGTAAGGCTTGGAGACCAGGCATCAGGTTGTTTGGAGGTAATTTAAGCCATAATTCCATCACTTTGACTCCACCCTATATCTGACACGATCAGGAGTTCATATATGTGCTGACACGCTGTCAACGGACGGGTTCATATGGAATTTTTATTGAACTATTAAAGCTGGAAAGGTCAATACATGAGACAATAACATAATAACATTGACATTTTGTATATACCTTGACTTTATATGTATTGCCTTTGTATATACCTTTAATATACCCTATTAATTGTATAAAATAATATCAATCATATTGAAATTAGAGGTGAGAGGTGGGGTACACTCTGGAAAAATTGCCAGCTCATCAATGGGCCAACACCCCTCAGGACAATTTGAAGTAGCCATTTCACCCATTTCCCAAATGCATGTGTTCGGACTGTGGAAGAGGCCAGTTTACCCAGACAGAACCCACATGGGCTCTGGGAGAACATTCAAACTCCCCACAGGAAAGCCCCTGGCCCCCAGTGGACTTGATGGGAAGGATCCAGGAATTACAGGAATTAGCAAAACTGGACCTGCAACACCCTCCAACATGTTTCGATGGACTTCAATCAACTCTAATTCAGCTTAAAACACATCAATGCAAGATGGTTCATTATAATTTATTTTACTGTTCAAACTGGGGTGAGTAAATATTGCCTTTATAGTAACAGATAATCTACCTAACATGACCTAACGTATGATATATGAAACGCATAATCAGTTAACCAATATGTTACCAGTGTAATACTTGGATCAAAAACCTGTTGTATCATATTTGATGCATCCCCTGCGCCCCTTGGATCATACCATTTGCACTGCAAGTAGTCACAGTGCCTCAGGTGGTATGACCAACATGTTTGCCTTCATTCACATATTTTTAAATAAGTGTTGCATAACTGGAATAAACTTGTGAGTTCTCAAAATTGAGCGTTTAAGTCTGTTTTTACCACTAGACAATGTGTATCATATTTGATAATACATGTCTTTTAGACAAGTCATGTAAGTAAATATTTTTAATTTTTATTTATTTATTTATCTATTTATTTATTTATTTTTTTGCATTTTGTTTTAGGACGTAATAAAGTGGTCAGTTTCATAAATTTGTATTTTTTTTTACTATTTTTATAGGTTTTTGAGGGTTAAGTAATTATTGTTTGGATGTTTTATTATACTCTAAGCAACTCAGCAAAATCATGTCTGTCTAAATGCAGGACTCAAAGTGTATTTTTGCTTTTACAAAGTCAAAAACGATATCATCCATCCTGTTACTGCATGCTTCTAAAACCTGTACATTCCTTTCTTGTAGTCCTTGCATTTCCAAATTCCAATGTCTGTTTTTCAGAGAGTAACCTTTTAAATATCAAATACTTTAATCAGAGCCCCAAAGCAGCAGAATGTAGACTGCTGATACAGATTCTCAGATATTCTGGGCATGTTATTGGGTTGGAAAGAAAAAGTCTGGAAAAAAAATAGGAGTAACAGAAAATGTGAAAATGTACCCAACACACTCGTACACATGCTGTCTAAACTGTATGGAAATTGGAAAAAGTATATTAAAAAAATCATTAGGTTGCTTCCAAATTAATCCCATTAAAATCTTGCAGATATTCAGATGTTCATACACACACACACACGCACACACACACACACACACACACACACACACACACACAAAGTCAGGAATTCAGCACTAATGTCAGCATTTGTTTGATTCTGAGATGATAATAGAGTTAATGCGTTTTGGTAGACTTATTTGTGATGATGCGCAAGCTGCTCTCTCAAAAAGGACATTCTGACTTTAGATTTTAAAAGCACCTTTATGTGTTATACTCATGCTCCATGGATAACTTTTCATGTCAGTCCCTTAAAAAGTGAGCATTTAAAATTAGGGCTCTGTTAATATATGTACTCAGTTATACTCTGATTATTTACTGCTAATGTTCTTTCAACAATAGTGCAATCAGGCATAATAATCCTGCAACAAAAAGGCTTAATTGTGGACTTCTTGAGTTCCTCCATGTTTATTCATCACTATGTGATTATGTGGAAATGCTGTAGCAAACAATTGTTCGAATGTGACCTATACAAGGTTCAACAGAGAAGCGTGGCTTCATGTTAAATAACATTTAACATGAAGTCCTTTATTACCTCTTCCACTTCTGGAGTTTGAAAAGATGAAAAAGGATTAGAGTGAAGTATGTAGGTTTGTAAGATCCTGCTCAGCGACACGGAGTACAAGAACTTTGTATTGTTTTTGGTTTTGCTGTTCCATCTCATGATGTCTTATCTTCTGGCTTCACTCCGTCACGTCCGTCACCTATTTTGTCTTGTCTTAT
This sequence comes from Pao palembangensis, assembly GCA_015343265.1. Lineage (NCBI taxonomy): Eukaryota > Metazoa > Chordata > Actinopteri > Tetraodontiformes > Tetraodontidae > Pao > Pao palembangensis. Next base: position 2,835,662 of record CM027081.1, read on the forward strand.
TTCGCCTTTATTGCGCTGTCTTAGTCTTTCCCCTCACTATTTAAACTGTTCACGTTTTTTATGTCCTCAGAAATCCATCCCTGGTTAGAAGTGTAATACTATACCAAGACGTCCTTCTGTCTCCTTCCTTTTTCATTCTGCACTAAAGTGGTTCAACGCATACATCACTGACTGCCAACAATTTATCTGTGGGAGCACAAACCCCACTGCACTGAAGTTTCACTGGGTGTCCCTCATGGGGTCAGTCTTGGGTCCACTCCTTTTCACCATCTACCTCCTCCCCCTTGGCACCATCTTGCACCACCATAGCGTTTCATTCCTATGCTGACGATCCATAGTTCCACTCCCTCCCACCTCCTTTATCTCCTGCCTGCACAACATCCAGAACTGGATGACCAAAGATTTTCTCAAACTCAGCGGCAATAAAACCGAGGCCCTGCTCATGGGCTCCAAATTCACTCCCTCCAACCTCCATAACACGCCTGCTTTACCCATCATCACTGACAGAATCCCTGTTCCCTTCACACAGGAGCCTCGGCGTCATCATGGTTAGCACCCTCTTATTTGCACCCCACATCCAACCACCACTGGACTGCTTTCTTCCACTTTCGTAACATCTGCAGACTGCCCATCACTGACCCAATCCAGCATTGAAGTCCTGGTCCACACAGTTGTCACCTCCCGTATTGATTAGTGCGACGCCCTCCTCACCAGACTCCCCACCAAATTTATCAATAGGCTACATCTTATTCAAAACTCGGCCGCATGCATCATCCACCCACGCCAAGTCACCTACCCTGTCTTGCACCCACAGTAAAACATCTGACCATCACACCCATTCTTATCTACCTCCACTGGCTCCCGGGACATTTCCGCATCCAATACAAAAAACTTCCTTATCACCTACTTGGTGAGAGACGCCAACTGGCTCCTACCTACATCTCCGAACTCCTACAGGAGCACAGCCTCACCCGTCCCCTCTGCTCTACATCCGCTGGACCACTTTCCACCCCCACACCACGCCTTAGCACCATGGGTGCTCGAGCCTTCAGCTGCTCAGCTCCCAGACTCTGAACTCCCTCCCACTACACATAAAACAGTCAGACTCCCTCCCCCATTCAAATCAAAACTCAAAACCTCCCTTTTCTGTCTGGACTCCTTCCACTCCACTTTATCACTGATTTAACTGTTTTTAACAGTGTTTGTGTTTTTTCTTCTATCAGCATAATTTTTCCTATTTTTTAATGTATTGTGTCTTTTTTATGTAAGGTGTCTGATTTTCCTCCACTACTAATATTGTTATGCTTCCTCAGTTGTTCCATTTCACATAATTCTAAAAACACTCTCTATGTAATAAAGTCCAACCCTAAACCCTGTTTTTATTGCAGTAGTTAAGGAAATTAAATTACAATATCTGCCTCCAATCTACAGGGGACTGCCTTCCATCACTGCAGATTCAGTTGTAGTTTAGCAAAATTGCTGAATTCTTAACCGAGTGTTTCTCAGATGTGTTTCTTTCTAATCTGTTGGCTTCGGGAGGGATACCACTGCGATGGAAAGACCCTGACACACTGTCTTTGAGATTCCTGCACTTTCTGACATGAACAAATATATATGCAACGATGTTCATCAAACTGAGAAAAACTGGATGTGATATAAGCTCTTTGCGCTTGAACAACAACAGAGTAGGCGTGAAGCAGACATGGGCTATTGTTAAAACTCTTTTTTCTGGCTTTTACTGTCAAAAACTGGAGGAAAGTGCTATCAGACAATCCCCGACCCCACCCAAGCCTATAAAAACAAACATGCCATACGGCTGTCTGAGAGCGAGATGTGCAGCTTTTTGAGCTCAGCGTGACAGCATTTGATATTCATAGAAGGGGAGAGAAGGAGAGAGTGAAACAACAGCAGGGGCACTGCCTTATGCATGATATTACATTGTAATTATGATTTGGATGCAGGATCTGAGGGAGCATTGAGGGTGCGCAACAAATGGGCAAAAAATGTATGCACACACATGCACCACACACACACACACACACGGAAAAGGTGCAGCCATGGCACATACTCCTTTCTTCAAGCGACCAGCGGCTGCGCCATCGGAGGAGTAATAGGGGATCAGGTGCAGTGCAGTGCATCCCACATTCCAGGCTTCTGCTGTCGACAGGCTGCGCTGATGAGGTTGTTTACCATCAATATCTGCAGATGTCAACGTGGGCAACTTTGAGAAAATAGATTTTTTTTTCAACATGAAACAGAATGTAGAGAGAAATCTCTGATGTCAGAGGTGCGAGAGTGAGAAAGAATTTAGAAATACATATGAAGACGGAGAGACTAGTACATACATCACAGGTATACGGACATAACTGACATCTACAAACAGGCATGAAAGAGCCAAAGATACTGAGCTGCCCAACGGTCCAACAGGGCCGGGGCCTTGTTTACAGTGAAAAATCCAAAAAGTGAGGTCTGTCACACAGGAGTAACATTCATTCTGGTATGTGTAAGAAAATACACATAAACATGCATGAAATTGACAGAAAGAGCATAGTATATTTTCATAGCATTCCTTTGGGGCTTTCTAAATAGATTAGAAAAGAACTTGGAGAGAGAGACAGAGAGAGCGAGAGAGAGAAAGAGCTGTCAGCCTGTTATGCCTGCATATCTACCATGCCTCTTTTATCAAAGATAAGTAGTATTGATTTACTTTGAGGCTGTAAAAAGTATTTGTCTTAAGAGCTGACATTTAATAATCTCCACCTAATCCATGTTTTGCTGGAAGCCTCTTGAGATGCTGGCAAGTTCTCTCTTCTTCCACGTACTGTATATCTACAGCATTATAACCCGCCCCGAGGTATGCATGCTGTGGTGCAGTTTGGAATGAATTTGTCAACTTAAACAGTGAACTTCAAAGGATTCACTGCAGGTTCTGTGTGTGTGTGTGTGTGTGTGTGTGTGTGTGTGTGTGTGTGTGTGCGTGTGTGTGTGTAAAAGTAGACTAAACAGTAATAAGCTTTATTAATATGCTGCTGAAACAAATTGACCAAAATTGTGTGCCCGCACAAATACGCTGTGCTCAACACAATGAAGGGACGCCTTCATTGAAACTCCTATAAATATGTCTGTGGATCATGGTGTCCTGAACGTGTTGTTCAGGCTGATGTTGATATTTAGACCTCAAAACCCACACAGTATTAAGCTTATGGCTGCTGTTAGATCTCCACCTGTCCGGTGAGAAACAACAGCTGGACAGTTGGCAGTGAGCTGCTGAATACAGTGGAGCATCCTGGAGAAGCAAAGCACCGAGTATTTCCCTGCGGAGATGGCTGGAGATCAAAGAGAGAATTTACCGGCGAGTCAATAATGAAGTAAAATTCATTAAGTGGTCGCACTGCCTGCTTATGTTAAATGAATTCTAATCACACTCTGGATCTTTTACGAGCAGTATTGGCCTGATATTTGACTGTTATATTTTATACATTAAATTAGCTAGTTGCTTCATCACTAAATTATATTACTAAATATTTTGTTATCATGTTGCTTTGACTGGAAATAAAACCAACATTCATTTGAATGTTGCATAATTATCAGATTACAGAAATGGAGGGTCGCTGCAGTTCATAATGTTCTGCCTGAAAGTCGCTGTTTTAATGCCTTTTAAATGCACAGACTGACAGTTGAAGTCTACTTGCTATCCTGGATCGTATGGCCCTAACGCCTGATCCTGGTCAGTTCTGCACAGACTTTGTTTTCATGTCATAGCTCTTATGGAACAGCACGTTCATAGAAAACACACTTGGAGATAATCGGCGAATAAATACCCTTTTTATTTTTCATGATTTACAGTTAATAGCTGTTCGTAACTACCCCACATACAGGTTGTGGAGGAAGTTGCTCTACTCGATTTTTAAGGAAAGCTTAATTTTGTATCCGACTGAATCTGTGAATGGACTAAAACAAAACAACAAAAACTCAGATGTCACAAATAGTGCCAGCCAGAAGTAGATGGACTTTCAGGGTGCAGGGAAGGGTTTGGAGAGCAGTTTTTGTTATCGTTGATAAATTTCGGGATGGCTCCTGCCATTATCATGGCTGTCCCTTTGGTAGCTCTCTTTGGGCCCATAGCTCAGCAGAGGTGTTGTGAAACGCAGCTCACCAAACGAGATGTGACTTGTGTCGTGATGTAGTTCCATTTAAATTGCACGGTTGAATGTTTTGGTAAAGAGGGAAAAGTGTTCGTCTGCTGCTTGATGGGGTCTGGTAGTCCTTCAACGTCGACAAAGGGGGGTGGGTCAATTATACTGTTGCATCATAAGGGGGGGTCTCACCCCCGCTCAAGTGCAGGAGGCAAAGAAAACTGTAGATAATTACCAGGTGAAATTTCCCGACAGTCGGGCCTCCACCGCACAACATGTGGGTGTCACTGAACTGATATTTGCCTGAGGATTTGAGGACATGGAGCAAGGCTATTGTGTTGACACTTATGTCGAGGGTGCTTTCCCATGGGTAAAAGAGTAATTCTAAAAAATAATAGTTCCTGATCCAAGCGAATTTATTTTAACACGTAAAAACCCGGAGCGTTTTTGCATTGAAGAGGACTTGCAATAAATGGTGGAGCTTTTTGAAATGCGTAGCACCCAAGTGACCCAAGGTTACATCTTTTAATTAATCTTTCATTAAGATTTCTAGAAAATCAATTAATGTTTGGGCAGACTGCTGCTCGGCAACAGCTACGCAATTTCCCAATATGGCCAAATAGATAACCCAATGAGAAATATTTCAGATGTATCCAAACAGACCTAAATTAAATAATATACAACATGAGACAACATGAAATGTATAGAACGTGTCCAGATATGGAGTAGGTACTTTTGCTGCTGTCTGCTCCTCATGAACACACTAAACTGGCTAAAAGTGCTGTTGTCCACCTACCTCGTGGAACTTTTTGCAGTATGACTGGACTTTGTCTTTGTTTTTATTCTTGATGTGTAACTCCACGACTGTGCGTTTGCTGCTGCCTATTTTGGCCAAGTCCATCCATCCATCCATTCATCCATATTCTTTCACTTATCCGGGGTCAGGTCGCAGGGGCAGCAGCCTAAGCAGGGAAGCTCAGACTTCCCTCTCCCCAGCTACTTCATCCAGCTCTTCCGGGGGGATCCCAAGGCGTTCCCAGGCCAGCTGAGAGATAAAGTCTCTCCAGCGTGTCCTGGGTCTTCCCGGGCGCCTCCTACCGGAGGGATGTACCCTGAACACCTCACCAGGGAGGCGTCCGGGAGGCATCTTGACTAGATGCCCAAGCCACCTCATCTGGCTCCTCTCAACGCGGAGGAGCAGCGGCTCTACTCCGAGCCCCTCCCGGATGGGAGAGCTTCTCACCCTATCTGTAAGGGAGAGCCCAGCTACCCTACGGAGGAAACTCATTTCGGCCGCTTGCACCTGGCTCAGCTCTCTCTTATTTCTTAGCTTCTCTTATGAACAGAATTGGTGACAAAGAACAGCCCTGGCGGAGTCCAACCCTCATCGGAAACAAGTTCGACTTACTGCGGGCAATGCGGACCAAGCTCTGACACTGGTCATACAGGGAGTGGATGGCCCGTATTGGGGGCCCAACACCCCATACTCCCGGAGAACCCCTCACAGGACTCCCCGAGGGACACGGTCGAATGCCTTCTCCAAATCCACAAAACACATGTGGATTGGTTGGGCAAACTCCCACGCACCCTCAAGGACCTTGCTGAGGGTGTAGAGCTGGTCCACCGTTCCACGGCCAGGACAAAAACCGCATTGCTCCTCCTGAATCTGAGGTTTGACTATCCGGCAGACCTTCCTCTCCAGTACGCCCGAGTAGACATTACAAGGGAGGCTGAGGAGTGTGATCCCCCTATAGTTGGAACACACTCTCCGGTCCCTCTTCTTAAAAAGAGGGACCACCACCCCGGTCTGCCAATCCAGGGGCAACACCCCCGATGTCCACGCAATGTTGCAGAGTCGTGTCAACCACGACAGCCCTACAACATCCAGAGCCTTGTGGAACTCCGAGCGGATTTTATCCACCCCCGGGGCCCTGCCACCGAGGAGTTTTTTGACCACCTCAGCAACCTCGGCCCCGGTGATAAGAGAACCCGCCCCCAAGTCCCCAGGCCCTGCTTCCTCACCAGAAGGCGCGTTGGCGGGATTGAGTAGGTCTTTGAAGTATTCCTTCCACCGATCCACAACGTCCCGAATCGAGGTCAGCAGCACACCATCCCCACTGTACACAGTGTTGACAGTGCACTGCTTCCCCTTCCTCAGATGCCAGATGGTGGTCCAGAACCTTTTCAAAGCCATCCGGAAGTCGTTCTCTATGGCCTCACCGAACTCTTCCCATGCCTGGGTCTTTGCCTCGGCGACCACCGTAGCTGCACTCTGCTTGGCCTGCCAGTACTTGTCTGCTGCCTCAGGAGTCCCACAGGCCAAAAAGGCCTGGTACGACTCCTTCTTCAGCTTGACAGCATCCCTCACCTCCGGTGTCCATTAGCGAGTTCGGGTATTGCCACCATGACAGGCACCGACCACCTTATGGCCACAGCACTGGTCAGCTGCCTCAACAATGGAGGCACGGAACATAGTCCACTCGGACTCAATGTCCTCCGCCTCCCTCGAGACATGGTCAAAGCTCTCCCGGAGGTGGGAGTTGAAGCTCCTTCTGACAAGAGACTCTGCTAAGCGTTCCCAGCAGACCCTCACAATACGTTTGGGTCTGCCGGGTCTGTCCGGCATCCTCCCCCACCATCGGAGCCAACTCACCACCAAGTGGTAATCGGTTGACAGCTCCGCCCCTCTCTTCACCCAGGTGTCCAGGACATGCGGCCGTAAATCTGACGATACGACCACAAAGTCGATCATCGAACTGCAGCCTAAGGTATCCCCGTGCCAAGTGCACATGTGGACACCTTCATGCCTGAACATGGTGTTCGTTATGGACAACAGACCACCGCTCGGGTTCAGATCAGGGGGGTCATTCTTCCCGATCACGCCCCTCCAGGTCTCACTGTCGGTGCCAACGTGAGCATTGAAGTCACCCAGGAGGAAGAGGAAACCCCCAGAAGGCACTCTGTACCCTCTAAGGACTCCAAAAAGGGCGAGTCTCTCCGTCGCCTCTCACCATCGGCAACTTCAGAGTGGAAGAGAGTCCAACCCCTCTCGAGGAGGCTGGTTCCGAGGCCCTTGCTATCTGTTGAGGTGAGGCCTCCTATGTCTAGTTGGAACTTCTCAACCTCGCGCACCGGCTCAGGCTCCTTCCCTGTCAGAGAGGTGACATTCCATGTCCCTAGAGCTAGCTTCTGCAGCCGGGATCGAACCGACAAGGGAAAACTAGAACCATTTATGGTCATCTTCAAAGGGGTCTTGGGCTACACTTTGTCTGGTCTCTCCCCTAGGACCTGTTTGCCATGGGTGGCCCTACCAGGGGCATAAAGCCCCTAGGATCACTGGGATAACCAAACCCCTCCAAGGTGGTTGCCTGAGGAGGGAGACTTGTTTGGCCAAGTCTCCCTTGAAAAATAACTTTTTAGTCTTAATGGGATTTATCTGGTTAAATAAAGGTTAAATTAAATTATTACTGTTACCATTCAACCAATGACCAGCTAGCACTTCCTTGATTTCTTTTTACCCTGCCATTATTTAAATATTTGTTGCCTTCCTCAACGCTCACATATGTCATTGACACAATGATTTTGTCTTAATTTACACTACATGACCCCACGTCTGGTCACGTCATGCTCAGACTCTGCAAGCTTCAAAGGATCACAGACTGCATCATGAGCTAGGCTATTTTGGGTGAAATCAGATAGACCACCATACTGCTGAATCAGCAGCTGACACCATCAATCTGACAGAAGTTTTGAGTACAAGCTTTGTACTTCACTATATGGCAAGGACGTTCCCTTTAAATTCAGCTTCTTTCATTTTTTTCCACTACCAAGTTTCCTCCAGCAGATGGCGCTAATTTAAATTAACTTTAAATTGACTTTTGATTTACATTTTTTGATTTTAGTATTGGCCACATTAAACATACTACCGTGGATGGCAGTTTAAAAATGCAACCAATACACAAACACTTCCACTGCTTGCATGGACATGTTTGTGACTATGTTCTGACCAATTAAACACAAAAAAATCTAGAATGAATGAATGAAATAATTATATGAACACTTTCTGGGAGTTTTTCTGGGTTGCTGCGCCAGTTTTCCATTAGTATTGTAATGAATGGTATAAAAACAAGTCCAATTGTGGCTTTTCTGGCCTTATTTAGTTTATGCACAGTCCTCTAAACAGGTGGAGTGATGTGTGAATAAAGTGGCAAAATGTGAAGGAGAGGCTCCAGCACAATTAACGATCAGAGCAGCAAACCTGGCGACTGTTCATGCAAGGATGCCCTCGAAGGCTGAGGAGTCCAGAGTAACCGCCTTTCATTTCTCAACAAGACAAAAGAGTCCAGGCTGCCGAGCGGACAAGGTGAAACACTGTGGGCACCTGAGTAAAATGACCAGGTCTTTCACACAGTTTAATCATTTTATTAATGTGATGAGTCAAATGCTCATGTTGTAACTCTAAGTTGTACATTATTTGTCTTAGATAGCTTTTTCCACCATCATGGTTTGTCCTTGAGGGTGGATTCTAGGAACAGTGCACCATCAAGATGACTGATGATTAATGAAAATGAAGCTCTTTAATTCATATTTGGGCTAAAAGGATACTCAATGAAACCAAAGTATGTGTGTAAATATAATGGCTCTTTGTGTCTTCAATTAAATATTTCAAAGCACAGCTTTTTTGTTTTTACATTTCTGGCTGTCAGAGTCAAAATTTGTCAATTTGTATCCTGCATTTAATCATGTTTTCACTGATCTTTTGTAGCGGCGGTACTACAGCAGTAACTCTGTTGGCTGCGCTCTGTTCCAGCTTTCACCTAAATTCAAGAGCTTTTCTGTCGTGACTGAACACACATGAGATGATAAGCATGGAGGAGGCTTAGATAGAACCCCTACTTCGGTATTTATCCTGAAAACTCTCTGTAAAGGTCCGATAGGTACAAACAGAGACAATGAGACAATGTTCCTCGGTGCTCCTGGAACGTTGTAAATTATTGTGCACTGTTTATTGCATTTATTCATGGAATGAGTGACTGTCTGTCATAAAGAACTGGACAGTACTAGACTGAACAGGGGCCAAAGAAAATTAACACAATTACCTCCGCCAAGTAAGGAGATTATGTGACCTCCGGCGTTTGTTTGTTTGTTTGTCTTTTAGCAAAATAACTCCAAAAGTTATGAGATTTTCATAAAGGAAATGTTGATCATGGGCCAAAGAACTGATGAAATTATGGTGATGTGGAGATTCTGAAGGAATATGTGGTAAAGAGGGAATAATATATTCTGAAGGACCTTTTATTGTCCAAAGGTCAAAAGCCAAGATCCAAGGCCAACTGCTCAACTAATGAGTCATGACAGTGTAGAGTACATGTTTATCCACTGAGGAATTCAGTCTGAATTTGAGTGTTCTTCTCTTTAAACTTTCATTCTCCTGGTCTCACTTCCTTCTTGTTCTGCCTGCTTTTATTTTTCCTCAAATCACTCCCATCACTCTGTCTTGTGAAAGAAAAATATATCAATATTTGGATGTTTTCAAGGTCATTGCAAGAGTTCCTGTAATGACACAATGTTTTGGGGCATTACAGCAATACTTCTTTGTATAGTATTTCACATTGATGACTCCAACCTTTAAGTAGTCTTTCATTCTTTGCTTGCTCAAACTTGACTAAATCCATAAATCTGTCAAGAATCAGCAGATGTATGCAAGCACAGGATGTAAGGTCAGTCTTCCCAAATCCCTTTAACCTTAACTTGTTCCTATCAGATGTCAATGTTATTCACAGTCATGATGAAGCAGCCAAAAGGCTAAGCCGTCTGACCTTACAAAGGGAAACTGTCACAAAGTAACTTCTCGCAGGAATCAAGCCTTCAAAAAATACATGATCAATCTCGCTGACTCCAGTCTTTCTACAAGTGTGATTCTCAGTCAAGAGTGTCAGCGTGTGATTATACCTCCATCTATCACTGTGATGGCAGTAAGTATTGGCTCCTTGTGTCAGACTCTGAAGAATAGGACTTGACTTGGAGACGGACTTTACAGACTCATCAGATCAGCAGTCTGGAACATTCATCAGAGACAACAGACAGTCATATGTTGTTGCTAAGGGCAGTGGACTCATAGCATGAAGTTTCTGTGGTCTATGATTCCAGCTGTGGGACGTCCTGGGTGGAGTTTGAATGTTCTACCTGTGCCTGTGTGGGTTTCCTCCAATTACTCCACAGTCTAAAGCCATTGGGCTGATTTGAGATCAAACATTACCTCTATATTAGTGTGTGATGTGCATCTGTGTTTATGCGCTGCCATGGAGAGTGTATTTTCATATCTCATGACTGCTGGGATAGACAGAACATCAATAAAGGAATAAAGAGGTAAAACAATGACTCCCAAGCTTAAACTAATAGAGAGATGTTACAGTACTTCCTGTTGTATATGTATGTCAAGTAAATTGAGAAACTACTTCCACTTAGAAGTTCCCTGTTACAGTTTGTGGGATTATTCTTTGCATTTCGCCAGCTGCTGCCTGGTGTCCTTTAATGTGTTGTAATTCGAAGGCATCGACTTAACGCCTCATCCTACAAGAAGACATCTTACTGATATGGATTGTTGTAGAGCAACCTTAATTGATGGCAAGCACCGGAGCAGCATCCTCCATGAAAGAGCGATGAAGCAAATGGATGCTTGACAAGATGCCTCAGCAGAGCTGCTCATCTTCTTCAGTGGTGTTGAACGGTAGAGCAGCAGTGGCTTAACAGGCATGACACATTCTTGGCCTCACGTTTTCTTGTCTTCTTAATCAGGTGGCACTGTCTGTCATCTCAGACAAGTGGCACCATTTGCATGGAGACTTCATTTAAATTATAGGAATGGGGCAAAAAGGTCTGAATACTCCACATTTAATGTTGATATATTTCTTTTTTGCTGATTAAATTACATGTTTCGTTGAATCTTAATTGCTTTTTGTTGAAGCTGCTTATGTGATGTGATTTGCAATTTTCCCTGGGACTAGGATTGTGCTTTGAATATTCAGAAAGTAAGACAGGGCAACAAGCTTTCCATGATCTGCTGTCTGACTTTCAGCGTGTTATACAACAATGCAGCTGAGGTAATTTTCATAGTTTTTTTTTTTTATTATTTCTGAAAAGAAAGATTATTTCTTCCTTTATCTCGACCAATTGGAAATGTTTAACTTACACATATTATATCAGTACATCATATACATACAAACTCGTTAAAGTCAAAGGAAAAAATTTCCAGTATTCCTGGAAATTAATGATTAACAATGATCATTAAAGTTTTTATACAGCAGCAGGAGAGACACAACAAGACAAACAACACAAAACCATAATACACAAAACATCTAGATTACATTTTTACTTATTGGTTCAAAGCTGGAACACAAAGATGTCCAGAGCCCTCTGGCAGCCTGCGTTTATACTGAACCACCTGCTGTTTGCTATGGCTGAGCCACCACTATGTCACTTGGAACAGGTGGAGAAACAGGGGAATGGCCCTTTAAGGGACATGCGTCGCTCAGGTGGACGTCAACAACCTGCATGCAAGCCTGGAGATGAGCAGAGCACATGTTCCCAAGGGGACAGAAAGAGTGTCTTTTTTCTCCAGCTCTTAACAAAAACCAATAACGGTTACTGTGCGTGTGCATGTAAGGCTGAATTATAGCTCTCATTAAACCGGAGAACTCGTTTTGTTGATGTCTGGTTTTTGAGTATCCTTTTCTCTACACCAACCATCTGCACAACCCAAACTGTTACATACAGCCAACAGGAGGCGAAGGATTCAGCCAGGATGGAGGCAGGACAGCAGTGTCACGAGGATCAAGGTTCACACAGTCGCCCTCTGACATCCACAGCCTTAGCAGAGTGAAGACGGGAAAACTCTGAGGCTGCAACAGATGCTCAACTCAGAGACTAGCCGACTTGGAGGCTGAAGCAGTCAGCCTCCAATCAACCTGGGCAATCAACTCGGGTTTTTATCAGCTTTCAGCTCTTTATCAGTTTTGATCAGCACGCTGACTACGTACGTCATCACGACCCACCTCATCGTCTGCTGCAGCAAACCCTGAGTCTGTTCTCAACGTCGCCAAATACCTATTTAAGCAGGTGTGCCCACGTATTAAAAAAATGGCATCTGCTTGCTAATTTTGATGTGAAAAAGTTATATGTCAGCTGGAGAATACAGGTTACTGAAAACCCAGTTGAATACCAGCCGGATGAAGGTGGAAAAATCACTTTAAATATGGCAGGTTGGTCTACTATGTCCATGTTTAGTCTACAAGGAAGCAATGAGGAGAATACCACCAAAGAAAGAAAACAGAACAGGGGAAGGCACTCAGGAAGAGGCTCACATGGTTAGTGAAGACATAGATGGCGACAATTAACAATCATCATTAGAGTCAACAGGAAAGACAAACTAAGACAAGAAGACAACATAAGAAGAAAACAGATAAAGATCCTGACAAGTCATGGCTTTAGTTTCAACAGTTTGCTAACTGCATCTAGCTAAAAGTCAGTTTACCAACTACAGCAGAGAGAAAAAAAAAAAGACTGTTAGCCTGCTCTGACAAACTGTGAGCATACAAAGTGCTCGGTCTCTGTGGACATAGATCAGAGGTTCCTACTTTGTTAAGAGAGTCCAAAAGCCAAAACTCTTTGTTTAAAACAACAGTCACAACAACCGTGACTGGACATCCTAAGATATCTATGATTATGAAAAATGTAGGGATTGTAGATGTGTAAAGATAAAAACAAACAAAAACATAGTTACTAAATGGTATTTTAAGGCAAACTCAAAGCAGGATGTTTGGCCCTAGTGAGTAAATGGACCCCTTTTCAGTGGAAATGGTGCCTAAACTGCATAGTTAACTGTAATTAATCAAACAATGTGATTAATCTCATTTATCTGCCCCTCTGTTTGCATGCAATCTGCCACATTCAATTATTTGCAGGATAAATCATCACTCTGGAGATAGGGGTGGCAGGAGTGGAGCGGACCCCTGATGAAGACTGATGACAGGCCTAAACATGGGACATGACAATAGGAACATGGAGAAGATTGAATCTGTAACCCTCAGAGCACATCATAAATTATCTCGCTCGTAATAAAATGATTGATTTGCATCGCCCCCAACTGCACCTGGACTCACTGTCCTTCACGGAAACAAATACGGCAGGTGAGTGACGCAAAAAAAAAAAAAAGCGTTAGAAAGACGTGTCATTTAGGACTTGTTTCCTGGAATTGAATCTCATCGTTAGGCTTGTTGCAGAATATTCACCAGATGCTTTACTTTTCAACTCTGACAGGTGGTGCAACATAACCTGTGTCGCTCACTGTCAGTTCATTTAAAAAGTGAAAACCAGGTCAGATTCTCGTTATCCTGCAAATTCACCTAATCAGTCTTATTGTTGGTACATAAATATGCTAATTATTATATTGTCATCAATTACTTGGTGCACAGGATTCTATATTATATGTTAATGACTGGATTCTAAGGCTGAAAGGAAACACAGAAGGAAATAAAATAAATAAAAAAAAAATTGGAAATAAAAAAAAGATTTTAGGGTAACATTATTCTTTATCATGGTAATAATCAACTGTTCAGAAGAATGTTTGCTTTCACGTGTTTGACAGTCCATACTCATTTTTCAAACTCATTCTTAACATATATTTAAATTATCGGATTACACAGAAATGAACTTCATGACCTGTCAGGCCTCGACTTTCCACCTGCAACAAAAGATCTATTCTTATTTTTGCACGATATAAAAGAACAAGAACCTCTGTCACAATAAAAGGTGAAATGACACTGACTCTGGTGCCCTGCACTTAATCTGATGCAAGGAGGTAAATAAATTACATAACAGCACAACTCAGAGCTGCTGAAAAGTGAGGCCAAAGCGCCTCAGTCACCATCTGCTGGCTGGTCGTATTAACTCAGACAGCACTCGGGCCAAATTGAAAATGAATCTCAGGGCCCAAATACTAGACTTAGATAAACAAAAAGAACCTTTACCTTCTTTTCTTTATTCTATACTTTAGCACCACTTGGAGAAAAATGGCAGACTTATCCTACAAGGATAATTACATTTTTCCATCATGTTCTGCCATACTCTTTTTTTCAGCTACAAACTTATTGGTTGGAAGTTTGGTTAAGTAATTTCAGTGTTATGACTCTGCGCTATAGGGACTATATGTGCCATGCGATGCATTGCTACATGTGATGGTTTTGCCATACTCAGAGCTTTTCTAAAAACATTCCAGGGTTTTGCCGACGGCAGAGTGCTGCATGCTGAGAGAATCTCCTCAGAGACCGAGTGGGACATCTGCTTTGGTTGATCTGCAGTGTGCAGATTGACATGGCAACAGCTCATGGCAGACACACACTTCCCATCTAAACTGTCTTGTGTATCCAGTGGATTTACAACAGAGAACACCTGGCACCAGGTTTCTAAATACACCACAATGGCTGTGCTTGTAGCACACACTGGTTACAATTCATATGAATCTACTGTGTGTTGAGTGTCTGATTAAATAAATACCGTATTTGTCGGACTATAAGTCGCTCCGGAGTATAAGTCAAAAAATGCATCATGAAGTAGAAAAAATAATATATAAGTTGCACTGCACTATAAGTCACATTGTTTTTTGGGAAATGTATTTTACAAAATCCAAGACCAAGAACAGACATTTCATCCAGAAAGGTAAGTTATAATAATAATAATAGAATATAGAATAACAGGCTGAATAGGTGTTAGGTATAATAACATAACACATTAAAAGTTATTCAGCTAGACAATAGCATAAAGTACATACGTGGGAGGCTGAAAGTGCAGAATTAACACAACAAACTCATGACTCCAGCAAGCTAGTTACTGATTAGCAAGTTTACCAAAATCTCCATCTCATTCCACATCACTGAATCCATTGAATTCTTCATCCTCGGTGAACAGGATTTTCTTTTGGGGGGCATTTGTGTTCAGTCTTTCTCAGTTGTCTTTAAGCTAATGTTTAAATAAATTTTCAGTGGTACAGGAGTAGCACATACTGGTAGTTGTCACAAGCCTAGAGCGCCCTCTCGCGGATGTAGGTAATATTTACTCCTTGGTCATGTTGGTCAGTGTGAATTAACACAAGTTGGACCTGAGTATAAGTCGCAGGACGAGACAAACTATGAAAAAAAGTTTGAAGTATAGTCCGGAAAATACGGTAAATGTATTTTAAAATGATTAATCAAATTTTAACTGAAATTTTAACTGAAAACACACACACACACACACACACACACACACACACACACACACATATGATTTTAAAATAGGTGAAAAAGGCTTCATTGCTCTAACGTAGTTAATTATTATTTAACTAGTTTTGTTGGCAAGGACTTTGCATTTTTGCTTTGTTCACCTTCTCCACTAAACACTTTTGCTCTCTGGCTTCCTCTTGTCCCCCCAAATGGGTACCTACAAAATCCTTGGCATGGTCTCATCTGGACGCTGTTGCTTTGTCATTGTCTTTTAACTTTATTTTAAACATTCATTTTTCCCTGTCCCTTTTAGAGAGAGGGAAAATGCTAAGAATGAAACCTTGTGTTGGCCCAGACATCTGAGCAGGGCAACACTCAAGGCAGCACATGGGCAAGAACGTCATCTGTTATCAGTGCCAGTTCTGTCATGCACTTTAAAACAAGCCCTGGATACACCGTACACACCAGCTCACTCTGTCTGTCTATCTGTCTGTCTGTCTCTCTCACACATGCAGGCACATGCACACACACTCTAGCTTGAGCTTCAGAGGATTGCAGGGTATTGAGAAGGTTTGATGGGAAGTTGTGGCAGGTGACAGAGTGCTGCACGCTCAGACAAATGGAGTCTGGCAGCTTCCCTTTAAAAAGACTTCTGGCTGTTTTTTCCTTCTTTAATATTTTTGACTTTTTTCATTACTGCCTGAGTGACTGCTTCTGGCTTTTACCAAACATCCATTGTTTACCTCTGTTCAGTTCAGTCTCACCTCAGATGACAGGCCATCCACAGAGAACCACTTTTTCTCCATTTTTATTCCCTTCTCTTCCATTCTTTCACTCTTTTCCTTTCGAGGTCCTTGGACTATCATAATGAATGAATTTGAAGCTGACATGCTATCTGGCTTCTCGCAGGGAAGTTCATATATTTATAATTGAGTCGGGCAAAGTTGTCTGGAGCTCAGGGGAACAATAATAGCTGAAACTCAGTAACCCTAGCATAAATACACAAAAACATACAACGTACTGTACATAACTAATTCATCAGAGTAGCGATTTGTCACAAAATAAGGACAAAACAAGCCACTGTTTTACACAAACAGTGACACTGGAAATTATATCTAAAAGTTGTGTCTTGTCTTTCAGCTGGGAAGACTTGATCATTTCCTCGCTCGCTTCTTTCCCCTGTTCCTACAGGACAGCTCCTCACAGAGTCATCTGTGAAGACAAAATACCTCCGTCCACCATGCATATCAGACACACCATAACTCACCTCGGACAGATCTGACAGGATGGTAGTTTTCAGAGATTATCTGGATGTACGCTGAGAATGTCATGTCAGAAGTAAAATAAGTTTCTTAAACATACAGATGCTAACAGGAAATGTTGTTCCCAAACATATACAACAGCTATGCAGCAATGTCCTTAAATCCTGTGATGACTGGTAATATACTGGATTGTTTATTGATTAGAGGTAAAGCTTTATGCAAATAAGACAGTATATCAATAGAGAGCATGTTGTTATTGGAAATCCATGACATTATTGATTGTATAATGTGATGCTTTGATGGAGATATGCAGTAATGAGAGGAAACGTTTGCAGTTTTGCTTTTTGTGACACAGTTGTGTTGAATCTAGGTTCCATTGAGCTGCACTGATTTGAATTGGCAGCGCTGCAGGCAAACAGCTCATCCTGTTTGGCAGTCTGTTGGACATGAGAGCCACTCTAAGCATTCTGGGACAGTCTGTGTTTTTCTGCGCTCATATGTTAAAATTAAAATGGCTGAAGCCTGCATTAATAGATTTATTGGCCTCTGGTAGATGTTGGTTAGCACGGTGAAAATAGAGGTGCAAAGAAAAGAAGAGGAGAGTAAAATGGGGATAATCAGGGTTCAACTCCACATGCTGTCCTTCAGGATGAATGCATGGTGGTCAGATCTACTTTGAGAGGGTGCAATTGTCCTTGGGTCTTCTGTGCTCTCTTAATTTCTTTCTTTCTTTCTCTGTTGGTGGATCGAAGCAGAACAGAAATTGTGTGAAGAGTGTAGTTAGCCTACAAGCACAAACTGCTTCAAATAAGACAGCGAAAAGACATAAAAAATAGTGATAGAGGATTTAAATGCAATATTAATGAAGATTGGTTCCAGAAAAGAACAATCACATGGACTATATATATAAAAATTCCCTTCTCACCCCCCGTGGGTGGTTCCTCCTCCATTCTAAGCTTGGGTCCTCTACCAGAGGCCTGGGAGCTTGAGGGTCCTGCGCAGTATCTTTGCTGTTCCTAGTACTGCACTTTTCTGAACTGAGATGTCTGATGTTGTTCCAGGGATCAATGAGCTGATATATATATATATATATATATATATATATATATATATTATTTAGATATATATTTTTATAAACACATCAAACGCTAATCATCCACGTACATTGACATCATTTTATTGGTTCACTATACTACATATTTTTCCACTGTTTCTTCCTGAGGTTTTCCCGTCATACCATTTACATTTTTTCATCATTCCATTATAAACATCACTGGTGTTTATTGCACAAGGACAACACCAATTTGTTGTTTTCTTGTAAAGGTGAATTCCCATCTGACTTGGCAATATCAGTGCAACGAAATGGCAAAGACGTCTTTTATCAGCCAGAGTCACCAGTGGCAATTAATGTCAGTGATGCGACGTGTTCTAGCTCTTGGGTGGGGATGTGGGAGGAGAATTGTTCTGAAGTGAACATTGCTTCAATATATAGACCAAGATAAAGTGGTGGTGAAGAGGGTAGGGGTGGGGGAGGCGTCTGGTATGTCTGCTGGCTGAGAAAGTGTGGAACAATGCCAAGTTTCCCATTAGGGAGCCCTGCAAGGTCACAACAGTATGCAGTCTGAGAGCCAGCTGACTCGTGGCTCTACAGTCTGTCCTCGAGGGGGGGATCTGGGACGTGCACCACGGACAGCCGCTACCAGGGGTCAGTGACAAAGCGCAGCTCATGCTGGTGATTTATTCGTATTGAGTGACAATAGAAAAAAGCCAACAGACTGTTTTTGGCCCCTAATTACAGCAAAGGTCCACAAAAACAACAATGTCAAAGCAAAAAATTGCTAATATTCCCCTGTCTTACAGATGTTTCATGGCACGTTGCCATCACGGACTAAACAGAAAGTTGTTTGTCCTTGAGAGAAAACAAGTAAAAACACTTTTTTTCAATGCATATTGTGCACATAATACAGTTGGAATAAATAGGTTTATATAGCATTGAATTGTGACATTTTATCTGCTTGTCTGAACCATATAGGTGAACATATGAGCAATATTTGACTCTTGATATTTATTATTGGATCGTATTTGAAACATTTGACTGATGTTTCATGGTGTGTGCTCTGGATTTTCTACCTCTACAGAATGTGAACGTTTGCTCTTGGAGAGCGTTGCTATTCTGCCTTCAATAACATGATGTATACCTCTTAAATTAAGATGAAAAGTACCGCCACTTTACAATAAATGCTGTTTGTGTTTACCAATTTAAAGTACCACTTGGTCCTCAGTCATGAAGGTTGTGCATGAGTCTATTCGGAGGAAATTGGAGCTCATTAGGAGAGTGGTGTCTGAGAGCGGGTGTCCATACATACCTGTACACTCTGCACGGAGGGATTTTCGACTGCTTTTGCCTTGAGCAATAGCTTTAGAGCTTTTAAATTGTAATGTGATAGGGTTCACCTGCAAAGCTACCACAATGAATTATTAAGCTCTCCACTATGGATGAGTGAGTCTCATTATAGCTCCCCTCAGTACTGCAGAAAGATAAGCATGGCTGATTTTTTTTTCTTCTCTCTTTTTCTGGGTTTCCCATTTTGCCTTGTTTTCTAGAGTGACTAAAAAACAGACTTCAGCAGTACAGCTGCAGCGAGATAAGATTTCGAATGTGTATTCAGATGTTCTTTCATGCTTTGGGAACTAGACTCAGAGGAAAATGTAGCCCCCCCCGCCCTTCACCACCACCACCACCACCATTCCCAAGCCAACAGTACAGGCTGTACGGTGATAACTTTTCAAAGTGAACAAAGGCATCAAAAGGATGGAGGAGACCCAGGGATTATTTAAATACTATGTGCATTAGAAGCCCCGGTGTGCTTTCCATCCCTTAAGTCATCAACAAAACCTGCTCTACTTTCCTAGTGTGACTGAAGAGCATGTATACTACTGACAAAGGAAAAGAAGTCAGGGATAAAGACGACACTCTGGCAACCTGGCTTAGAAGCATTATGCGGAATTATACAAAAGAATAACAGCGTGGAAAGGCTCGTCATCTTGGGCAAGATAAGGCCAGTCTGGATAATCATCTGAACATCAACATTTGCAACAACACACTGAAACTTTTCATGTACAGTTAGCTTGATTGACACTATACTATTAGGGTATCTTTAACAATAAAATCATGACAACATTTTCAATTTGATGACACACGGTGGCAAAATGGACTAAGATCATACTTTTAAAAGTTTTTAAAAGAGCTCACAAAGGCAACAGTGGACATACTTAAGCATTTCTGCTGCCTCTACGCCCACCTTTGGGGCTTTACTCAGCATGACGTCAAATCCTTCACTTGCACCTGAATCTTTTATTGGTATTATTCATTGTAGCTTTTTGAGCCTTTTGATATTGCTAAAATGCATGCTCTTTTTCTTTTATTTTTTTTTTGGCAGGTGGGGGGGGTCTGTTAATGTGCATTTAAAGAAAAGAAGAAAATGTTTTTTTAAGCATTAATTTCTTTTTCTTCCCTACACCATCCTGTCCAGCAGGCACAAGTATTGTCATCTAAATTTCTTATGTCAGACAGATTTTACAGATGAATCTGTAAAAAGAAACACATCTTTTATTAACGGTACTAATTTTTTGTTTTAGAAAATATACATCTAATATATAATATATATCTAACAGGAGAAGGGAAACCCACAAACCAACCTGGGAAACCCACAAACCAACTTTTTACAGATGAATCTGTAAAAAGAAACAAATCTTTTATTTTAATGAATGTTACTAATTTTTTGTTTTAGAAAATACACATCTAATATATAATATATATCTAACAGGAGAAGGGAAACCCACAAACCAACCTAAGCTCCAGGGTCCTCAGGGAATGTGCAGACCAGCTCTGCGAGGTGGTCCTCTTCATATTCAACCTGAGCCTCAGCCTGGAGAGAGTACCAGTACTCTGGAGGACTTCCTGCCTGGTTCCGGTTCCTAAAGTAGCTCGTCCTAGGGAGCCAAACCACTTCAGACCCGTCGCCTTAACTTCCCACCTAATGAAGGCCATGGAGAGGATCGTCCTCACTCACCTCAGCACCCAGGTGAGCTCAGCACTAGACCCGCTGCAATTTGCATATCGATCAGGTATCAGGGTGGATGATGCCATCATCTACCTGCAGCATTGGGCCTTGTCTCACCTGGAGTCTCCTTGAAGCACTGTGAGAGTCATGTTTTTTGATTTCTCAAGTGCTTTTAACACCATCCAGCCGTCACTGCTGAGAAGGAAGCTGGAGGTGGCAGGCGTGGACCAACATCTGGCTGCTTGGATCATCAACTACCTTACAGACAGGCCACAGTTTGTGAGGCTGCGTGACTGTGTGTCTGACGTGGTAGTTTGCAGCACGGGGGCTCCTCAGGGGACGGTGCTCTCCCCTTTTCTGTTCACGCTGTACACATCGGATTTTAAATACAACTCCCAACACTGTCATCTGCAGAAGTTCTCAGATGACAGTGCCATTGTTGGATGTGTATCGGGGCGAGATGAGCAGGAGTACAGGGGGGTCATCTCTGACTTTGTGAGCTGGTGTGAGAACAACCACCTGATCCTAAACACTGGCAAAACAAAGGAGCTAGTTCTGGACTTCAGGAAGTCACCTTCACCACACACACCGGTGAACATCCAGGGAGACATTGAGATTGTGGACTCATTCAAATACCTGGGTGTTCACATAAACAATAAACTGGACTGGTCGGACAACACAGACGCTCTGTATAAGAAGGGACAGAGCCGACTTCACCTGTTGAGGAGACTGAGGTCTTTTGGTGTGTGTAAAAAACTACTAAGGACTTTCTATGACACCGTGGTGGCCTCAGTAGTCCTTTATGGAGTTGTGTGCTGGGCGGGGGGCAGTACAGGCAGAGATAGGAAGAGACTAAACAAACTGGTTAGAAAAGCTGGCTCTGTCCTGGGCTGCACCCTGGAGTCCATCGAGGAGGTGGCGGACAGAAGGATGTTGTCCAAATTAACATTCATTATGGAGAACCCCCACCACCCCTTGCACCACACGGTAGAGGCCCTGTCCAGCTCCTTCAGCACTAGACTGTTACACCCCCAGTGCAGGAAGGAGCGCTACCGCAGGTCATTTCTCCCCACAGCCATCAGACTGTACAACACAACACTATAGTGACACGTATTTACGTACCCACACAGGGCTTCTTTGTTCACTTGTTGTTGTGTTGTTCACTATTCACTGGTATTCACTGGTCTTTGTATATAATTGTATATAATTGTTATGCAATTTTATTTTACTTGTGCAATATTTTCTTACATTAATATTAATATATATATTTTTTTTCTTTTTATTCAACTTGTTTTTTACTCCCATACCGCTGTTCTGTTTTTGTCGTACCCCCCTTTGCTGCTGTAGACAAAAGAATTTCCCCACTGTGGGATGAATAAAGTCTATTCTATTCTATTCTATTCTATTCTATTCTATTCTGTTCTATTCTATTCTAAACAAACAAGACAATCAACATGGGGCACAAATCTATGTCTATCTGATCATATGGCCAGAATGGAAGTGTAGGTCCAGCATAGGTGGTCCACAGCACAGGACCTACCATTTTACCTACCCCCTTTCTCTGTCTTAAGAAAAGAATCTATATTATACTCTTCGTTCTTGTCTTATGTTTCATGTTTTTTTCTCTTTCCAATGCTCCCATTAAGGCTCATTTGAACCCTTTATTTAAAAATTAAGTTGTTCTTTATCCAAAAGCACACAGACTAAATGTCAACGTTGTTAAAACACAACAGAGAGAAGCAGTTACAAGCTTTTGGTTTGAATGTGGTGGTTTTCAGGGTTTATGTCCATTTGGTGAAGCATCATAAGACAGGATATGATGTTGCTATGAAAAAAAAAATCCATGTACTGATATTGTAGCTAATATTAAGGTTTTACCATAGATTTGTGTGAATTTGACATGAAAATAGTCAAGGTCAATACTTTACTGTAATTGGGCAATGCCATAAAACCCTGAAATGAGTCACGTAAAGAAATTTGCTGCAGCACACATCAGTGACACATGATTTCAACTTAATTATCTTAAAAGGAAAACAGCAGACTATGAAGGGCTAAATATCACCTCAGGTGACTGCTATCTGTTTCTAATTATGTTTAAAGGTACAGTATAATAAATCTGTTGAAATGAAAGATGAACGACTTGTTTTTAGAGGCAAGCAACTCAATACAGCTCCTCAAAAGGCATTAATGGTCTTAAGACTCCTCTCTCCTAAATCGATGCTGAACAAAATTAATATTGGAGAGTAAATCTTTCATTTTCTTGATTGATTACCATCATTAAGAGCATTGATCAGTG
Organism: Pao palembangensis; assembly: GCA_015343265.1. Lineage (NCBI taxonomy): Eukaryota > Metazoa > Chordata > Actinopteri > Tetraodontiformes > Tetraodontidae > Pao > Pao palembangensis. The sequence goes on from CM027081.1 coordinate 2,858,678, forward strand.
TGAAAGTGAAAAGACGAGAATGCAGTGAGCGTGTTGGTAGCAGCTAGTAGCATTTTATCTGCCTTAGACAGCAATAAAAGGAAGAGCAGAGCGTTGTCTCCCCACTAAAACAAAGATGTCAAAAAAATTTGCAACCATCAAGGGAATCGTACTTCTTTCCTTCCTTCCTTCCCTTGCCTAAATGAAAGTCTGACCTTGAGCATTGGAAATAGATGCATGAAGTGAAAAGGGGGAGATGCTGAAAAAAGCAGGAATACATGCAAAGTCTTCAAGGTTAATTTACTCTTAACTCTTATTAAGTGTTTGTCTGTTGGGGCTTCATTAGGGTGACATGCTAGTTGCAGCTGAAGATGAGATTAACCTTGCACGGGAAGGGGGAAAGAGCTGCATTTCCCCTTTCCCATCTATCCTCCTCACACTGGCTCCATCGCCGTCGGGAGGTTGGTGCACGTGTTCAGTAAACATATGTAGTATATGAGTCGCCTGGCATAACAAGGACAAGGAGGCAGCAACAATGGCACCCAGGGAAGGTGGCATTGTGGGTCACCAGCTCCAATTAATGTAATGGGCTTCTGCTCACATATTACACACATTTTCACTCACACGGTGGGGTCAGCTCATCTACAGCTCTGGAACTTTACCATTAATTTTCAGGTTGATGAAGGAAAATGTATAAATTGAGGTTAGGTTAAGGTTAGGCCTAAATTGGTTCTAAATTGGTTACTGTAAGGAGGCTGGCTATACAGGAAGAGAGGAGAGGAAAATATGGAATATTAAGCTGATCAACATGGTTATAGCAGGTGTAAAACGCTGCACGTACATGTTTGTAAAGGTTCCGTTCACATCACTGACAGCGAATGGGAACTACTGTTTATTCACACATGGCGGATGTAGAGGTTATCACAGTTCCATCAAAGAAAGAAAGAAGGTCCAACATTTATTCTGCTGGAGCCTCACTATATAAAATGATTCCTTGATGACTAATTAAACATATACAGACTGATATTTTCAAGAACGGTACAGTGTTGTGAATTTTTGAAGGTTTGTTCTTCCCACTCCTTTCCAAACTTGACTTTTCCAAGATTTCCAGAACTGATCAAAAGTGCTGAATGCTCCATATTTGCCACAAGTCAGGTGTCACATCAGCCTATTAAAAAGGGATGAGGACAGCCATTTCTCAACACTCAAATGAATAAAAATTCCTCCACCATGAAAGCTCTAACTTGTGAGTGCTGGCATCAATCAGGCAGGTTGCCAAGAATGACACCTTTCCCCTGACTCTGGGAAGGTGCTGATGCTTCAAAGTGTCAAAAGAAATTGTCAGTGTAGGGGTCTTAGTTTGTGGAAGGGTATGCGGAAGGTCAAAATTAGAAAATTTGAATCCAGTCGTTGTCTATAAACGTCCCTTTTGTAACATTCCTCCCATACACTACGCAGATCCTGAAATAAGAGATTATGCAACATTCCTGGATCATCAGTCTTTTCATGCCTCCATTCTGCAGGAAAACCATCTGCATTTTACTGCAATGAATCCATAATTGACCCGTACCCAGCAGGAGACCCGAGAGAGTGAAATTGATGTCCCACTGAGAGATTCCTGGGTGGTGGATGTAGCTCTGCTTGGGTATTCATCCCTATACGCCACAGCCCGTCAGCAACCAGTCCTCCATGTCTGCCTCCACCTTCTTTATGCCACCATCAATTATTTTCCTTCGGACTTCTCCAGAAATAAGAAATACCTTAGTTGCCAAATGGTGAACACAGCCGGATGTGCAGAAGATGAAAGAGTTTAAGAGAATAAAAGCATCACTTTATGAGATGCTAATAATGAGTATAATGTGTATTTTTAGAGAATGAAAATCATAGTCCAATTTCTTAACTTCTGTTTCTTCTCAAACACTTGTACCTTCAACACTGGCCACTTCTTTATTTCTTAAACAGGGATCAGGTCAAGTGCTGAAAATAACAGTTTCTAGCTCGCTCTCTAAAATATTTTTTAAAACTATCCATTGTAGTAATTGATGGTCTAAACTACGTGGAGAAAAAAAAAAGAACAAAAAACCCCCCAAAAAAACAAATTAATGTAATACAAAGAGGTAACACTTTAGTTTGGGGAACACATATTACCCATTAACCTTTGCAATGAATAATAATGCATCAATTTGCTGCTAATACCCCTGCTAGTTACCAGGTATTGGTGAATTTGTATTCTCTAATCCAAAGTGTTACCTACAAAGAAGCTAGTGCTGATAAACAAGAGAAATTACATATTAAATTTAAATATTTACACTGTCACTTTACAGAGCACACTAACTAACTGAATAGTTGCTTGTGGTATGAAAAACGCTATACAAATAAAAGTTGATTGATTGATTGATTGATTGATTGATTGATTGATTGGTTGGTTGGTTGGTTGGTTGGTTGGTTGATTTTTGCTGTATGTGTTGTTGGGAATAGACACTCCATCTGTGTGAAAGGCCTCACTTATCTTAGTTCGTTCTCACTGAAAAACTCGTACAGTGAAGCCGAGAATTGTGCAGGGGAGGCTTTTCTGTGGGCAGTGAGACTGAACAGACACTAACGTCAAGTGACTCGCTCCCATTACTCAGGTACCGGTGTAATCATGAATATGCATATGGCTAAAGATTAAATGTGATGCAGCAAAATCAATGGGGATTTTACAGCACATATTTAAGCACAGTTACTGTGTGTGAAATGATTACATTTCTGTGTTACAGAAATGATCATTTCAGGAACTCAGAGAACTGAAGATGGAATAAAATTACCGCACCTGCTGCATCCAGCTTTGTTGAATGTAATTGTTTGTGTTTGTTGAATATAGGCCACGGCTAAGAAGCTAATAGTTTTCAAAACGCATGAACGAAGAAACCAACAAATGCACATTACACATTTTCAATGGCTTATTTATTTTCATCTATATCATACATACCAAAGATGCAGATAATGTATAATGAGAAGTTCTTTAAACAATGCAAAGTACTTTTTTTTCCCAATGATGTTTGCCATTTTCGGTTGTCAGTAGGTTTGAAGTTACAGTAGACGGCTGCAGCATCACTACTGGCAGATTTTGGCTGTACATTCCATCACCAATTCACTCTCTGCTGGTGTAGTCAGTGATCAAACCTCATCTATCATAATAAAAGTCTGCTCTTCAACTATGAATTGACATAAAAACATAGAGAAAACACATGCATCCTTTTGCACGAGTGCAAGTCTATCAGCATGGCACCCTGGCCCATGTTGACTCATTAATGGAAATTCTTTCTGGAGAGTTTAATTCCTCTTGGGGTATTCAGGTGATATTAAAGCAGCACTCCATCATTTACTGTGGCTTTTCTCTGACTCCTGAACCTCTGGAATCCCTTTTCTCTGTCAAGCAAACCACACCCATATGGAACCTGATTAGCTTAAAATGCAATTTCAAATAAAATTTGTGCTATGTTATTTGTACTGACTTGAGAGTGCCCATTAAATACATTTTGTAATGCCACCTTCTTCTTGAGGGTCTTGCTTTAGATGCAGAAAGCCGGAATGTCACTTCTGTTTATTGATTTTTAAATCTTGTAGAAGAAGTATTCTGCTGCTCGTAGTGGAGAAGAGGAGCCCGGCAGGGCAGGACAGGAATAATTGTCATTTGACCTAGTAAGTCTATTTTATAAACCTGTGCCATCAGTCTTCAACAGATGATCATTTGTTGAATAAAAGCTCAGGTTGTTTCAGAGTAAAAAGGTCAAAGATAAGCTGGTATTTAACATCAAACCTACTCTCTGAAAGCAAACAAAAGCAAAACAAACTCTGCATTGCAACTCGGAGTGTACATTTCTGAGACGAAGAGATCAATCAGCCTCGGACATCAATATCCCTTTGCATCGCTTTAGCCACACACGTTTGCCAACTAATGAAATCTGCACATGGCTCCCCTGTTATCGATTCCAGAGAGGTCCTAATTTGCCGCTTGAGAACAGGCAGCTCCCTGTCTCTCCTGTTTTTCCTTCATCTCTCCTCCTTACTTGCTCTCCTGCACCAGCACCCACACTCTTACACATTTCTAATCATGCGTTCCAGCATCATGCCATGGGCACTTTCTTGAGCGCTGGCTGCAGGGTTGGGGGGGCCCGGGGGATCCTGCAGAGCAAAGTGTTAAATAGAGTATCTGAAGTCCTTAGAAATGATTAATACTCTGCCATGAGCAGCCATAAGCTGTCAAACAGTTCATCATACTCGGGTACTGTATCACCTGTTAATTACAGAACAATATTTACATGAACATTTATACTTGACAATTTAACCGAATGACCCCAGTTGGCCACATTTAGCGAGTGGATGATCTTTCAAATGCAGAATGATGCAAAATTTGTACACATTGTTCAGCAAAGTCGTATTTACTAGTCATCTCTGTGGTGGGCAATGTCACAAAAACTGAACTCATGTGATCAAATCCACAAACAGACTTCTGAAGGTGTCTTCAGGCTTCACTGATATGCTATAATGTTTAAAAACAAACAAATAAAAAACAAACAAACAAACAAACAAACAAACAAAAACTGCAACAATGAGCAACATATGGTTTTTTTTTCCCCTCTGTTGCCTGGAAAAAAATCTCAGCTAGGTTTTGGATTATAGCAGTTGTGTGGGTGGAATCCTTAAAAGACAGAATATGTGCCTTTATTGATAAATCTTCCAATTATGTATCAATAGCTCTTTACATTTCAGGCATTAACACAGCATGACAGGTAAATGACCCCCAGCTGTAAGGTCATACACTGTAATCATTGAAGGATCCTGTGTGGTCCTGAAGATCAATGCTCTGAACAAGATCTTTTGCTTTCCCTTCATTCTATATGATATATACTGTATTTGTGTACCAGATGGTCGCATACAATTGACGTACTGTACAATTACTACACTTTATGCACACAGAAGTCAATCTCCAACTGTAGCCAGTCTGTGTAAGTGGAGTTCTGTCTTTGTCCCACCAAGAGAGAATCAGTTTATTAATGTATGGTCAACTCTGCTGCAGCAGGGGCTGATAAACCTCCTTTAGCTTGTTGTTAAAGCGCCTTTGTTTCTGTCGCATAGAAAATAAGTTGGAAGGTGCACATTTGGTTAATAAGAGAGCCTTACTTGCCTAAAGTTCTGATATGTGTGGGTCAGTGGTGTGTGTGACCTGTTCAGAGTTTTTTCCTGTGCAGCTGAAATTTCAATGGTAATATCTAAATACAAAAATAAAAAGATTTAGTACAATTTGAATCAGACTACGGTGTTTACATATCCAGATATAGTCTAATAATCTGGCTTTTTTTCTACTTCATGTAAACATACTGACTGTTGCAGATACTTCCTAGTATGCAAGGCCGGTGTTCAATCAATGTAGCGGTACTGGCTTCCTGGAGGTAATACCAGGTACATGATTCACATTGGTTCGGGTTTCTTTTAGCTTTGTGTGGGGTCAAACAATAATTTAAGTATACTTAACTTTAAGTTAAGTATAATTTAACTTGCAGCCTGTCTTGCCTCCGTGTTGCTAAACAGTTTAGCAATAATTTGCTGGAGATTTTGGTAGAAGAGAAGAATTCTGCTGAGTAATACAAACTTGGAAAACCACAAGATCTTACTGCAAATATTTTCAAATTTCAAATTGTCAAATGACAAAAGATTCTTGAGAAGGCAGACACGCTTCAAGAGTGGATACAAATCACATGTATTCTTGTTCAGTTTCACTGAAGGAAAACCAAGCACTGGGAGAATTACATCCCATTGAATTTAGATGCATGCCGAGTTGTGTTTCTACAGCACGGATGGATTGATGCACAAATTACTGCTTCAGAGGAAGTGGGAATGAAGATGTTTTTAAATAGCCAGACAAACTTAAGTTTTTTTCTCTCTCTGTCTTCTGATCTCTTTGTCATGTCCATTGTTATTCCCTGTCTTTTAGTGTTGTTTATTTTTCATATGTTGTTCACAATCACCTATCCAGCAAAGCTTGAAGTGAGGTGTAAGGAAATGAAGTGATTAAAGGAAATGAGCACTAACAGGCCATTCTGCTCCTTTGTAAAATTGCAGGAAACATATTGATTGCCTAATTAACTTTGAATTATGTCAACATTGTTGTCTCTCAGCTAGCTATTTATTATACTTGCCTCAACTAAAGTCTGATAAATAAATGCCTGCTAACTCAACTAACATTGTTTTTTTTTTTGTTTTTTTTTTGCCTCCTTGCATTGTATTAGACCAATTGAACCAGCTTGATTCTAAGTCCACATTGATAAGCTCCATGAAAGGTCAAACCTGTGTGTCTGTGCCTGCGTCTGTATCAGCTAGCTTTGGATCCTGCCTCTGAGATGGCAGACTTCAAGACTGCAAGCTTCCTGTAGCCCCAGAATCACGTAGCCCAGCCATTGCTAGCCTTTGTCTCCTCTTCCGGAGCTGACAAGCTATGTGTGTTATCCTCCTTTCAGGCCAGCTCTGCACCACAAAAACAGAACAAATGTTATGGTGTGAACTGGGAGATTAAGCTTTGAAGGTATTATAAGTGTTTCATTGTACTCAGTCAGTATTGACAAGAACTCAGATGTTAATATTTGCGATTGGTCAAAAAGTTTTAACAGTGCATTATTGCTTTTATGCACACCCAGTCGTTGGTGATAATGATGTTATTTCATTGCATATTTGCTTGCTGTTCTCTGAAAATGATCGTCCTTGTGAGTGAGGATGTGTGCATGTCTGCTGTGTGAAAATGGGGGATGCAACAGCAGGCAGCAACAGACGGTAGAGCCCGTGGACCACATCAAGCCTGATAACTGCTCATCCACTGATATTCATCTCAAGGCAAACTGACATTTGAAACACAAGTGGATCAGCTGCATCTGGATTTTTTTTTTTTTTTTAATTTTGGTACTGTATAACCCAGGAAATCTCTGTTTCATAAAACATGCCTGAATGTTTGACAAAAGTGACATACTGGGCATCGTATTCTGGGATCAAGCTACTAGTTTCTCTCATATCATGCATTCTGTGTTATCATTCTCCATGAGTTCTTCAACATGGTAGACCATTTGGAGCATAGTTTCAGTGTAATATCTGTCTGTGATGTTAGATTAATTAGCGTTGCTGTGGCCACTTTTATACAAACCCACCAACACACGAGCTTTGCCCCGGAACAACAGAAATGTTTTAAGAGATAATCGGTAGATATGAACAAGCTGATGCAGTCATCTCAGTCTACATTTCCTTTTTTGGTTGTTGCAACTCTTTTTTTCAGTTTCACATTTAGTTGGTGAAGAACCCATTCATTCAGTTTCTAAATTGACAGGAATTTCAGGGATCAACCAGACACTTTTCTCTCCACTCCCCCAATATTCCAATTTTAACAATCTAGTTGATTAGAGTGTCCTTCAGTATTGATGGAGCAGGAATACTGGTCAACCATTGGCTCTGAGACAAAGTCACAGCATTTTATTGATCTCCATTTCACTGGTTGGGAGACAAAAAATTACCAATCTGATTTGGTCATTCACTTCTGATCCTACGAGAAAGTCAAGTGCTCAGTCCAAAAGTCTATAAAAGTAAAACCTGCAATTTATGGATCAAATCTTTATGTTGTCCATTTTTACAATAACTTCAGTGAACAGAGACTTCTGCTGTTTGACTGCTCTTGTCATCATTCAGAAATGAAATATTCAAAGATTTTTATTGATTTTTATTGACTTTTCTCTTCCTCTGTTACCAAGAAAACAAAAGAGGAAGAATACAAATAACAATATTAAAAATATAAAAACAGTCTTTTTAAAATCTAACAGAAGTGCAGGATCGGGAATGAGATGATAATGGCAACAGATGTAGATAAAATGCAGTAACCCTTCTGTGTTGTTTTGTGTAAGGTTACAGTCCAGAGGGACAGATTGGGAATCTCCGGGCCCGGAGACTCCGGCACCTTCTCCCTGAGGGCAAGAGGCAGAAGAAGGACTGTGAGGGGTGGAAGGTGTCCTCATGGCTCTGTGGGTGAGGCAGGAGAGGTAAATGTCCATGAGGGAGGACAGAGGGACAGCAGTGATTTTGCTGTCTGCATTCCCTATGCTCTGTAGTGTCTTCTGGCTGGAGGCGGTGCTGTGTCTGTACCAGGCATTCAGTCAGCGGTGCCTTTGTAAAAACAACGCATGAAACTCTTTGGTCTTTCCTGCATTCAGGGAAAGATTGCTGAACCAGCTGGCTCACATCATCCCTGCAGTTGGCCTCCTCGTTGTTGGCAAAGAGGCTCACCACTGTTGTATCACCAGGACGTTATGATGTGCTGAATGCTGTATGATGGAACACGGTCATGGGTCAGGAGGTGCAGAGTCTACCTGTTCTATCCAGGTTTTTGTTATGCAAGTTCAGATCTTTGGGCTCTAGCAGCTGTTACTGTAGTTACATCTCTGCTTTATGTTTCTGTGCTATGATGTGACATCTGTAGACTCCAAATGAGAGGTCAAGTTGGAAAAAAAGGGCCAGCAGAGAAGCTGGAAAGAATATGCAAAGGGACCAGACAGCAGAGGTTATTTAGTATTTGTGAAATGAATGAAATTCTCCCACCTTCTTTTTCTCATTTCCTTTCTCACATTTGTGTGACTAGACTAGTTAAGTCCCTGTCACTCAAGCTGCCAAAGGTCTATGGGGCACCGAAGCGAGAAGCCGAGTAATGGGAGAAAGGGCTGGGGGGGTGGGGGGGTTGGCGAATTGGGCCAGGGATGATTGCAAATTGTCTGTCTAATGGCTGCCACCCAGGAAGCCATTTCAGGTGGCTTGTTATCCGTCATGAGAGAGGCAGACCTGCCAGGATCCCTCTTCTCGCTCTCTTTCTCAGCGGGCCACCGTAGTCAGAGAGCTTCAGGCTATCGCTGGTGACCCCACCTTTTAAAAACTCCTCTGTCTCCAATTTAAGATGCCTTTCTCTTCTCCCTCTCCCACTTGGCTTCATCCTCCCTGCAGTGTGCCTCCTTGGCTCCTGCTCAGCAGCTGTTGTTTAGAGATAGATCAGTGAAGCAAAAAATGATGCTTGGTATAAAAAAATAGATCTTGAAGCAAAGCACAGCTTCTCTCTTTTCCCAAACTATTGTTTTGCATTAGTAGTGAAAACTCGAAGCTTCATTCCCAGGTAATCATTCAGACACTGATGATAAAGCCACCTCAGAAAAGGCCGCAAATGTACAAATGGCAGAGAAATCAATCCACTATCAAATCATTCACCATCTAACCATGCCGGATAATCATCGATTGGTAGGAATGTGCTCAGAAACTCAACTGTCTTTAAGTCATTTTTAAAGAGTTTTAATCTCTTCCCCGGAGGCAGTGCTGCTGACTGCAGAAGCATACATTTTTTTAATTTCAGAGGCTGTAAAGATTCACGGATTTCTGCTTACTGATAACTATTCCCTCCACTGCCTCAGACTGACATTAGAGAGGATATTGACATGCAAAGCAAGAGCGCTGGAAGTTAATCTGTATGTGCACCATATCACGTGGATCACAGCTCAGAGGCAGCTAGCATTAAAAAGGAACCTGTCAAGCTAAGTGTGCTTCTCAACCTTTCTGCCATTATGCTGACATGTTTTGTGACCCGTGAATTGAAGTCTTGTCCAGGCTTGGGCTTTTTACCAGCTCTGAAAACAAGACGGGGGTGGTGGTGGTGGGGGGGGGGGGTCTGCGCTCTCAAAGTTTTCTGCTTCCTCTGCACAGCAGGTGGCACTGACCGTTGCTGCACATGTCCCTCACATGTCACATCATCCCTGTTGAAGGCTGAAGTACATCTTAAAAAAAAGAAAATGACCTTTAACCACAATCTACTTGACTTTTCTTATAACACTGCATTTGCACACATGCAAATTCAAAATGATAGATAGATAAATAGACAGACAGACAGACAGACAGACTGATGTTTCAGGCTGGTTATTCTGTGCATTGTCAGCTCTGCAGTGATAAATGGACATGATGTTCTGATGCTTCTGAACTCTACAGACGTCTATCCCATGGAGACTTATTGCCCCCGCTCTGTGGAGAAAATGAGGTTGAGGTGGGCCACTCGGGCTCTGCAGCAGAGAGGCGGCACAGTGGAAGCAGAGACTTGACCTCCGGCAGTTCTCTAATGGATTTTAGGCATCAGAGGCAAACATGCAGCTGGCTTTCAGACAAACTCATCAGAGCTCCCAGATTTGTGGCTGCCATTTACCCCCACACCCATCACCCTGTAATTGGGACAGGCACACCCTGAAAAACTCAATTCGCCATTAGTTGCACTTCAGAGCAAGTAAAGTATGTATACCAACATTAAACCACTTTCAGAGAAATAAACTTTTTTAGTTGTTTGTTGCTGAATATTTATGTGTTTCCTGTCTGCTAGTGATGTGACTGGGGGTGTCTGTTTATGGGCAGAGCAGCTTGTAGAATATTGTGTTGTATTAGGTTAGAAAGAATTTGTAGTTTTCTTAGATTTTAACAATCAGACAGTTATAGGCTAACACCAATAATTCAGTTATTATTCCTTTAGAGCATTCAGTCTTACTTTCTCTAGGTTTGTATTAAAGTTTAAAAAAAATTGTGGAAAAACTCAAACAGACTTTTGTGATTCTTGGGGAATTCATGAATAGTTGTCCCTGGCAAAGTGGCACCTGGCTGTGGAAGGTCTCTGCTTTTGTCTCATAGAAGTCAAGAGTATTGATTCATACTTGAGGTGTCTCTCTGCGGAGATTAGCTTGCTGTGTTTGCATTATCTTGGGTGGCAGGGTATCCATAGTGTACTGAACAATAGTGCTGAAGGACGATGGAGCAAACATGTGCCCAGTGACTTTCATGAGCAGTGGGGCTCTGTGGATCAGAGAAACACAGGCATAAGACTTTGGAGGATACTGAGGGTGAGGGCAAACACAATTTTCACAGTTTTACATTTCATGGGCCTCATTTGGGAGTTCTGCTTTATTCACAATTTAACTGAATTTAAATGATCAACAGTTGTTTCTTGTTGGCACATAAACTCATCCTGCATTGCCCAGAGTTTTAAGTTTAACTGGATAAAAGCATGGCTGCAGCAGCATTTGGCATTAGCTTATTTAGATGGTCGTTTGGATGCTTGAGTTTAAGTTGTTTTTAGACAGTCATTTTTCCAATCCAGCCGTGAAAAGGTTACGTCTTTGTATGGATTCTAGTTACTGAAAAAGACAACAGAACAAATCTCTGTTCTCAGACATATAATAGAGAAAAAAAAGCTTGGATTCTTAAAGGCATGGATTCTACTTCATCTGCTCCAATGGTTCCTTGAAATAAAGAAGTTTCCACCATTTCCACCTAGAGATTGAAGACAATTTTAATGACGTACTCTTTTGCCAACCCACTGACCACCAGGTTGGTACAGGGTCAGACTCAAAGATTCCACATAGGACACTCGAAAGCATCGTTCATGTACTGCCTTGTTTGTCTTTTGATTAAATGTACTGTGGAAAGCTTAAACTTAGTGTCCCAGTCCATGTTGGCTCCTCAAGAAATGTATTTTAGTTTAAAATATTTTAAAATATTTTAACTTAATATGGATAATTTAGAATGTAGGAGAAGTCTTGTAAATTTACTCAGGTATAGTCCCAGGTACTGTTTTTGTTTTTTTTTTTTTTTTTTTTTTTTGACAGCGGAAATGTGATCTCTGAGGTCCCGATGGTCCCTGGGCACCAATTTATGTGTTTGTTTTGGCCTTCAAAGCCTTTATAACCCATTTTGAATATTATTCAACTGGATGCTGCTGGATTATATCAGGAGACTGATTTTGATTCAGGTCATTCATTCCAACTGCTGTTATAGTCTCTAGCTTTTTTGCATTGGTACTATTGCAAGCTGTTCGATTGTACTACTGTATAGAATAGAATAGAATTTGTTTTATTTGGAAATTACAGTGTTCCAGCATACATTAAAGAAATAAATACTATTAAAGTAAAATAAAATAAAATAAAAATTTGGCTAATCCTACACAGTGGTCCCTCGCCATATCGTGGTTCACCTTCCACGGTCTCGCTGTTTCTCAGATTTTCTTTTTTTTTTTTTTTCTGTATAAAGTACTGCACATCTGCAACAAGTGAATTTCCCCGTTTTAGGAATCAATAAAGTTTATCTTATGTAATCTCATATGCAGGAGTGATAAAACTTTGGGATAAAGTAATAAATGTGAATTTATGGGGTTCATTTGTCTTACATACTTGTTTATTATTTTCAACCATGATATTCACACATTCCATCATTTGAAGATTTGCATTTAGTGAATTTTTGCCTTCATTCCTCTTGTAACCTAAACTAACCTCCAAGAAACCATGGCCTGATCTGATGATGATGATGATGATGATGATGATGATGATGATGATGATTTCTTGGAGGCTGCTTACGGCAAAAAAAAAACAAAAAAACACAAAACAAAAAACAAAAAACAAAAAAACCTCATGTCTAGAGAAACAGAGCCAAAACATATTTTCATTTGAATTTGTGAGTTTTGACTTGATTATCAATGACTTGATTTTGACAATGTCATTAAAATGAATGTGTCCAGTTAGAAGGTTCGTCAATAAAGTTCGGCGTAAAAAAATAATGAATACGTCTGTAACTTCTTTTGAAAATATCAACCCCAGATCAGAAACCTTTTCAAATTTCCATCAAAAGTAGAGAAAAGTGAGAAAGGCAGAATCACATAGCAACCGAACAGAAGAAGCCTCTCAGAACAGGTGAAAAATGTTGTGAGTGCCACTGCTGCTGCAAAAGTCCAAACACATATGTCAGGTGACCCCCTTTTATCAAAAAGTAGTGTGATTATTCGCACGAGCTGCAGCGTGGAACTACGGTTCAGAAAACTGTAGTTCACCTCAAATCTGAGATGAAACGATGACGCCAGGGGGAATCCAAGCATCATGATTTGCAGTTCATCTTTACTGACACTGATCCACTGGAAAAAAGAACTTTGCTATTATTCATGAGAAGTTTTTTTTTTTTTTTTTATGAGACTGGAGTGATGAACAATAGAAGTACAAGACTGAGATTTACATCATGAGCAAATTAGTGTTGTTAGAAATAAAGTGAATCCAAAGAGAAAAAAATGAGCACTCCTGTAGTAAATAAATAAATAAATAAAGAGGTGCAAGGCCCGAGCAAATTAGAAAAAATAGAAATTGGCCAGCAACACTCAAGTGTCCTTCAAAATAACTTTTTAATCACTTACTAAGATTTAAACATACACATACGTGTTTCAACTACCCTCTTACTCAGTGCCTTCCGTGTTCTACCATCTTTCACACACTGAGGAAGACGATGGTCGAAACGCGTATGTGTATGTTTAAATCTTAATAAGTCATTCAAAAATTATTTTGAAGGACACTTGAGTGTTGCTGGCCAATTTTTTCATTTTTTTTTTTTTAGAAATAAAGTGCACAGGGAGTTTTAGCTGGGTGTGATGCATTTAGATATTATAATTTAATGCAGTCTTAAAAATGAAGCTGTAAAACTGCTCTCCATTCTCTCTTTTTTTCTTGCAGTCATGTGTTTGTGAGCACTTTAATGCTCATAATGCACAATACAACACATCAAAAACAAACCATTCGATTTTAGGTGAAATGGCAAATACATTTGTAAGTTACATTATTCGCATTTCACACTAAAACCAGTCAGAAGATAAACAGTCTTGTCTGAAGCTGCTTTAACACAAATGGGTGAATGCTGTGCACTAAAAACCGAGACCTGCAGTACAGACACAGCAAATACACATGCAGAAATCAAATGTTTACTGCATTACTTGACTGCTGAGATTCAGATTAAAGACAGTGGATTGAAATACTAATTACCTTGTGTGTTTTGCTGTTTCACTTCATAAGTTTGCGAACACTTCTGACCTCGACTGCAAGTGACTGAAGTGCGTCAACAGCATCGGGCTTTTTTAAAAGCCTTAATATACACCTTTAGATACATGAAAGCAAGAGGCTCTTGTGAATCTTTCAGTCTTTTGAATTTTTATTTTTGAAGTCCCAAACAGGTCAGAAAGATGTTGTAAAAGTGGCTGTATGCAATAAGCAATGGTGAGACTGTGAGCAGACACATATGTGCAATACCCCTCCATCTGTCCTATATTTGTCCTACATTTGTCAATGTTTTGAATCATCATATTCAGCCTCATCTGATGACTCAAGAAATCACCTCAACAGACTATGTCTGACAATGAGGCAGGCTGAAATATCTAAAATAAATAAATAAATAAATCCAAGACAACTGACATTTAACAGTCCGTGAGGGGCGACAACGTTATTTCTCAGGCTTTGGGATTCAAGCACAGTGTAGTTTGAGCCAAAATCCACAAATATTGAAATCTTGGGATGGTGGTGAACCTTCCCAGGAGTGGGAACCTGCACCTGGAGGAACTGTCTTAATTACTAAAAATATGAATTCTGCTGTCTACCAGAAACTCCTGAAGAAACCCGTCTGCCCCAGACAACAACAAGCTCAACCCAAGCAGACATGGGTTCTACAGCAGGAACCCAAACCACAACACACGAACAAGTCCACCAACAGCCTAAAAAAAATTAAATCAAGGGGTGGCCTATTCCAAGTCGTGACTGAGATGGTGTGAAATGACCTTACACAGGCCGTTTATGATCAAAAACCCTCCCGCTGTACAAGCAGTTCACTCTTTATTCTGGGATTAGGCAAACTCGCTGGTTCAAAGGCAAGACCAGATCAAAACCAGGAAGTCAATCCAACACATGCAAGAAATCCCATAAGCTCACAAATGGAAATCTGAAATCCAATAAAGTGCCAGGAGTCCATAAACCAGCAGAGAAATCAAACAGGAGGGAAGACTCAGCTACATTAAAACAGCAGAACACAGGAGCCTAAAGAATGTGAAGATCAGTGGACAGACACAGGTGAAACACGTCTGGAAGGCAAAAGATTAAACTACGTAACTACAAATGAAAACAAGAATAATAAAAATAATGCAGCCTTAAAAACTACTTCCAATTTTAAAATTTGTACTCTCTTTTGAGGCAAACATTTTCTGTTTTGGTGTTTTAAACTGGAAATTAGTTTTGGAATTTCCTCTACATTTCCCCTTTTATTGGCAGTAGCTTTAACTGTGTCAAAAATTGTTGTAATCACAAATACATTTAATGACAAAAGACTTTGGTCAAACATTGAAAACCGGTGATAAATTGTGAAAACTCTAAAATAAAACAAAACAAAACAAAACAAAACAAAACCCAAAAACAACAGCATTTAATGGGCTTTTCTGTCATTTGTGTGCACTCCCAATACCTCTTTACACCTCTTTACCTATCTTTAGAAGGAAGTATACAATAAAAAAATATATTGAAAATACTCAAAATGCTGTCTGTACCCTGTTTGACCCTAAATTAAGAGAGTCACTAAGACATTATCATGGAGATTATTACAGTCATCAGGTTTATGTTCTCTTTTGTAGCACGGTCTGCTTCACACCCAGAGCAGGACAGGAGACATTAATAATTGATAGCCAGCATTTACAGCAAAGCCCAGGTGTGTTGCAGGAAATAACCAGTGACCCAATTACAGTTTGCATGCAGCATGCTTTGCTTAATTTGTGTAAAAGCCATAATTGCTCTGTTTTGTACTTCATGAACATGGGTATGCAGCACTGGCAGAGCACCACTATTGCTGTTACTCAACCAGTCATAAGTGCATCCTCACGCTTACTCTACTAGTAAACAGCTACTGCTATGTTGGTTTGAAAAGCAGAGTTTATTATTATTACTGAGCATTTTTAATGATAACTTGAACTACTCAGAAGAGACTGAGCTGGGCCTATTCAAAGCTGGACTCTGCTTTAGGCAACTTCCATGAAGACATTCCAACATCCTCCTGGGGAAATACTGGACAGGAATTTTTTTGTTACTTTAATCGGCTAAAGAGACTGGAAATTTGTTTCAGATCTTGAAATGGTCTATTGAAATGAGCCCAGGCCATGAAAATAACAAAACCCAAGTTGCATCAACCTAAACTCTGTTGCAAAAGGTCTTGTATTTTAAAGAGTGACACATGTATGGTGAAGTAGATGGTCAACATCACGTTTGTAGAGTTCTGTGTGTAATCCATCAAAAACCAGAGCAGAGACTGCAGCACAGCATCACAATGAGAACCTTCAGCAACAGTCACATAGGAACCTGAAGAGTGTGGAGGTCAGTGGACAGAACTGGACAGGTCACCAATTCATCCTGGGACACAGACTTGCTCACTTTTTCTCTTTCCGTTCAGCCCAACGTGCATGTGTTTTTTGGCTTTGGGGTAAAGCACTCTTTTTTTTTTTTTTTTGGGAAATGTATTTTACAAAATCCAAGACCAAGACATTTCACACAGAAAGAAAAGTTATATTACTAACAATAGAATATAGAACTGTAGGTGTCAGGTATGATAACGTAACACAATAGCAAAAAGAACATACGTGGGAGGCTGAAAAGGCAGAATTAACATAACAAGCTCGTGACTCCAACAAGCTAGTTACTGGTTAGCAAGTTTACCAAAATCTTCATCTCATTCCACATCACAGAATCCATTGAATTCTTCATTCTCGGTGAAGAGGATTTTCTTTTGGGCAGCATTTTCGTTAAGGATTTCTGAGCTGTCTTTAGATTAATGTTTCAATGAATTTTCAGTGGTACAGGAGTAGTACATACCTGTAGCTGTAACAAGCCTATAGCGCCCCCTCGCGGCTGTAGGTAATATTTACTCCTTGGTCATGTCGGTCAGTGTGAATTAACATTGAAGAACATCTGAAATTACATATTTTAATATATATAAATAAGTCGCAGGACCAGCCAAACTATGATAAAAGTGCAACCTATAGTCCAGAAAATACGGTAAATCATTCTACTTTAACACATCAACCTGCATTCAAGGGGACATTAGCTGTGTTGGCATTAAACCCAACTCCAGAGGTCCATCGCTCGGGACCTCAGCACAACATGCCCAATACAGGACACATGAGTTGATGTTATTCCCTCTATAACAAGAGTTGACCGGTGACAGAAGTCTGCCAAAGTGTTGCATGTATGAGTCAGATCATGAAATATCTCATAGATGATGCATTCTTCATTAGAAAGACTTGATATGAATATTTGTTTCTTTGTTGTTCTAGTAGAAAAAAATAACTACCACAAAATAAATGATGTAAATATAAGTGTAATACAGAAAAACTGAAGTCACACCCGTATCACAAACACAGGTACGCCACAATCAAGCATCTGTGGTTCACAGCTTCACTGGCAGCAGTGGCAGCCCACCGCCACGACACTGTATTTGGACATTTGGGTAAAGACACAGCTCTCGTGTTTAGAAAGCAGAGGTTGTGTAGATATAGTAGTTCATCACACAAAAGAGCATGCACAAGACAATGATGTGGACAGTCGCAGTAGACTCATTTGTCTGGCTCCTTAATGAGATGAAGCAGAACAAAGCCCTCCGCTAATATTCCGAGGGGCCTAATTAAAATTAGGTGTGATCCAATGAAGGAAGGAGCCACAAAAGTGATTTTAGTCACAGCCCAAAAGAGACCAGCTAATTAGAGAGAGTGATGGCCTTTACTCGGAAACCGCTGGAGAGTCAGAGGCTATACACATTGTCCACATCCCTCTAGTCTGCTGTGGTGATGGCTAGCATGCTGCAACCGAGGTCGAGGACATTGGAAACAGGCAACAGTCTAGTGTCTACAAACATGGCAAATATGCATATCACTGTTCCCATTCCATTACTGTCAGGGATGAAATGATATTTTTTTTTTTTTCAGATTTTTTTTTCAGGTATTTCGCTTATAAGAATGCAGGGATGTGATCTCTGCCTGGAAGACTTTTAAAGACAGAATGGAAAATGAATGTAGCAAAAGTTTCCTGGAGGACGAGCTGATTAGATCTTTACAAGAACTTTGACTTTACAGAGGATTTCTTTTCCATCCTGCGATCACAGTCAAAGCTCGGACTTGAATCTCTTCAGGAATTTGTGGCTGGACTTGAAGCAGCTGTGCTTTTGGGATTGTTATGCAACCTGTCACAAAGTCTCAGTGCTGTGATTGCAGCCAATATGCATCTATTAAACAGTGGCCTGATAGAAGTGAATATTGCTCAAATCATTTATTTTACATTCCATAATATTAGGATTTTCAATCTTTTTTTGATGGTTTCTCCTCTAGCCACTGACTATAAACAGTCAGACTTTGCTGAAAGTCTGTGGTGCGGCTGTATATTGTCCCGTATGTTGTCCATGTTTTAAGATAAGAAGATAAAAAGTACTTTATTTTATCTCAGACATGGGAAATTAACTTGTTACAACAGCAATAACATTAACCTTAACACTATTTACAAAAAGAGCAGATTACATGTGCAAATGTGCAACATGAAAAATGTGCAACGGGGAAAAAAAAAAACAAAAAAAAAACTAGAAAGTACAAGTAACAATAAAAGTAAACTAACACTATTTACAAATCAAGAGCAGATTATGTGTGCAAATGAGCAGCATGAAAATGTGCAACTAGGAAAACAAACCTAGAAAGTACAAAACAGTCAGAGCACATCACAGCATGAGAATTGAGAGTCTCCGTTTCTTCTGAACCTGGACAGAAGCACTCTTCGGGTTTTTCCCTACAGCTGCATTAAGTCTCGTGTTTCCCTCCTCATGCTCAGGATTAATGGATGAAGTCGTAAACAGTTACACTGACGTGTGGCTTTGTTTTGTTTCATCCTGGAACTTCTCCAAGCGGTTCCAGTCATGTCACTGACTGACAAAGAAACACCAACACCTATTTGTCAGTGTGAGTTGGTTTTCTTTGATTTTTTTCAAAGGGCTTGTACATGCTCATCTTACTTCTGACATTGAAGGAATGCTGTCTTCTTGTTCTTTATGAGGCCATGATGGTACTCGCCCTCGTCTTAACTGATGGCGGCACGGCTCATCTGCTAAAAGCAGCCTATATTTATCTGCTGGGACTCTATATATGCACTAATAGCAATTGCTTTGTGCTATCTGTCCTTGGGATGCTGCCATAAAGACTGTGAGGGAGAGCAGCAACTATTCTCCTCCTGTCAACACAAAACTGGACTAAATCACATGGTCATTATCAAAGCACATACTTATAAAACTTGTAAAAGACCCCTGTGCCTCAGCGTCTGCTGACCCCCCTCTGTGAGTTTACATGGCTGACCACTTCATGGCTGAGCTACTGACACTCACAATTGCTTCCATTTTTTAACAGTTGACTGTGGAATATTAAGTAACGAGGAATTTTCATAACCGGACTTAATGCATAGGCAGCATCCTGTCAGGGTATCACGCTGGACTTCGCTGAGTGACCCAGTCATTCACAAGTGTTTGTAGAAGCAATCTGCATGCCTGAGTGCTTGAGTTTACACACTTGTCGCCATGGAAGGGACTGGAACACCTGAATTCAATAATTTGAATGGGTGAGTGAATACTTTTGACAATATAGTCATTTACTGAAGTTGACATGTAATTTTACCCACTTTTTATACTAATGCTTCTTATGATGGCGCTCAGATTTAAGGCATCTGAGCTGATATTGATTTAATGTCAACAGAATTGTGTTTTCTATGTGTTGCCTTTACTGTCTGACACACACAGCACTATCAGCTTTCTGGTCAATACTTCAAGTCTTTTGCACATTTTTTTGTCAGACCTGCAGAGGTCTGGCCTTTGCTGAAAGTCTCAGCCTCAAACCGCTTGTATGAAGCAAATGTGCACATCTGATCTGACCTACGACCTCAACTGTTTAACAAAGAACTGAGAAATTGATGTGACAGCTATGAAAGGTAAATCGTTTAAAACTGCTGAATAAAGCAGCATGAATTTGAGCGTTCAGATTAAATCTTCAGCTGTTCGTTTTAATTACATAGAATCCTAGTAAAAAAAAATAGATGGAGCAATAGCTGGAGTTGAATTATCATCCATGTGAGTGTGCTTCTATTTTCCAGTGCTGCAGCTCTAAGATGAATTATATTATTGATTTTTTATGAAGACTTAAAAGCTACTGTACATCATTTAACTTCCCTGCCTTACTTCTCACATTCCAAAGGCAATATCAAAATCCAGGCAGTTTACACATCATCCCTGATAAGATCTGGGCATTTTATAATAAATAAATAAATAAATAAATAAATAAATAAAATACAAAAAAAAAAAAACATGGGTGAACACCTCTCCTCTGTGATTGACATTGACTTTAATCAGCTCAGATAAATCTCTTTCTACCACACAAGTATAATGCAGTGAGAAGGGATGCAGTAGTCAATAATATCAGCATAATCCTTCCATACAGTGCACCCTGGCTGGGTTCCAGTCTGTTAAGACCATTACAACAATACTGGTAAAAAGCCTGTTGGCTTTGCAAATAGAGCCACTGTGGACTTGCTGGGAAATGATTGGATTTCCCAAGTCCTGCAGTTGGGAACATGTGTTTTTGTTATCCCCCAGAGTGATTGTCAGAGACAGAGGATCACCCATGGCTATTTACAAAGCACTCTTTGTTTTATCTGCACCATGCAGTCAGAGACCTCTCCAGTCTTCCCCACCTCTCATTAATCAATGACAAAGCCTTATTTAAGTGCTTGTTGTCATGACCTATTCATGACTGACGTTGGCATTTAAGAAATAACAGCAGTGTGCCGTCGTATCAGTGGGAATGGCGAGTTGGGTATGGTCCATGCCTAGCATTTAAGTTGGAGTCATTAATATATTTGTGCTGAGAAAAAGCTGCCAGTGCAATGCCATTCCCCCATCTCAGACTCATCAGTCAGCGGGAAAAGCGATCGCTCTGCAGGTTGATGAGCTCAATGGGTGATCACCTTTTGTAATGAGAATGACTGAGAAGCAGCAAGACAGGAAATGCTGGGGACAGGGTGACTCACCTGATATGGAGGAATAAAAGTAGGCTCAAATGGAAAGGAGAGACATAGAAAAGAAGTGAAAGTTCTCACAAAAAGCATAGCCCACAAAGGAAAAATCAAGCAGCAGTAAAGAAGTGACCAAGACTATACATTCATGGACAGAACGACATTTGATAAAGAGGATGGTGACTGCAATTACTTTTCTGATGAGAGAAGCCCGGGACTATAATACGTCTATCTGGCAAAGGTCAATCTCTCTCACGTCCCCCCTCCTGACTCTTGCATGGCTGCGCATCAGTCATGACAGCTTCATCATTAGCACGCTCTTTTGGGGCTTTATCACAGGTCAAGTTCAGTGGCGCTCCGCTGCAAATAATAATAATGCACTTCATAACTCCCGCACTTTATAAGCACGACTGGATGATTGACAACAGCGCAAGTAATGAAGCAAAGGCAGAGACAGGCAGGAGACCAGGTAGGAGTTGGAGAGGAGTGCACAGACTGGTCGCTGAGTACCTGGCATGGATTTAAAGCCACTAAGCTAACCTAGAAATACACACAATTGTAGAGGACACATCACAGTAGAGCTTCTCTGTATGTTTTTTTTGATCATAGGGACCCTTATGTGCTGCTGTATTGCTCTTTCCACCTACATGCAGACAGCAAGAGAGCTCTTTGCTGAGAGCTTTATAAAAAGAGTTTTTGATGTGAAAGTACAATCCTGGAGGTGGTGTAAACACAATGGAGTGTGCCAGGACTTAGAACACAAAAACTCAGCGATATTCAATCCATCTTTGCTGCTTCCAGTCGATGTGCACAATGTGGGTAAAGACCCAAACCTATTTCAACTTCTTTAACACTTAGCCTTCTACTTTTTCTACAAAATCCAGATACATTCCCACATGTATCAGAAAAGGAAAAAGGCAATACCAACAGGAATGCATTAAAAAAGCAGACTTTGACACAGACCTTTGTCAGGCTAGCATACTAAACACATTCCTCTAGAGACCTGCACTACAAATGGAGGAAACTTCTGGACTCCCTCCAGCCAAACACACCCCATCCCAACACCTCCAATCCCAATTTTTATTCTCCTGAACCAGTAATCCATCTCTCTCCCTGCTGGCTCCACTGCCTTGTATTTTTTCCCACGGATTTCAACATTCACCTGTTGTATTTGAAAACCCAGCTTGTCATCCAAGACCTGTCAGAGCAAGACAAGTCTTTGTGATTATGAAGAGATGTGTAAAAGATGGGAGAAGGAAGGTGGAATGGTGGTGTATTTGGGGGAACCTAATAACAAAGATGGGGATAGAAAGAAGGAGAGGGAGAGAGTCCTGCAAGCACCAGGCAGGGTAGAGTCTCCTGATTAGATTCTGCAACAGTGTATTGCATACTTCAAAGGCCTAATTAGAATGTTCCATTAGCATGCATACTGCCATTCACACTGTGGGTCCAACACCTGCATGGGAAACAGAGTTTTACTGTGTGGAGGACTAGCTGAAGATCACAACGCTCGGGAGAAAACATGGGGAGGAGGTTACTTTCCAGTGAGAGAGGAGTCATAGGACATGAATTCTAATGATTACCTTTTGGAATCTGACAATGATGAAGACAAGGCCAAAGTAAAAGAACTTAAAACACTCTCTCTCTTATGCTTAGTGAAAAGAGACACATAGCACACAGCACAATTACTGGTTATACAGTTACAAATAATTACACAATTGTTGCACTAATCTGCTGTTTTATTCACAGTGCTCATATTGTTTCATGTTTTGGTAATTGGTATTTGAGCCAGGTTTGCAGTGACCTGAGAAATTACATAATGAGGTCATTCGGAAATTTCAGTCTGGATCAAGCACAAATCCCAACAGGGCAGAAGATTGACGGGCCGACCCCAGACCCTCTCTTGCTCCAGTAACTCCTGCGCTTAAAATATATGGACCACAAGTACGTCAACATGCCCACCACGTAGAACTTTATAGACACTCAAAAGTCAGTGTGCCACTGATAACTGAGACAATATCCTCTTTCTTTTCTTTTTATATTAATATTGATGCATTTATTGTTTTTTAACAGATTACTCAAAGAATACGTAAAATGTGCAATCAATTTGTTTTCTTTAACAAATAATACGTGTATTTACTTATCTTCATAATCTTAGATCTCTTCTTTTTCTTGAGATGTTTTATTCCTCCAGTTACACAATAAATAAATACATACCTACTTACATACATACAGACATATGTACATTGTTGACAAAAACAGATACAGGAAACATTAATCTAATGTGTGAATGAGATCAATATGTGAATCTCTCCTCTACATAACTTGGGAGTATTATTAGCTCAGTCTTGGGGGGCTGTTATCAGTGCTGCATGTTACACAAGATGCCACCCCATGGCACGCCTAACATATGGAACAAACAACCAATCACACACATTCATGTGTACAGTCAGTGTAGAGTAGCCACTTTCCCCACCTGCATCTCTCTAGAGAATGAACACAGGACCCTTGCTGTGAGGCGATGGTGCTAACCGCTGCACCACCGTGATGCCCGCTGTTAGCTTCCATCCTGAGGTATTCTGGACAGTAGTAGATGGGAAAACACCTCTTGCTTTTATATATACAAACAGGCAGATCCATGAGTTTTCCTTCTCATTTAGAATTAACTGGGTTGGCAAAACCAGCACAAATTAACACTGCATATATTGAACAAACTGAGACTAAAACTCTGACATAAAACTCTGACATTTCTGCATCTGGAGGATTCGTGTTGATGATGAGGTTGAGGATGATGATGATGATGATGAAAGATTGTTGCTCGTCTGTTGTTTTCCGTTTCGACAGCAGAAGCGTCGAGCAACAAGTAGAATGGAAATGGCAAGAAAAGAGAACTTGCAACACACAAGTCAACACAGGATGTATTGCAAACATTTTAATGAGTCTATTCTTAATTAGTGCCAAAGGAAATAACGACTGTCATTAACAAATGAGCCAGCTGACAGCCCATGAGACCTGTGCTAAATAACTGGTTCTGCCCTGTGCTGCAGCTGACGACCACCAGGAATTTGGAGGGATGGAGGTGTTTTTTAATCTTGAGCTCACATGTTTGGCAGCCTGCTACAAAAGCAGAGCGCTGATATCTGTAATGGCTGCAGGTAATCACAAAATAGAGTAGGTAACATACTGCAGGTGTGACGTGGGGAGACAACACTCATTGCGCGAGTGTAAAACTGCCTTGGAGTTATGTTGTGTGTGTGTCTGGGTCCATTTTTCCCAGATGCATTTTCAGCTTCCAGTCTGTCGCTGCAGCTGCAGGTGTGATCTTGTCAGCAGCATTCCTGCATTCACACCTATTAGCAGTGTTTTCCTGTGACATCCATCAGCTTCTGATGATGAGCCGAATGAGAATCTGCCAGCAGAATAAATATTCTGTTTTTGCATTCACTGCTCTCAAGCTTTCACATTCAGCTTTTGAAGAAATTGCTGCATTTCTGGGTCCTGGAATGTTTAAAAGATAGCAACCAAAAAGCCTTTTCTGGTCCACAATCAGATTTTGCTAGAAAATAATAATAAAAGAAAACATAAAAGTCATAGGAGTACTTTAAATATTAAACTTGACTGTCATCTTATTTGATGTTACTGAATAACTTTCATGCTCTAAAGCAGCGTAATTTTTCTTCACAGGGATCTGCCAACGTCTGCATGGCCTCTGTTTGTGACATCTCTGACATACTGAGAACTTTACTGGAACATACACGTTTTAAAAGAGAGACAAGCCCTCTGACTTTGATGGATTTCCAGGCAATATTAGTCAGTGAGCATGTATCCCCCTAAGCTGTGGTGGAACTGATCGAGGTTGACCAAATAATCTGCCAATTCCCTCCCAAGAAATGCAGAGACGACAAAAAAGGGTCTAAGTCTCTCAAGCCCTCATCCCCAAGAGCTGGATCAGCAGTTGTGTCAGAAAACTCCCTCTAAGAGCAGAAGATTTCAACTTGAGAGAAGGTGGTGTCATTGTGCAGTTGCAATTTCATGGTTTTACTTTTAATTCCTGTTTAATCACACAATCGTTCAGCAGATCACAGAGCTGCTGCTGATGGATAGTGACAATATTGTTAGGAGACTCTTGAACAAACGGCGGAGCAGAAAGTACTATTATGCAGCTTAAAATGAAGTGTCACATCACTCCAAAATCCCCTTCACTTATTATTAAGGTAATGAGTCAATACTCAATAAGGTTTCAGCCTCTATTTATGTGAAGGTTGTTTACAATGGTGGGACTGGAAACTCCCACTATTCCCTCATTCATTTCACCCCACAGTTGATGAGCAGACCGCGTCAATTTGTTGTTCTAACTGATTTATTTTTCAGGCTATAACTTAAGTGTGGTTTATGAAGCCGAGGTCTCTGAGGCCACTTGAGAGCAGGACATGAAAGTGGGGCGCTTGGCCTCTGCTTCACAAACAAGCTGTGCCTACTTCAAATGAAGGGAGGGAGGGAAACTGCCCCACATTTCTTCTATTTCCAATAGCCAGCACTGCTAATGGCCACGGGCTCACTACTGTGGCCAAAGGTAGCCCGAGCCATGAAAGTACGAATAACGCAGCAGAAGCAGCACTGCAGCTTCGTGAACGTTCACCTGGGAAATGGAATAGTAACTGCTTCAGTGTCATAACCTCATTTCTTCTATTTTCTCTTCTGTTTTTCTTAAAAGAATGCTCACTGTTACACAGTAACAGAGTAACAAGACAAATCTTAAACAAGAATGACGATCATTTTGATGTTACGCAACATTTGCAACAAAAACTGTCATTCTGTTTATCGTGATTTTCACACCATCCATCCATCCATTTTTCAGGGTTGCAGTGGTTTATTTAAAACTAAAATTAAAATGAATTAAAATTCAATTAAAATCACATTAGGTTTGGCCTGAGTATCTCATAAAATGAGGAAAGAGGATTGTTCTATTACTGCAGCATGTCCAGATGAAGTGTGAGATGATTTGGCCTCTCTTAAGGTACATGACTGGATGGCGTTTCACAGTGTTGTACCCCATCAGCACTGCGATCTTCCCTTCTTTGATCTGGGCCCTCTCCGCACACATGTAAAACACGCAGTCACCATCCTCGTCTTAAAACTATACATGTTGTTTTGATCTCAACCCCTTTTGGACGACAGTTATGCGCTCTATCCTGGTATCAACCAGGCCTCTTTGCATGCTTACTGTTAGCATTAAAAACAGCTTCTCCTCTTTAACAGAAAAGAGGAACAGGCACAAAAACACTCCCTTTATATTAATTATAAATAGGGTAACATATTTTTGCATATTTTCTCTTAAGTTTACCAAATTATTGGTCCTGTGCCCCTCTGCAACTCACTTTCAGATACATGTAGATAGTCATTATGTAGCAGATGTAATAACAGATGATTACATTAAGTTTGGTCATTTTCCGGATTCAGCAGGGATTTTGACCCTTGGTCTTCCAAAGATCAAAGGTTAAGGGGTTTTGATTGTAAAGCAATCTACTGTACTATGTAACCTTGTATTACCTCTATGGTTTATATACCATATGTAGTATCTGGATCCAGAATATAGCCGCAAGGGGGCACAAGCCAGTGTCTTATTGTGCCGGTCCCAAGCCCAGATAAATACAGAGGGTTGTGTCAGGAAGGAGTGATGAGTCTGAAGCTAGAAATCGAAGGTGTGATGTTCAGTGTTGTTAGTGGGTATGCTCCACAGATAGGATGTGAACTGGAGGAGAAGGAGAAATTCTGGTCGGACCTTGATGATGTGATGCAGAACATCCCTAGAAGAGAGAGAGTTGTCATTGGTGCAGACTTCAATGGACATGCTGGTGCAGGAAACAGATGATGAGGAGGTGATGGGCAGGTTTGGTATCCAGGAGAGGAACGCAGAAGGACAAATGATGGTTGACTTTGCAAAAAGGATGGAAATGGCTGTAGTGAATACTTTCTTCCAGAAGAGGCAGGAACATAGGGTGACCCATAAGAGTGGAGGTAGGAGCACACAGGAAGACTACATCTTGTGTAATCTGAAGGAGATCAGTGCAAAGTAGTGGTAGGTGAGAGTGTAGCCAGACAGCATAGGATGGTGGTGTGTAGGATGACTCTGGTGGTGAGGAAGATGAAGAGGGCAAAAGCAGAGCAGAGGACGAAATGGTGGATGCTGAAAAAGGAAGAGTGTTGCATGACTTTTAGGAAAGAGTTGAGACAGGCTCTGGGCGGTCAGGAGGTGCTTCCGGATGACTGGACAGCTACAGCTAATGTGATCAGGGAGACAGGTAGGAGAGTAGAGTACCTGGTGTGTCATCTGGGAGGAAAGTAGATATGGAGACTTGGTGGTGGAATGAGGAGGTGCAGGAGTGTATACAGAGTAAGAGGTTAGCTAAGAAGAAGTGGAACACTGAGAGGACTGAAGAGAGTAATCAGGAGTACAGGGAAATGCAATGTAAGGTGAAAGTAGAGGTGGCAAAGGCCAAACAAGGGGCTTACAATGACTTGTATGCTAGGTTGGACAGCAAGGAGGGAGAGACTGATCTATACAGGTTGGCAAGGCAGAGAGACAGAGATGGGAAGGACGTGCAGCAGGTTAGGGTGATTAAAGATAGGGATGGAAGTGACAGGTGCCAGTAGTGTGATGGGAAGATGGAAAGAGTACTTTGAAGAGTTGATGAATGAGGAAAATGAGAGAGAACGAAGAGTGGAAGAGGTGACTGTTGTGGACCAGGAAGTAACAAAGATTAGTAAGGAAGAAGTGAGGAGAGCATTGAAGACGATGAAGAGAGGAAAGGCACTCGGTCCTGATGATATACTTGTGGAGGTATGGAAGTGTCTAGGAGAGGTGGCAGTAGAGTTTCTGACTGGGTTGTTTAACAGGATCTTAGCTAGTGAGAAGATGCCTGAGGGATGGAGGAGAAGTGTGCTGGTGCCCATTTTTAAGAACAATGGAGATGTGCAGAGTTGTGGCAACTACAGAGGAATAAAGCTGATGAGCCATACAATGAAGTTATGGAAAAGAGTAGTCGAAGCTAGACTAAGGGCACACGTGAGCATTTGTGAGCAGCAATATGGTTTCATGCCAAAAAAGAGTACCACAGATGCAGTATTTGCTTTGAGGATGTTGATAGATAAGTACAGGGAAGGTCAGAGGGAGCTGCATTGTGTCTTTGTAGATCTGGAGAAAGCTTATGACAGGGTGCCAAAAGAGGAACTGTGGTATTGTATGAGGAGGTCTGGAGTGGCAGAGAAGTATGTTAGAGCTGTGCAGGACATGTACGAGGACTGTAAGACAGTGGTGAGGTGTGCTGTAGGTGTGACAGAGGAGTTCCGAGTGGAGGTGGGACTGCATCAGGGATCAGCTCTGAGCCCCTTCTTTTTTGCTTTGGTGATGGACAGGCTGACAGACGAGATTAGACAGGAATCTCCATGGACTATGACGTTTGCAGATGACATAGTGATATGTAGTGAGAGCAGGGAACAGGTGGAGGAAAAGCTTGAGGGGTGGAGGTTTGCCCTGGAAAGGAGAGGAATGAAGGTTAGCTGCAGCAAGACAGAGTACATGTATGTGAATGAGAGGGACCCAAGTGGGAGAGCGAGGTTACAGGGAGAAGAGATAAAGAAGGTGGAGGATTTTAAGTACTTAAGGTCAACAGTCTAGAGCAATGGAGAGTGTGGAAAAGAGGTGAAGAAGCGTGTGCAGGCAGGCTGGAATGGGTGGAGAAAAGTGTCAGGTGTTATGTGTGATAAAGGTTTCAGCTAAAATGAAAGGAAAGGTGTACAAAACTGTGGTGAGACCAGCGATGTTGTTTGGTCTAGAGACAGTGCCATTGAGGAAAAGACAGTAGGCAGAGCTGGTGGTAGCAGAGATGAAGATGCTGAGGTTCTCTTTGGGAGTGACCAGGATGGACAGGATCAGGAATGCGTACATCAGAGGGATAGCACATGTTGGAGGTTTTGGAGATAAAGTCAGAGAGGCCAGACTGAGATGGTTTGGAAATGTCCAGAGGAGAGATAGTGAATATTTTGGTAGAAGGATGCTGAGTTTTGAACTGCCAGGCAGGAGGACTAGAGGAAGACCAAAGAGGAGGTTTATGGATGCAGGATGCAGAAGACAGGGTTAGATGGAGGCAACTGATTCGCTGTGGTGACCCCTGAAGGGAAAAGCCGAAAGGAAAAGAAGAAGATATAGTATCTGGATCTGGGAATTTTTTGAAAGATTCTTTATCATTGCTTGGTTTAGGTCTGCATTCTCTGAGTGCTTTTCTAGTTTATCCATCCTGTGTCTGTGTATTTATATTATCTTTGTATGTGAACAAAATAACTCCAAATATTATAAAAGGATTTAAATGAAATTTTTGAGGAAATATTGATATTGAGTCAAGGTACAGATGATTACATTTTGGTGATGTTCCAGATTCTGGAACATCACCAACTTTGACCTTTGAATATTCTAAACTTTGACCTTTGAATATTCTAAAGATCAAAACCAAGGTGCTTTTATCAAAAATCACTTTGATCATAAAGCAACTGGAACATCACCAAATTTTAGCCAACTGTTCCTTGGCACATTATTAATATTGTTGAATACATTACACTAAAATTCACATGTCCCACCTTATTCTTCTGTCCACTTGGACCCCCAACCCTAACCCTAAGATTTAAAGGGATATTCTCTGTACCTCTAACACACTCACTGGAGAGGTGATTTATTGGGTGTGACATATTGTAATTGGTTCCCCTTCTTTTGTGATAACACAAACAATTTAGATACATTTTGGAGAAACAGGCCAGCGATTATGGTCAAGTTCATCATCCCACTGATCAAAGTCTTGGCCAGATTCTTCTCAACTGTCATGTGCATCTGTAAAATATGGCACAATTAGTGTGGGCATTTCTGATACTGATAATTATCACACAGATATATGGTATGGAACAACTTCATGCTGACTGCAATGTAACAGTTCATGAATGTTTTATTCAGAATCTAATAATCAATTTAACAGGCTTTTTAAACTCCATTATTTTGTGAAATACAAAGAGGTTTTCTGTCTGAACTGTTGTTGAAAAGCTCACTGCTTCCTCTAATATCACCTAGTGACATTTCTGTGGGCACAATAATGAAACAAAAAAATGTTTAGTCATCTCTTTCTTGTAATTTGCCTGTGATGTACAGAGAAACACACCGTCTCGGCCTGACTGTCATCTTAATCATCTCCACTTTCTCTCTCCGCTTAGCTTTTCCCCCCATTCACCAAACATGAATGGAAACGCTCCCCCTCCCCCAATCACTGTGTCGCCAATTTGACTGGAACCATGAGTAGAGGCCGGGCAGTCTTCCAGGAGCCTTTCTAGTGCAGCTGAATATTCATCTTCATTAGGGGCATCGCCACCCACACTTCGACCAGGGCTGGGTCCTTTTAACAACAGTCAAGTGATCCAAATGCAGAGGGAGGGGGGTGCTCATGCACTTGCACTCTGAGGGGTAAAGGCAGGTGAAATCATTGTTTTTTTCATTTTCTCTCTCTCTCTCTCTCTCTCTCTCTCTCTCTGTTTGTGTGTGTGTGTGTGTGTAGGCAGTCTGCCCTTGTCAACACGCTTTATTTTTAGTGTTTGTTGTTTTGACAAAGCAGGCAGACTGTGGCAAAGACAGCTGAAGGATTTGAAACTGTTGTCATTGATTTGTTGCCTCCTGCTGAGCACAGATGCAGAGTTCCTGCACATTTTCATGAACTACATCCTCGAAATATTTCTATGATGTAAACCTTCCATTAATGTGTAGTTCTATAATTCTGATTAAATGTATATCATACATTCTTCACATGTCACATGTGTGATAAAAATTGTCTACTTTCCATTTGTAGCACCACTGTGTTTATATTAATATCATACTTTGCTGGAATTGCATTTACATTATTAGATAATGCTGCTGCACTGGGACCAGTACCTGAAAGAGGGCTACCAACACGTCCAAATGTAATATGTGAGCCCTCATATTCAAAGGCTTTAAAAAGCACATGTCTGGTGCACCTTAGGATGGCTGGTAAGGAATTACTTTCAGAAAATAAGATGGAGGGGGGAAAATGCAGATAAAAAGCATGTTGCTAGGATGTAAATGTAACCTTCAACATAAGGAGACACCAGCCACATATACCAACTACCATTAATTTAAGATTTGTTGATCCTGACATTAGACTCTACCGCTGAACATTTGTGTTAATGTGAAACCTTTTCATTCTGTGTCATGTCAACCAGCCCAGTTGCTTTAAAATCATCTGACTAGAGCTGAGAATTATGACTTATAGTTGGCTGTTTCTATGGGGAACCAGTCGAGGATGAACTTCTATTCTGAGCCTGAAACCCTAAACATCAACCTCATTAGAGGGATGATACAAATGCATACTTCTCAAAATAATCCTTGTTGTTTTCATTTTTAATCCCTCTGTTACTACTGATGTCTTTGAAATTAATTCAACTTTACATGAAGTAATTTAATCAAAGTAGAAAATTAGGTAAACTAAATAAACAATGTTCTATATAGTAATTAAAATACCAACATTTATGAAATGGATTCAAGGAATTTATGAACTGTCTTTCTGATTACTTTTTCTATACTCCCTCTCTTCCTTTATTCCTTCCTTCATTCCTAATATCATCATTGCTTTTGTTGGTGCCGGTAAGTAAAATAAACCCATAAGTCACGTGACATTTTTTCTACTTTATGTTTTTTTTCTCACTGTTCTGTGGTTTCACATAATAATAATAATGATATAAAGATTAACACTTTGTTTTAGTATGGGGGCAAGAAGTTCTTTTATTGGTGTACCTGTACACTATATGTATATGGTTTTCCTGACATTTAATGCAGTGTGTTGTTGCTCCAGTCAGATATATACCCTTTCAAAATGTAATGCAACATTTGTATGTATACTTACTACTGCAGAAAAATGTATGCTTTCAGTAAAGGCCTTTAAGGCAAAATATCTCAAATCTAATATGGATTTGTATTCTTTCATTCCTGACACTAAGTATGCAATGTTGAATAATCCAAGAAATGACACCTGCACCAACAGGCAGGGAAGTAAAGGTGATTTCTGGTATTATGCAGACACGAGGGCTTCAATGAGCTTCCTTTCCCACGTCAAGATTATTGTAGAGCTGTTGTAGTGTAACTATGTACTGTAAAGGATTAATGGATAACTAATGATTTACATCGACATTTTCTACCAAATTTTGCGGTGTGTCCCAGTTTGGAGTCTTTAAATGATTGTTTGCATTGAGTCATTGCTTAAACCTTTGAAACTTCTAAATCATATGCTACAGATGTGTCTCTCATTTTGGAAGTTATGACATGAAACGTTAAGCTCTATTGTTTGATTTGTGCCTCAGCCAGCCTCTCTGACCATCAGCATTGTGTTCTTCTGTCTTTGTGGGAGGAAGCATATTGATCAGATCCATTTCTACTTATTATTACAACAGAGGTCATTTGTGTAAAATCAGTGTGTTCACGGTAAAACTTGACCTGGACTGGACTGGAATATGTATGCCTATTATAAATATTGGCCAGAATAGATCAGCTTTTGCAGTGCTCAGTTTTTCCATGTGGGACTTTCTCCTCTTCACTGAGCAGCTTTTTTCTCTAAAAGTATGATAGAAATTGTCTGTGACAACCGCCACTCAAACTGAACGGCCCATAACGACAAGAGAGCCAAGAACAGGCTTAATGCTATTTATAAATCTGAGAAATGGCAGGGTTTGCAGTAAAGTGTGAAGCCATAAGGAATGAAGGTTTGGAGGTAGTCTGCTTTTCCTCACCCTAAAGCTTCTTATGACCCTCGTCTTCCTCCAGTCTAAACATAATCGTGTTCCAAACACGATGGAGCTGTCCAATCTGGTACTTTTCATAAATATGCACAATTTTAATCAGTGCAGTGCTGCTTGTTGAATGCGGATGATAATATGTGTCCTTAAAAGCTTTTCACATCTCAGTCATTCACTTTTTTGTGTTGTGCTTATCATCTGTATCCAAGGATAAAAGCCCATCTTCGCAGTGCGCATCCATTAATGTTTCAAATGAAATATTCCTAATCCCAAAAATAGTTATAGCCCCACTCCCCTTTAATTTCAACTCTTGACTCTAAGGCTCTTTACTTTTCTGAGAGCACAGCAAGTGTTCAGTCCTACAACAGCCTGTTCGGAGAAGTCCCAAAGGATTAGCCAGATTATTGAATCATGGTTTAAGATAATGCCATCAGTTACAGTTTTCTTCTGAGAACAGATGCAAGGAGGGCCAATATGGCAGCGTTTTCAGTGCGCTAATGATAGCAGCAGACTTCTTTCTTTCAAATAAGCAGCTGCAGTTAAAGTTTGAACAGCTGTCAAATGTGATGAGCGTGACATAAGCACCTGCAGTGGAAACGGTGGGATTTTTTTTTTTTTTTCAATGATATGGCAGCCTACACAGAAGCCAAACACACCAGATGACAAATCACGCTATCAGTGAAACACCTGGTGCTTTCCTTTGAAATTGAGAGTGCAGAGACGTTACAACAGTACATGCAGAACACATAGGTAAAGCACATATAGCAACCAGACTACTATTATTTCAGTATAGAAGATTATTACACGGAACTTGGATGTCAGTATCACTATGCATCTTTAAGTCTAAATAAAAAAAGTAAGAAAAAAGCTATTTTGCATCAGCTCTTTACAGTGCAAATGACAATATCTTGAATCTTGAATCGTGCAGATAATTATGGTGTTTTTAATAATTAAGATTTTGTCTCAGGCGTATCATCCATCCTTAAATACCATAATACAAATGAGTGACGTGTTTGTAGTACTCAAAGTCTCAGATAATTTAAGTTTGCTTAATTGAACAGTTATTCTGCAGAAGAAGCTATTCTTTTTATATCTTTTCAGTTATTACACAGCTTCTCTTTGTCAGTGCAGGACAAGAAAAGCCTCAGCAGCATCTCGTTGTGGTTGTCTGGTCTTGTCTTGTTTTGTCTTTTATGTGACTGGAAATTCAAGCTGAGTTGCCCTACAGGGATGAATAAAGATGTTTGAATTGAATTGAATTGAATTTTGGCCATGATGATCACATCTAAAGTTCAGTTTCCAGCCCGTCTGCAACAGAGGTTCCAAACTTACTACACTACCAAATGTCATCAAAGTGTTTAATTTATGTTATGAAAATCCATCCATCCATCCATCCATCCATCCATCCATCCATCCATCCATCTTCTTCCGCTTATCCGGGGTCGGGTCGCGGGGGGCAGCAGCCTAAGCAGGGAAGCCCAGACTTCCCTCTCCTCCACTACTTTGTCCAGTTCTTCCAGGGGGATCCCAAGGCGTTCCCAGGCCAGCCGAGAGACATAGTCTCTCCAGCGTGTCTTGGGTCTTCCCGGGGGCCTCCTACCGGAGGGTCATGCCCTGAACACCTCACCAGAGAGGCGTCCAGGAGGCATCCTGAGCCACCTCATCATGAGCCACCTCATCTGGCTCCTCTCACCACGGAGGAGCAGCAGCTCTACTCCGAGCTCCTCCCGGATGGCAGAGCTTCTCACCCTATCTCTAAGGGAGAGCCCAGCCACCCTATGGAGGAAACTCATTTCAGCCACTTGTACCCGCGATCTTGTTCTTTTGGTCACTACCCATAGCTCATGACCATAGGTGAGGGTAGGAATGAAGATCAACCAGAAAATCTCTTCACCACAATGGACCGGTGCAGAGTCTGCATTACTACAGATGCTGCAACGATCTGCCTGTCGATCTCCCGCTCCATTCTTCCCTCACTCGTGAACAAGACCCCGAGGTACCTGAACTCCTCCGCTTGGGGGAGGATCTCCTCCCCGACCTGGAGAAGGCACTCCACCTTTTTCTGGCCGAGAACCATGGCCTCAGATTTGGAGGTGCTGATTCTCATCCGGGCCACTTCACACTCGGTTGCGAACCGATCCAGCGAGAGTCGGCAGTCACAGACTGATGAAGCCAACAGAACCACATCATCTGCAAAGAGCAAAGACCCGATCCTGAGGTCACCAAACCGGACCCCATCAACACCATGACTGTGCCTAGAAATTCTGTCCATAAAAGTTATGAACAGAATCGGTGACAAAGGGAAGCCCTGGCGGAGGCCAACCCTAACAGGAAACAAGTTCGACTTACTACCAGCAGTGCGGACCAAGCTCTGACATCGGTCACACAGGGAGTGGACGGCCCATATCAGGGGGCCCCACACCCCATACTCCCGAAGAACCACCCACAGGACTCCACAAGGGACACGGTCAAATGCCTTCTCCAAATCCACAATACACGTGTCGATTGGTTGGGCAAACTCCCATGCACCTTCAAGGACCCTCCTGAGGTGTAGAGCTGGTCCACAGTTCCACATTCAGGACGAAAACCACATTGCTTCTCCTGAAGCCGAGGTTCGACTATCCGGCGGACCCTCCTCTCCAGTACACCTGAATAGACATTACAAGGGACGCTGAGGAGTGTGATCCCCCTATAGCTGGAACACACCCTCCGGTCCCTCTTCTTAAAAAGAGGGACCACCACCCCGGTCTGCCAATCCAGGGGTACTGCCCCCAATGTCCACGTGATGTTGCAGAGTCGTGTCAACCATGACAACCCCACAACATCCAGAGCCTTAAGGAACTCCGGGCAGATATCGTCCACCCCTGGGGCCCTGCCATCAAGGAGTTTTTTGATCACCTCGGCAACTTCAGCCCCGGAGATAAGAGAACCCACCCCGAATCCCCAGGCCCTGCCTCCACACTGGAAGGCACGTCCGTGGGATTGAGGAGGTCTTCGAAGTATTCCTTCCACTGATCCACAACTTCCTGAGCCGAGGTCAGCAGCACATCCCCACTATACACAGTGTTGACAGTGCACTGCTTCCCCTTCCTCAGACACTGGATGGTGGTTCAGAACCTTTTCAAAGCCATCCAGAAGTCGTTCTCCATTGCCCCGCCAAAATCTTCCCACGCCCGGGTCTTTGCCTCAGCGACCGCCGTAGCTGCACTCCGTTTCACCTGCCAGTACCTGTCTGCTGCCTCAGGAGTCCCACAGGCCCAAAGGGCCCGATACGACTCCTTCTTCAGCATGACGGGATCCCTCACCACCGGTGTCC
The DNA here is from genome assembly GCA_015343265.1 of Pao palembangensis. Lineage (NCBI taxonomy): Eukaryota > Metazoa > Chordata > Actinopteri > Tetraodontiformes > Tetraodontidae > Pao > Pao palembangensis. Next base: position 2,894,768 of record CM027081.1, read on the forward strand.
ACCAGCGGGTTCGGTATTGCCGCCACGACAGGCGCCGACCACCTTACAGCCACAGCACCGGTCGGCCGCCTCAACAATGGAGGCATGGAACATGGTCCACTGGGACTCAATGTCCCCCGCCTTCCCTGGGACATGGTCGAAGCTCTCCTGGAGGTGGGAGTTGAAGCTCCTTCTTACAGGAGACTCTGCCAGGCGTTCCCAGCAGACCCTCACAATATGTTTGGGTCTGCCGGGTCTGATCGGCATCCTCCCCCACCATCGGAGCCAACTCACCACCAGGTGGTGATCGGTTGACAGCTCTGACCCTCTCTTCACCCTGGTGTCCAGGACATGCGGCCACAAATCTGACGACACGACCACAGAATCGGTCATTGAACTGCAGCCTAAGGTGTCCTGGTGCCAAGTGCACATATGGACACCTTTATGCCTGAACATGGTGTTCGCTATTGGACAATCTGTGATGAGCACAGAAGTCCAACAACAGAAAACCACTTGGGTTCAGATCAGGGGGGCCATTCTTCCCGATCACGCCCCTCCAGGTCTCACTGTCGCTGCCAGTGTGAGCATTGAAGTCACCCAGGAGGACCCCCAGAAGGCGCATTCTCCAGTACTCTCTCTAAGGACTCCAAAAAGTGTGGATACACTGAACTGCTGTTTGGGCCATAGGCACAAACAACAGTCAGGATCCGTCCCCCAACCTCAAGGCGGAGGGAGGCTACCCTGTCGTTCACCGGGTAAACTACAATGTACAGGCACTGAGCTGGAGGGCAACAAGAATTGCCATGCCCTCCCATCGCCTCTTACCATCGGCAACTCCAGAGTGGAAGACAGTCCAATCCCTCTTGAGAAGACTGGTTCCGGAGCCCTTGCTATGCGTTGAGGTGAGGTCGACTATAGTCGGAACTTCTCAACCTCACGTACCAGCTCAGGCTCCTTCCCCATCAGAGAGGTGACATTCCACCTCCCTAGACCTAGCTTCAGACCGCCAAGGTCCCTGCCTTCAGCTATGACCCAACACACAATGCACCCGACCCCTTTGGCCCCTCTTGCAGGTGGTGAGCCCACGGGAAGGGTGTCCCATGTTGCTTTTTCGGGCTGTGCCTGCTGGACCCCATGGGCACCAGGTGCTCGCCATCGTGCCCTGGCTCCAGGAAAGGGCTCCGGTGACCCGCGTCTGGGCAAGGGAAACTCAGAACCATCTGTGTTCATCTTCATAAGAGGTCTTGGGCTACACTTTGTCTGGTCCCTCACCTAGGACATGTTTGCCATTGGTGGCCCTACCAGGGGCATAAAGCCCCAGACAACTGAGCTCATAGAATCATTGGGACACGCAAAACCCTCCACCTTGATAAGGTGGTAGTGCGAGGAGGAGTGTTACGAATGTCACAAACAATACTTAAACAGCAGTTTACAGCTGGGACGTTTGGTTTTAATAACTGGTGTGATAGGTAATAAATAATAAAACAAACAAAATGTTCATGCAGACATTATTTCTTGGTTTTCCTTGTATACAGCATCATGATGTTTAACAAATGTTAATTAAAGTGTTTGACAAAGATAATTGGTGTTAAAGTTTTCATAATTGTTCACATTAATGTATTTTTGTGCAACCCCTCAACAATAAAATTAATCATCTTAACCTGTTTTATTTGACTGCTTTGTTGTATTCCAATATTAATGGACGGGATTAGAAATAAATTATGTGTAATATTGTTCCCGTTACCCAGCAGATGAAACAGTCAGGGCAGTAAAACTGACGATTCAATCAACATGATTCTAAATGTAAATGAATAGGTGCTGAACAGACCATAACCTTCAATAGTCATTTGAGGTGAAAAGCGCTTCCTCACAAATATAGAGTCAAATTGTCCTTTTTTTTAATAGTTGTCTTTCTATATGAAAAACTCACATTTCAGTTATAGACAACAACTTCCAGTTTGATCCTAAAACAAACCACTGGATACAGAAGAAAATAGCTGATATTACATTTCAGACTAGACAATGACAAAACCCTTTGCTCCATCCATAATTGCTCAGACTTTCATTGACTATAAAATACTATAACTGACTATAAAATATAAGACAAAGGTTTTCATCCTTGGACACCTAAATGCATCATGCACAGAATCAGACATGTAAAAAAATATCAGTCTGTTACATCACATCGTATTACATCACTTTATATTCAATTATTTTTTATTTTTAATCTTTGGTAGAAAAATAGAATAAAAATTTTCTCTTCCTTCATTACTTTCTAACAATAATTTAATAATTGCTTCCATTTCTCTGTTGCCAAAAAGACTGGCCTCGATTTTGCCTTCACAAAGGACACTGGCCAGACTTTCATTTGACAGGAATTCAAAAACAACTATTCTTCACTCGGAGAATCTCTCTCATTGACCAGCCTCTGCACTGCTGGGGAATATTAAGGATCTCTTGAGCCATTTTCAGCTTCCACTGATGGATATTGGCAAACAGCTTGCCTCTGCAAGTAAGGATAACCTTCCATTTGATCAATCTTGCACCCGTCTCTAAGACTATACCCTCCAATAAGTCAATAAGCTGTGATGTGTTTGTCCTGGTGTTTTCCATTTTCCACCAGTCCTGTCCAGTGGCTCCTTCTGGAATCACTTTTATTAATCCAGGAATATTGCTTTTAGTATTCATGCCTCTGTGTGTGTTTTTTTAATACATTGTTTTTAAACTTTATTCCAGTGATGTGCTCTTAAAGCTCATGCACATTTGTCCTGATATTGTTTCCCAGTGTTTGTCATCAAAATACAATAGATATGAGTCTATTTGGTTACATTTTCAGTGACAAAGAAAAGTTTTTTGCATGCATCACCAAGGGAGAAGCAGTTTTGGACTATGAAAGCAGTAAAAAATAGATGCACACAGAGGAGTCGATGGAGAGTTGAGAGCGTAAATTCATCATCAAACAGTGAAGTAAATCACAGGGAATAGGGAATGATTTAGGGCATTATCATCATTCATTTTTCCATTAGGAATATTCCAGTCTAGAAAAAAAAAATGCTTTTAATTTCATGTTAGAGAAAGAGTCTTTTTTTTTTTTTTTAAATACTCAGAGGAACACGTTTGTAGTTGTTGCAATTAAATTTCCTGAACAAAACACTTTTGGTGCAGCTGTGTACTCGCTGCAGGGATATGGTGGCTCCATTCTTTCCTAAATTCAGTGGAAGAGGATGATTTCTAATGACTTCAAATCATCTCCCAGAGTGGCAGCATCATACACCAGTTTTTAAAAAGACCACTGAAATTCCTCTGAGATCTGGTTCTGGTGTAAGAAAAACAAGAAATATTGGGCAGTTAGCTCTGTGTGTCCCATCTTCAAAAGCATTGACCAACCTGAGGAAATGAATAAGACAGAAGATTTAACAAGAACGCAAGTGAAACAGCATTTTACTTCATAATGAACAAATCTGTCATTTTTACTTGTGATAATCTTTTTCCTTAATGACCTTTTTCTTTCTAACTTTCACTGATGCTTTGACCTTGTACTGATCTGGTCAATATTAATTTTGTTTATGCACATGTTTACAGAATTTTAAAGTTACTTTACATCTTTGTGGGCAGTAGCTGCTAAATGTTAGAATGATTTGACAATGTCATGTTCTGTCCGTGTGAGTGCAGAAGTGGAGCACTGGAAGCTGGCAGTGGCAGAGAGACACAACTGCTGTCCTCCAGGGTCCATATGGCCGTGCAGGAAACAAAAAGGCATATAGTGGTGCTCCTGGACTGCTTCTGCGGCTCTATCAGTGAGATAGGTGTGTTTAAGGCCACACAGACGTCCAGTTGATGTATGAAGAAATCATCCCACTCTGATCTGCCTAATTAAATTAACAATTTAAAACAGAGTTACACACATTATGCTATACCTTAACAAACTGACTTTCTGTTAGTGCAGCTGATCCTGACTTCCATCAGTTTGTTGGGCTGGCAGATGTTTTATAGCAGGGATGTGGTTGGTGATTCCATTTTGTTTAGAAAGACAATCATGCTTTTTACTGCCCAGTATTATTTTTGTTATAATAACAGTGTTGTTATTTAAGTAAATGTTTTTATATATAAATAGGGAATGCTTAGATTTTGGCCGAACACAAATTATTGCATGCCAGTATGAATTTAGATAATAGACAATACCATGGTATATGACATTGGAGAATAAACCTAAACATTTTAAAAAGTCAGTAAATACATTTATGCATTTTCGTCATTCCATCATGTTTTTCAACAACCTTTTTCCTGAATCACCATGTTGTTAACTATTGCATTATTTTCAATGTATCTCTTGCAGTACAGTAGATCACTTACACTCAGTAAAGTTAGTGATGCCACCATAAGACATCAGAGGATCATAAAATATATATTATATATCTTTGCTGTATTTAGCCAGAAATGAGCTTCAACATACAAGCTTCAGATCCGTAACAGATCAATGCTAGGTCTGTTTTATGTGATCTGTTAAATATAACATACAGTCATAGTATGTAAACTCTAACAGCTAAATCTAACCCATCCACAAAACTGGTCTTACTGAACGATGTTGAGACAAGTAAAGTTTCACGGAAAGTTGGCGCCTTTCAGTTATCTTTGTCTGATTACATTATATTGTTGATGTCCTGAGTTTTTCTTGGCTTATCTCCCTCTGCTACTTGACCTTGGCTACTTGACCTTGGCTACTTGAGTGTGTTGGGGTGCCAAAGCCCTCAGCCCGATAAGTTGGATGCAACTGCAAAGTTGTATCTCACTTCCCAGTAGATGCTCTCATTTCTGTCAAGTTTTTTTTTTTTTTTTTTTTTAAAGGTTCAATCAATACATATAATTTGCATCTGAATATGGTTTGTGTCGAATCATATATTTTCCCTGTAGCATAAATTATTTAAAGATTATACCTAAACATAAAATAAAACAGCAGGTAACACATTTTACCATAATTACAGGCATACAAGCAAATGAACCACCATAGTGACATCTATATCCTGCCCCATACCGTAAATATCTGTGCTATATATGTATGACATAGGGGTCCACAGAATCCAAGACTGCTCACCATACCTTTGTGAAAACATCTATGTTCTCAAAAAGGCTAATTTCTCCAAAGGGACTCTGTTCATTACCTCCTTGTACTGGTCGTCCAACGAAGTGATGTCTTCACTGATCCAAAACTTGGAAATAGTATTTCTGCTATATACAGGAGTATTCCAATGAGTTTCACTTTGTGACTGGTTCTTACGCTGGACACCATGGCTGCCAAAACACACTGAACAGGTGAGAGGTCAAGTCAAAACCAATCGCGGCTTCCAGCTCAATATTTCTTTCCAAAATATTTGTATTTTCAAACAGTTCCAAAACATGTGTGCATGAATATCTGTTTTTCTGTCACATTTATTGCAGTTAGAGAAACTGAGACCAAGCCTGGCTCTCGTCAAAGGTGTATGGACTCTGTGTAATATTTTAAATTGTCTCTCTCTGTCATTATTGCATGTCAAGATAGTTAATGTGTTTTGTATGATTGTTTTCTCTACTGTCTTCATATATGATCAGTGGAATAGTTTGAGTTTCCATCAAAGGTTTCATACATATAGGAAATAAATCTTTTTGACAAAGCTTGAAAGTGTAGGATTTCCAAGAAGAATAGACCAAGGGTTCTCATTCTTGAACACATACTGACTTGTAGGAATCGAAAAAAAAGAGATGGATGTAATGAGTATTTACTCTTCAAGCTCTCAAATCACTGCATTATTCCCATTGCAAATAATTTGGCAAGCTAGTCAAGTCCCTTTCTATGCCAAACCTTGACTGTTGAGTCTTGTAATGAGGTTGGAAAACCTGGATTTTTCCATTCAGCAGCCAGAGGTGAAAAGGGGTTAAGTTTGAATTAAATGTAAGTGTGTGTGTATGTTTATAAATACATGTATGGATGCATGGCTAAATATGTACTTTTTTGATTTTTTTTCTTGATTTTTTTTTTTTTTTACTAATCTCTCTTCTTCTTTTCTCTTAATTCTTTATTTGTTTCTTCATTGTTTTATTTGTTGAAGCTGTTGTTTCTTTTGCTTGTTTGCTCAGTTTGTTTGTTTGTTTTTGTATTTGTTTTGATTTTTTGTGGGGTTTTTGTATGTGTCTCTTTGTTTTGTTGTTTTGCTGTGATTGTTCGATAGTTGGAGGGTTTCCCAGCAGTCGGGTCCAATATTCACTTTTAAAATACATTTTTAATATTTAGCATGATTCAGGGTGAGTTTGACTCATCCAGACAAAGCAAAATCTGTCTGACACAAAAAGGTATTCAGATGCCAATGATTCTGCATCACCGCTGGGTTAAAAAACAAACAAACAAAAAAAAAAGTTTGAAATGAACCTTGATTGTGTTCCATGTGTTCACTGAGTTCAAAGCAATGAAGTTTTTTTTTTTTTTTTACCTCCAGTTTTGCCTTTGTATGATTCACAAAGGGGCAGACCCCCAATGTCAGCATGCCACAGTTTTTAGATTCATTGTCAGTCCATTTTTTAGTTACATTCCCATTAATGATTCAAACAGAACAAGTTGGCCGTTACAGTTGCATTGGGAGACTGATACAGCAACCTCACCCATTCAATAATTTCTGCCCCCCAGTATACAAGTTTCCATATGATAGAAAGAAAGGGCCATTCAGTCCTATCAAAAGACTTTAAAGAATCCAATTAAACTATCAGGACGTGCTTTTCTTCATTACTGTCCAAAGTCACTGCCTTATCTATGTCTGTCGGGTTTAACAGCTTATGAAGCAGAATTTACAACCAACTTGGAGTTCCCTCTTGAATGACTTTCAATCTGGACTTCCACCTCATCTCCTGACTTTTAAAACAGTAATGTCTTCATGCCATCAGAAACACACCCACCCCTTACGTATATACCTGAATGAATTTTGGGGGGCAAACAGTATCACAGAGCTACAATGGTTTTGCCCAAGAGATCAAGTCCTGGAAGACTGGAAGGAAAACAGATGCAGCATCTTTTATCCAGAGCTGCAGAGCCCTCTTTGCCTGAGGTGCAGAAAGATGTGTTTATAATTATATTTAAATTACAATTTAAATTACAATAAGGTTGATTTGAGCTGCAGTGTGAACGATGGTGCAATCAATATTGTTTTGCCTGATGTAGTCACTGTACTTCCTCCGTGTGTCCCGTCAACCCTTCAGTGGCTAGTAGTCAAAACTAGGTCAAAACTAGGAGGAAACAGTCAAGGAAATTTGAATGCAAAGCCCCTATGCAGAGAGAGAAGCAGCCACAATCAGATGTCATTTTGTCAGTTTTCACCAAGAAAATTAATAATAAAAAAAAAATGTACGCATGTATAAAAACAAAAGAATTCTGCGTCGGGACACAAGCCAGTGTCTTACTTGGGGTGGTCCTAAACCTGGATAAATGCAGAAGGTTATCTCAGAATGGGGATCTGACGTAAAATCTAGGCCAATGTAAACATGTGAATCGATTCAATGATTATGAACGCTCAGGTTAACAATGACCGCCACCAAGGCCAGAGTCTAGAACTGAGACTAAAGAGTTAATATGATACAAAGGGGAAAGGTGGATATTCTGTATGTTCTGGAGAGCAGGTGGAAAGATTGCATGGCTAGAAGTTTAGAAGTATGGTTCAAGATAGAGAAATGGAAGTCATCTTGAAAGAGCAGTTTGTTTGAAATGTTGGAAAGGTTATGGTATATAAAGTTGTTAATATTGTGTTGATGGTGTGACTCAAAAGAAAAGGAGAAATTCTGGAGTAAACTAAATAAAGTGATGCAGAGTTTAGTGAAGTGGGGGAGAGATAATATGTGCTGAGTCAAATGGATATGTTGGCGCAAGCAACAGGGGGGATGGGCTGGATAGGAAGGAGGGATGGTGGTACACACTGCAAAAAAATACGAGTGGAGGCAGGAGCCCACAGAGGGACCACATCCTGTATCACCAGGCACCACAGAATGGAGGTGTGTAGGATGACTCTGTTGGTGAGGAAGATGAAGGGGACAAAGACAGCAGAGGAGATAAAGTGGTGGAAGCTGAAGAGGGAAGACTGTTGTGGGGTTTTCAGGAAGGAGTTGAGACAGCTTCTAAGTGCTGCTTCCAGTTGAGTTGGTCAACTTGAGCTAAGGTGATCAGGAAGACCAGTAGGAGAGTACTCAGCGTGTCTTTAGGAAGGAAAGTAGGTAAGAATACTTGGTGGTGGAATAAGGAAGTTCTGGAGTGTATACAGAGAAAGGTTAGCAAGAAGCAGTGGGACACTGAGAAGACTAAAGGGAGTAGACAGGAGTACAAAGAGATGCAGCATAAAGCAAAGATAGAGGTGGAAAAGGTCAAACAAAGCAACTGTGAGTCTGGAGTGGCAGAGAAGTATGACAGGAATCCAAGGTGGAGGTGTGAATGAGCCAAGGATCAGCTTTTAGCCCCTTCTTATTTGCTCTGGTGATGGACAGACTGACAAAGGAAGTTAGGCAGGAATGTCCATGGACTGCCAAGTTTGCAGACATTGTGATCTCTAGTGAGAGCAGGGAGCAGGTGGAGGGAAATCTAGAGATGTGAAGGTCTGTCCTGGAAAGGAATAAAGGTTAGTTCAAGCAACACACAGAATACGTGTGTGAATGAGAGAGATCCAAGTGGAACAGTTTTTTACGGTCGAGAATGAAGAGCGTAGATTATAGGTGTCTGCAAGCAGGTTGGAACAACTGAAGCAATGTGTCAGGGGTGATGTGTGAGAAAGAAGGAAGGAAAGCTGTGACAGTGTTGAGACCAGCGATGTTGTATGATCAGACTGAGATGGTTTGGACTTGTTCTAGGGAGGGACAGTAAATATAGAGGATGGCCCTGCCAGGCAGGAGGCCCAGAGGAAGAACAAAGAGGAGATTAATGGATGTAGTAAAAGAGAACATGAAGTTAGTTGGTGAAACAGAAGAGGAAGAGAATGAAAGAGGGAGATGGAGACAGCTGATTCCCTGTGGAGACCCATGGAGGTGAACAGTGAAAATAGAAGAAGACATACATTGCTTTTGTTATATTGAAATGCTGCATTTAATCATTTTTGAATGACGATGATAATACATGCAAATAAATCTATATAACTAAGGACAATGACAACAAAAACTTTTTGAATGTCAAGTCATTAGAAAATATTGAGGTTGCTCACTTCTTTCTATCACTTAACAAATTACCTGCTACTAATGGACACATTTGTTTTTGTACCGAATCTTTGGACTCAAAACACTGTATAAGAAAATAGTTTAATATCTGACTTCATCACGAGCACCTACTGGCTTCTATCATCTTTATTTAACCTCTCATTGGTTTATAACACCCTTCTTACTTCCATAGCTTGACGACAAATGGCAGAGAACATCTTTCATTCTCGTTCACCAAGTCTGCTGGTGTTCTTAATGAGCTCCATTAAAGGTAAAGTGTCATTACTGAAGCACTGTGCCCATTCATTATAACCATCAAAGTCTATTGATGTCTGTCTTCATCTAATCATAGAACTCTTCCTCTGGCACTTGTCTTCATCTTAAAACACCCTCTCACCCCACATTAATGTCAAATTGTTTCATTTTTACCCTTCTCAGTTTTGTGTTTATTGCCCCATATCTATAAGTGTCACGTCTGTGTGAGGATGGAGGGATAGCGTGATTTGGACGAAGACAAAAGGATCATTTATTTATCACTATGTCAATGTTGGCTTTGACTTCTGATGACATCTTTACTCCACTGTCTCTTAACTAATAAGTCTTTTTATTATGGTGAAACCATCATGTCGTCAGCTCACCATATGTAACGGAGTAGAATGGTGCTGTTAAATTATAGTAAAACGAGTGCAACAGCGCAATTTACCTGATAGCATGCAGCATGGGAATTGCACAGATAAAGAAGGATTTTGAGACATCCTCTCCTGGTCTAATGGCCCTGTTGTGATCTGTGCTAACCAGCTGAGCACTTCTTGTGCTTTGATGCCTTTAAAGTAAAGTTTGGAGATGTTTTAACAAAGCTAACCTAGTTTAAATGTTCAATCATGTGTTGTTCAGATCATACTGCACCCGGTGCTAAATTTCCCATGCCATCACTGTGCTATGTGCTGTGTTACAGGAAAAAAAATATATAATTATATAAAAAAAACACATAATCCACATGGTTGTCGTTGGCGGTCTGGAGAAGCAAGAGGAGTGTCGAGCTGCATCTCACAGAAAGCTGTCACTCGTCACTCAAAGAACACAGAGCAGACACACTTACATTCTCAGGTCAGTTTCTAAGGTCAGTTTCTTCTTTCTTTCTTTTTTCTCATAGCCCTCAGTGTACCGTTGATCGTTGACCTCTCTGGCATTCCGATGAGCTACATCCAGACCATTCTCCCATTCAATGTCCATCCATTCTATGCGGCACCGGCCCCATCTTCTTCTGCCCTTCATTTCTCCTTCTATCGTGGCAAGGACAATGCTGTCCCCTCTTCTCTTCCAGTGCCCATACTTTCGGATCTTCCTCTTCATGACCTCTCTCAACATGCTCTTCTCCTCTCCTATTCTTGTTGACTTGTTGACGCACCTGCTAATTAGTCGTCCTCTCTGTCCATTTAACCCTCAGCACCTTGCGCCATAGCCACATCTCCTGTCAGGGTTTATGGCTGGTTCCAAGAGCGACACAATAGTGAATCACAATTCGACACAGGCAGAACTGGGATCAGGCAGTCTCGTCGTCAGATACAAAACGCAGTCAGGTTTACCGGGGAGTCTCAGCACAATCAGGTCAAAAACAAGCAGGGTCAGAAAACAGGCAATCAGGCAAAATTCGAAATGCTGGAATGGCAAAAAGAAGCACACATGATCTGGCGATAAGTCTCTCAGAGTCTGAGGAATAAATAACCTCGCCGATGGGAAGCAGGTGCGGCTGAACAGGAATGCGGGGCAGGTGTGACAGAAAGGGGAGGGCGGGAGCTGGAGCAGACCGGCAGCTGTGACAATCTCCATCGCATCAATCATACGCTTCTCCTGCTTTCTCAGGGTCCAGCTCTCGCATGTGTACAGGAAAACACTCCAAATCAGGGATTTAGCGAGTCGCACCTTCATGCCGAGTGTTAGAACACTTGACCTTCAAATCGCCGTCAGTCGCGTAGCAGCTGATTTGGCCGTTCCGCTCCGAGTCCTGATGTCTGTCTGGCTGTCTCCTTCTGGTGTGATGTAGGTGCCCAGAAACTTGAATTTGTCCACCATCTCTATTTTCTCTCCTCCCAGATGTAGTTCTCCCTCTCCATGTACTGTCATCACAGCTGTCTTGGACTTGTTAATCTTGAGGCCAACCTCTTCACTCACTTTTCCAAGTTCCTCTCTCATCTGTTGACATTCCACAGATTTCTACCCCCAATGATCTTCCCCGGTCTCTCATCTTCTAATCTCTCCTTCACCTCTCTTATTATCCTCTCCCCAACGGCATTGAACAATGCAGGTGAGCCAAAGTAGATCTCTCTGTGTCAACTGGACTGAAAGGTTTCCTTGAAAACGTTTCGCCCTCTCTCCAGAGAGCTTCTTCACCTGAGAATCCTTGGCAGGGTGGTCCCGGGCCATTAACATGCCAATGGTCCACAGGGCTATATTTTCAAGCTCTGCCCCAGCAAACTTAGAACTGAAGAAGCTCTCTGGAGAGAGGGCGAAACGTTTTCAAGGAAACCTTTCAGTCCAGTTGACACAGAGAGATCTACTTTGGATAACCATGACCTGGATGAGTGAGAATCTACACAGACAATGCAGGTGAGATTAGACATCCTTGTCTCACCCCCTTCTCGAACCTGAATTCCTCAGTTCTCTCATCTCCTACTCTCACCACCCCCTTCGCTCGATCGTACAGTGCCTTGATTATCCAGGTAAGGTAGGTTGGCACACCAAGATTCGTGAGTGTCTCCCACAGTGCATCATGGAACACCATGTCAAATGCCTTCGTGTAGTCCACGAAAAGAAACCAGACCTGGTCTTCATCCTGCTAAGGTCAGTTTAGAGTCAGCAATTCCTCCATCCCACAAATACATGCCTTTGGACTGTGGGAGGATGCTGGTGAAGCTTAAGAACCCACACACACAGAGGAGAACATGCAAACCCGGGACCTTTTTGCTGTAAGGGGACAATGATCATGGCACCACCACCATCCTACGATGGAACCAACATGGGTAAAACATCATATTTTGTAATGACCTTGAATATCTGTAAATATCCTTGGAGTTTAAAATATCCTTGGTAGATTTTATCTGTTTATTTAGATATAATTTGCCCCCCCACCCCCCCCCCCCCCCAAAAAAAAAAAAAAAACATTAAATGCTCTTAGAAAAGTTTAGGTAGGGTTCTTATTGTGGTTGATTAATGACCAAGTGAGGCCATTGGATGTTTGTTTTTTTTTTCATATCAATAAAATTGGGGCAATAATAGGGGTCACTAATGTAACGCCTGGATGGAAGCCGTGGTTGTGCGGGCTGAGCAAGCCTCCGAACTTGCGGTCCGGCTGAAGCTGCAGGTACAGGCCCGCAGGCGCTGCGGGCAGCTGAGTTCACCATCCTGTACTGCGAGCAACTGGTGCCATGCGTCGCCGTTGTTGCTGCTACCACCACAGCCACCAGCATCTGAACTGGCACGTGTGTCTGTTCCTACGCCAGCTGGTTCTGTTCCCGCACTTCCCGTTTGTCCAGAGGGTCTGCCTGCTCTCTGACAGCAACAGTTCCGAGGTCTGGAGTGGAGAGTTCCGCAGCACCTCCAGAGGGGGGAAAGTTTCCGTCTGAGGGCCCAGGTGGCCAGGGTGTGGAAGGGTTCCGCCCTGACAGTGGGGGACGTCCCTGACAGTGGTGCGGAGAGGTCCGGTTTTGCCTGCGGTCAGGCACTTGGTCACGGCCAACCCACCGTCAGTGGCTCCAGGTCTGCAGCTTCCTGCTCCGCCTCCCCCGTCCTTCACCTCCTGTTGCTGTCTGAAAGGCCTGCCTCCTGGTGAGTCGTCGCAGGTCTTCTCTGTCCCAGTGGTGTTCCCCAGAGAAGGTGGGGTCCCACTGGACCCATCGCCCAGTGTCAGCAGTCCGACGGGCCCAGGTATGCTGCTTTGGGCCAGAGATTCTCCGACTGCTGCGGCCCAGCCTTCCCGGAGACAACGAGGGAGGACTCCTCAAGACCCTGAGGTAGGAGGTCCCAGTAACTTCTCCGGTCCCAGGAAAAAGGTTTCTGTGGCCATAGGGTGGGAGCTACCTCAGCACTAAAGCCCGCGCCGGCTCTGACCCCAGCGCCGACGACCATGCCGGCTCCGACCACAGCGTTGATGACCACGCCGGTTGCGCTCTTAGCAGTCAAGGCCGTGTCTCCCGCAGTGAGGGCTGTAACTCCCGCGGCAAAGGCTGAAACTCCGGCAGCTATGATGGTGACCCCCACCGTAGAGGCTGCGACTCCTACAACTAAGGCTGCAGCTCCTGCAGCCAAACTCCGAACCTCTGCAGCCAAATGTCAGACCCCTGCAGCCAAGTGTCTGACCCCTGCACTGCCTCTGACCCCTGCAGCCAAGCGTCTGACCCCTGAACCGCCTCTGACCCCTGCTGCCAAGCGTCTGACCCCTGCAGCAAGGCCAGCCACCCCTGTTGAAGCTAAGACTGCTCCTGAACCCTTGGCTAAGATTGCCCTTGTTGAAGCTAAAGCTGCTCCTGAGTCCTGGGCTGAGGTGTCCCCTGAGAAGGCAGAAGCTGCCTCCGACGCTGTTGCTGAAGCAGTTCCAGAGCCCCACGCTGGGGCTGGGGCTGCCCCTGAGGAGACTGAAGTAGTCCCAGACCCCCGGGCTGAGGTCGTCCCTGAGGAAGCTCGTATGTTGCTCATATGTTTCAGATACGGAGGGTTCCTGTGTTTGAGGTTTTTGATTGCCTGTGTTTGACCTTGCTGTATCCAACCTGATCCTGTGTTGTCTCCTGGCAGACCTGTTTGCCTTTTGTTTGAGACTGCCTGATCCTCTGTCTGCCTGCTTTGGAATTACAGAGATTTAATTCTATCATTGTGTCGCTCTTGGGTCCTCGCCACGAACTGCAACAAAAACTCATATTTTCTTCCCTATTTTTTTTTTTTTGTAGCCAACCAATTTGAAAAAAAAAAACAAAACAAACAAAAATAAAAAACACAATTAAAAAAATGGGCTGTTTTTTTACAAGATATAATGAGAATACAGTTCAAAACAGTTTCAATAACACAAGTCGCAAATCAGTCTTTTTAAGAGAAACTGCAGGTTACTGTTTTGATTTTAAAGTTACATTTACAATATCAGTGGTGTATTTTGGTTATCTTTTATGTTTCTTTTAATTTTTATGTCACAGCAGCCTTTTTAAACGTTCAATTCAATTTTATTTAAAGTGCCAATTCATAACAATGTTATCTCAAGACAATTTACACGTTCAAAAAGAGATGGATGTTGGATGTATGTAATGCAGAAAGATTCAGTCAGAAATAGAAGTTAGAATTTCCCAAAGCGTTAAAATGTTAATCTCACACCATAATATAATCTTCCATTTATCAAGCCAGTTTGGTTGCTGGACTTCCAGTATTTTTAGCAGTTCAGACAACACTGTCAAAACAGATTAGTACAGAGGTGGGCAAACTAAGGACCGGGGGCCACATCTGGCCCGATGAACTATTTAATCTGGCCCGCAGAGCATTCACAATAATTCCTCCAAAAGCTAAATTAAAAGGGTTGTCAGCTTGATTGGTTAGAAAAAAGTTCAGACCCCCTCCTTCACCTAGCATGCTAACATGTCCTCTCAAGAAGGTGGGACCAAACATCATTTGGAGCTTCATTATCCATCTGTAGTTGGACCAATTTACAGGCTCTTCAAAATATTTTCTACGTCAATAGTCCATCAAGCACGATTTTTAGTTAACCTCCGAACCTCATTTGGGGGTTTAATTTCCCGCACCACCTGGCCGGCCCGTTCATCAAGATCTAAAACCCAATGCAGCCCTTCAGGCTAAATAATTGCCCATCCCCTGGATTAATATCAGTTCTTCACTATACATTTTAAGAAAACTTAAGTCATTATTTCCTACAGATACTAGAGTCTAAGTAACTGAATGGTGCATGTAAGTATTAAGACAGTTTTTTTTTAAATCGCTGCTGTTTTCAGCTTGTTGTTGCAGCTGGCCAACTCACTTATTTGTCTCCCCATGTCCTGTCAGTGTCTTATTATTATATGCTTACCTAATGATGCTGGAATAGAATTACTGTTTGTCATATCAGCGGGAGTCTGAGGACTGTCCAGCATAATTGGCAAGTAAGTGGAGTAGATATGTGAATGTAAGTAAGTAAGCTCACTGTAATTAATGGAGACTGATGATTCAACCGATGATAATTAAATCTGCCGTGTTTTTCAATTTGCATGATTAAGATGGTAGTTAATGTGTTGTAGCCACACATTACAGGTTGTTCGTTCTCAAAATGTCAACATATCTGAATTCTCAACACTGCGCTTAATTATCAACAGGAGCTTTAAAATAATCAGCTAAATCAATTAACTTCAATCCCCAACCAATTAAGGTGTGACTTTTAGTAAAGCTAATGTACATACATCTACTCAAACACAGGTGTTGCCAGACAGTTTTGCCCAGAAATAATCAGTGTGCTCAAGTAGAAGGGATATTTTTCTGTCATAATCATATTCAACACGTTTCGGTTTAATGCTGGATTTTATTATTCAGATGAGGTCAAAAGTTGAATATTTTGACATTTAATATTCACTTCTTTGGAAAATATCATTTTTAATTTTTCCTGATATCAGCAATTGAAATTTTTAACAAACCAGTCCAGGCACTCTGGTGTACTCTTCACATTCACCCATCACCATGGAGAAGGTTACACTTACAGTTAAAAACAGCAACTGTATCCAGGCTGTTCTTTTCCACCAGCAACATGCTTTTGGGCAAAAAAAGGTTTGGTGAAAAGAACACCATAAGCTCCCACAGCTCCAATTCTGAATATTGATTAGATCCAAACTGGTTTGTCACCATTTGTAACTGGAAGTAGAAACATATTCAAACTTTGCAAATGCCTAAAGGTCCTTTCAGTGGCAGGCCGTCAGGGCCAGCAAGGCCTTCTCTGCTGGCCCAAACATACTCAGAAAAGTTTTTTTTTGTAAATACATAAATAAAATTATTCTTCATAGTCATTCTGTTCATGTCGTATTGTATCCACTTGGTGGTGCTGTTTCCAGTGTTGTATGTAGAGTTTTTATCCAGTCATAGTTCAGCTAGCTTGTGTTGTCAGGTTCTCTGAAATCTGCCTAGGGCCTTCAGAATCAACAGAGCAGTCTTTTGAGCACTGTAAGTGAACGGACACAGTCAGTCGCGATAGCCAATCAGATCTCGAGCCTGAGACACCAAGGCAAGCTGGAAGGTCTTATGCTGAACTGGACAGGACTGGACTGTACGTGTCATGTCATTGAATAAGCACACTCATCAGAGCCGGCACTTGGAACTAGGTCTGAGCTAATCTTGGAGATCCAGCTACCTACAGCTATCGCTATCGCTATATTTTTTTAACCCAAGATGGCTGAAGGAGGAGAAGAGATAGATTTGGTTGTGAATATACTGTACTAGCCATGCCATTTTTAAGATGGACCTTCCATTAAACGCTGAATCTTGTGAGAAGAGATCGTCTACTCTAGCTAGCTAGCTTTGTTTTCAAATAAGCAGGCACTGTAGAGGAGATCTGTGTTGGTGAGTGCAAGTATTTTATTTTTAATATGTATTTTGTCATTTTATTTCATTAGTATTAAATCAGTGGTAACAAAATAAGTCACAGCTTAAGTCACAACGAGATGTTGTTTAAAACATTTAAAAATTGTTTTAAATGCAAATAATCTGTTTACTTTTATTTTCAATGAATAGTTTGTGTTGTTATAATCTCTTTGGTGTCTTAGGTGTAAACGGCGACAATGCGCAGTTTATTGGACAAACTTGTTAAGTTCACATAGTTTTGTTGACTAATCTCTTAAAATCATGTTTTATGTTTGCGTTTTGACAGTATATGTTATGTGTGAGTTTTCTGCTTTTAATTGTGAATGTGAGGTTATTGATTTTAAATGTTCCAAAAATTAATTTTTGCTTAAGGTGATATAAGGGTTAGGGTTAGCTTTTCTTAAGGTGTGATTCTGTATGGTTTCTCAAGCCATGGAATCATATTGATGGTATTATGGGGTGTATCAAGTGTGATGTCACTGAAGGCCTAAGCATGAAATGCATGGCGCGCCACTTTGGTTATTATCAACCACTCAACAATATGGAAACTGATCCGAGTTAAATATGTGCACATATTTACTATTATACATGTCTCTGTGCCATTATATTGTTAAAGCTGAAATTCTAAAGGAAATCGTTGGGCAGCTGTTTGCATAAATGAAGAAACTGACTTTTCATAATGCTTTTTCTAAATGAGTTGACTGTGAAATTCTTAAAATTACACAACAGCCAAATGTTTGCAATAATATTAAAAAAAATGCAATTAATATGAGATGTAAAGGATAAGAAAATGTGTTTTTTAATTGTCTTTAATTATTCTTTATACACTGATGTTAAAATGTCCACTTTTTGATGAGTCTGGTTTTGATTTATTATCTATAACTCAAGACAACCAAACACTTGTCAGTTGAAACGGCTGGGATTTCTGATTTTGATGCTACTGATTTAGAACTAATTATATGCACATAATGTGCAACAGTACTAGCTGTGAAGAAAATGATGTTAGGCTGAAGTGCTCAACAGTGACATCTGGTGGAACCGAGTCACACCAGCCAGCCAGGCAGAAATCAGAGAATCACAACAAATAGTCAGCAGTGCACATATACATTTCAGTATGTACTTGTTAGTTTAAAAATATTTTTTTGTCCAGCAGATTTGGGAAATGTGTGCATTTTTGTAGCTATATGAAGAGTCAAATTACATTAAATTACATTATTAATATAAAAGACAAAAGAAACGAGGATGTTTTGTTTTGGGGAGAAAAAAAACCTTTTCAAGAAGAAAAAAGAGTTAGAAGATCTTTTACAAAACTTTTTTCTCCTTAAAGGCTTCTTTCTAAAAATGGTCTTGGGTAGCTGTGAGCCATTTATGGATTTCAAGATGAGTTTTGTGGTCACACAGCGGGGGGTGCTTATAGCCAATGGAAGAAGAGAAGTAAATCCAGGTAAAGAGGAAGCATGAGGCTAAACTATGGTTTACAGCAAAAGTTGGTCACTTTCACACCAGACAGATGTTGCTGGGGTGAAACAAGTAACATGTCAAACTCTAAACCTCTTATGGTTTAAAAAAAAAAAAAAGAAAAAAGCCAAACATGTATAGCTGGCTTGCATGCTTTAACTGTGCTTCACATGATCAGATGGTTATTGAATAACTAAAAGATAGCAACCAGAAAATCTAAATTAGGCAGGAAGCCTGAGTGTGATCACAGCTCTTATGAAGGCGCCTGATCAGTTAAAGTTTCAGCTATGGAAGTATGTGGTACTCCCAGCAAAGACTGTGTGATTAATACCTCTGACAAAATGGCAGATAATGATTGATCGTGGATGCTTGGGTTCTTAAGACCCTTTTCAGTTCACTTCAGTTTGCCTTCCACAAAGCCATCTGATATTTGGATCAGTCTGGGGTCACAGCAGGCTAGTTAATCTGTCATTTCAAGTTGCAGCCTTTTCATGTTTCACTCAGGAAATTCAATTTTGTGTAATAACAGGCCTTTTTGCAGAGATTAAGTTAAGAAAAAAAAAAAAATCTCAAGTTACTTTGACAATGTGATGACATTTTTGAAGTCTTCCAAAATCTCTCTTAAGAAACCCAGACTGACGCCTAATGTGCTAACCAACCCTTGGATTCACGATGAACCGTTTATTTACAATATTTTTCAGTGACCCCCCTCGGTCACAGACCCCCCTGTCTATGAAATTAATTCCCATCAAGAGAGTGAAATATTGTGCAACATTTACAGTCAAATATATTATGCAGAAGAGGCTTTAAAAAAAAAAAAAAGATTGGAGAACTCCCATCTGAAATGCTGCAGCAGCATCAAAGCACAAGTGGGAGGAAAAACTAAATGCTACAGAAATAAATAACGAAAGGTGTTTTGCTAATTGGGATCGCTGGTACTTGGGGTCAAAGGGTCGTCTGCCGGACGAGGCCTAGAAGAGCAACTCTGTTGCGTTATGATTTTAACGCTTGATAATGTGTGCAACACATTCACTCTTAATAAGCAAGGTCTGATGTCTTGTTTAGATTCAAACAGTGGTGATAGATACCCCTCAAAGACATTTTTCAGTGAATGTGCAAGAATGTCCAGGCTATGGTTAGAATTATGGTTGGAGTTGAGGAATTGAAAATGGATCACACACACACACACACACACACACACATAAGTTTTCATGTTAACACATTTAGAGTGCAAACTGGTCCATGTCTGGTCCTTGAAGACATGACTTCGACTTTTTATCATGTGTGGAAAAAGAGGGGGAGAGAGACAGGAATAGACTGGACTATAAAACTAGAAGATGAGTGAAACTATTGAGGATTTACTTAATCTTATATTCTTATGTAAATCAAGCAAAACTAGATTTGTTTATTTAATAATTTACTCTTATAATAAACATTTGCCTATAAGCTAAAACTATATTAACCATAACTACCGCTAAGTATGCTAAATATTCAATTACATTTTTGAAACGAGTGCATTTATTCTCAGAAACATCACTACTTATTGAAACATCAAGGCTTTTGCCATGTAGCATTTCAATAACTTTCAGTTTTCAACATGAGCTTTGGGTTTTCTTCAAGACGAGCGATGTGCTTTATATCATGATGATCCACAGCGCCGAGTGTGTGTGTGTGTGTGTGTGTGTGTGTGTGTGTGTGTGTGTGTGTGTGTGTGTAGCATCCTTTCGCGGTGCGAGAATGAAATCTGCTCCCTGAAGTCCTGTCAGGCTGCTGCCGAGCAGTCGGACAGACACTAGAGGGCCCTCTGCGGACAGCAGTGTTGGCCCTTCTGGTGTCACTTACTCACACACACACACGCACCAACACAATCCACCACGCCATGATAAGCATGACCTTTCCTTAATTGTCTCAATTAGACGCCTATAACGCTTGCGCCGCGCTCTTTGACAATTCTTCCTGTGCACCAAAAAAGAGCCGCGCGGAAAGGTAATATCACATGAACGCTTTTCACAAGGCTACAGTGCGCGTGTCCCTCCGTGTGTGGCCTATCAAATGACGGTGCTAATGAGCCGCCTCGGATACATTTCATTTCAGCAGTAAGGCTGATAGATGGGTAGTCCACTCATGCGTCCGAGCCACAACACACACACACACACACACACACACACACACACACACACACACACACACACACACACACACACACACACACACACACACACACATAGTTGGGGGATTTCGTGAGAAAACTGCAATGATGAGACATTAGCAACACGCGCCCCTGTCATAGCAACAGACAACAGTTTGAGACGATAACCTTTGGCGCGCTCGCCTGAGTAAAGCTGTGCGCGCTCATTTGTGCGCCTGTTGACCCAATGAGCGCCGCGTAGGGGAGGCTCTGTTCGCCGTCGCGCGTCTCTCCTCCATCTCCTCCTCACTTTTCCAGTCGGCCAGCGAGCGTGTCGGACCTTCTAACTACACGGAACCACCCTCCAGCACGCCAACACCGGCGACACTGTCACTCTCCCTTGACACTCAGCAGGAAGGAATCATAGCCTGTCGCCATCTCCTCCTCTGCTCTTTCCCCGCCACCTTGAACGAATCACGTTGGACTTTTGTTTCGCTTATTTTGACGGAGACAGACAGGGACAAAATGGTGCTGTTCTAAAAAGAAAAGATACAAGTCTCACAGGTAAGTATGTCCCACTGCCGAGCTACGTAATCCTCACAGCTTTGACTGTATTTACGGGAGGGCTTTAAGTACTCCTACTGTCTCCGTCGCCCGAGATGCGGTGCGTTCTTCCCGGCACAAGAGCTGACACGGAGCGTCAGAACGCGGTCCAACTTAGATGCACGCACGTCTATGCAGGTGTCGCGTCACAGATAATTGCTCATTTACATTTGTGCGTTCGTCGAAACGACTGTGGACTCTTGTGCCACGTTTGCAGTACAGGTCGGAGGCAAGGTCTCTTAAAAAAGCCCAAACTTCAGAAAGGGACAGGGGAGGTTTGTTCAGCCTGTGCTGCAGTCTATTACCGATGCGTAAAAGGTAAGCAGCTGTTTCAAACTTTGATTAGTGAATATGGTGAATGTGTGTTCACTTCGCGCCGGGTGATGATGGATGAGAGAGCGCAGTGCGTGTCTGGACCACCTCTGCTGCTCGCTCGGCCGTCTGGAGCGCGTCTCTGGCGGGGAGCTGTCCTGTGTCTTTGGTGCTGAAACTCTGCACGCGCAGACAGATATGAACATGAAAACAAAATGACCTTAATCTTTACTGCCTTTGTGGTTTAATACCGCTGCGCTATCGCGTTCCTCTCCCTCCGTTCCCCCTCTTTTATAATTAACTGAGTGCTATCTTTTACTCTCCGGGTTAGAGCCTCCAGTAGGAGAATGACACAGTGACTTGGATCGGTCCGTGTTCGCAATATTGCAGTTGATGGCAGGTGGAAAACCATAAAGCTTCTTGTCTTTGGAATTGGCTGTACTGATGCCGTGCAAGCATCTGACTGCAGCGACAGAATAAAAGTTAGTAGAACTGGCTGAGACACTGCTGTCCATCTGTATCAGTTTCGGACAAGCTCGTCCCTTTGTGTCTGTTCCTGGCTTTGCACTTATTCAGATACTGAAACAACTGAGCTAGTTAAACATGTTAAAACCACAAGTTTACCTTATTTAAAGAGCAGAATTTACACATTACCTGTTTCTTGATTCCCTTCGGTGTTTTATTATTCATACACTCCGCTCTATGGTTAATGCAAGAGTTTATAGAACGGTTATAAAGGGATTTGATTCAGTGATCAAACATACCTCAAAGTCGCTCGATCTCATCTGCTTTAGTGTAAAATCCCGTTAGAGTATCATGAAGCTCACCTGCTCATCTGGAACAGACACTGTGCATTTTGGGGGACTGAAACAGTATTTAACTGAATCTGTTTTGTCAAAAATGATAAAATAAATAAATATAAGTATTAATCATGAGGAACATGTCATCTCACAAAATCTTTCCTGGATAATCCCCAGAACAACAGATTAAAGCAATGCAATCCAATGTCGTGGGCAGAATAGCCTCAGAGAATAGACCATTACCCATTTGTTGTCGCGGGATAATATGAAAACAAGATTGGAAGGACGCATTGCTGCTCCAGATTAATAATTAAGTGACATCTTGAATAAAAATGAGAATTTTAATCTCCGATTTTTAGAAGCAGGTCTTTTATTTGTCGTTCCTCTCATCTTGTTGGATTTGTTTCTGACCCTACTTTCTTCTCACTCTGCTGCCCGCGGCTTCCCTTCTAGGTCCCCTCTTCGGAATAACGCCAAATGGATGCTGCGCTGCGCTCCTCACCCCCTCACCGACTGCTATGGAGGCATGCCAAGCCATGTAAGTGACCTTTATCACACCATGAATGCAAGCTCCGCCAGTCAAAGAGGACACAAGTAATCTTTTCTTGTTATCTAAGAAGGAGCTGTGGATTTCAGCACACAGAAGAGTGAAACGCAAAGCAACATCGGACAAAACGCACAGCGACAGGATGCTAAAGCGTTCTGAGGAGATGCTCATGGATCTGTGGATATCTCTGCTGCTGGTGTGGATTACTTCTGTTCCCTGCGGGTCTTTGAGTCCCATCACAGGCCAGCCCAAAAGTACACAAACTGGTGGGTCTGCAGTGGTGGCGAGCGGTCTTGGCGAAGGACAAAGATTACTGAGCCGCGCCAAGAGAGGATGGGTTTGGAATCAAATGTTTGTGCTGGAAGAATTTTCTGGACCTGATCCAATCCTAGTTGGCAGGGTGAGTGCTGTTATTGTCAGCGTTATATTAAGCTTGCTTATCGTGAGGAAACACTAATTCGGCCATTTGAATGCTCCCTCCATTTAAAAAAATGACCATGGGTAGTGAGAGAGCTTCTGGAAAATGAGAATTGGGATGGAAGATAATGGGGAATGGGTCAAATATGAAAATAATTAAACTCTCATTACAAAAAAATGGAAACAGCTTTAGCTGTTTTAGATGTCCTTGAAAGATATACCATGCAGCGGTAACACAGACGGGTGTTTTCATTTGCATATGAAAGCATGATTTTCTCTTAGTTTTCTAATATTAAAACCCCATTTTGACCCGTCACATATTTTTCCTTGTAAACAATTTTGTTAAATCTGTGCATAACATGTACTGTAATAGAGGGTGGCAGAGTTTTCGCTGCAATGAAGATGACTGCGGGCTAATCCTGCAGCTCAGGGCCACCTGCTCCCTGGCCTTTGTTACACAGGTTTTGCAGGGGCTCCAGTCCAACCCGGCCAAAGCAGCTTGTTCACAGCTCATTGCTGGGACTCACCTGGGGAGAAACAGGCTGCCAGCCACTCATTCGCTTCCCTCCACCCAGCGATGTGGGCTGAACACAGGTCATCCAGCATATTTGATCTTCTTCAATAATATCTTTTGCAAATAGTGCTCTGTGCCTAATTTTTGATAATTAGTATCGTCCTTGTGTTACAGGTGTAGTTGGCTGAAATGCTAAAAAGCAGACAGAAAGCATAATTATTATACTTAAAAAATAAAAAAAATCCATTTTAAAATTATAGACACGTCATCAAAATTTTATTTAACTTTTGAAATCCTCGGTCTTCATGTTTTTTTTTCCCCTTCTTTCATTCTAAGCATTGTCATATGGCCACATAAATAAAATATTTGCCACCTTGCAGGATTCCCACCTGTTTACTAAATACCACATGAACACAACAATGCTGTTAAGAGATGCATAAATTTTTGAAGCAAAGTCAATTAGATATCCCCACCTGATTCCACAACAGACACTCATTAGAATTCTAAAAAAAAAAAAAAAAAAAACTGGGACCATGATGAGCATGTGAGCCAAAGAAAATGTTAGATTTCAGCTGTGAGACAATGAGCTTTATAGACATATGACATACGCTCAACAAACTTGGGTTTGCCTGTAAAAAGAAATGGTTTTTACAGATAAATATGAAGCATAAAAGATTTTAGTCTATAATTCTAAGCTTCACACAATCTGTGGCCCTGCTCTGAAGCTAAAATGTTTCTGCGAACACACGATCTAATTGTTTTCCAGCTGATGAGTGCTTTTTCTCTCCCGGTATCTCAAGGCTTTAGTTAATTCTCTGCAGCAAATCTGACTGGAAGACAGGTTAGTCTGAGGTGTTGAAGGACATCGATGGTATAGGGCTAGCTGTCTGTGGGTAAAGAAGATCTCAGCTTTGCTTTCACAGCATTGATGATGGCTTTACATTTGCTGCAAGGTTAAGTGCTCATGAGTGTATCTGGCAGAGCTAAGATAAGTCCCCTGTTACACCAGAATAGCTCTGTATTAGCGTAGAACAAATACCCCTTCTCCCTTTTTGTCCATATGAGTCCCATTCATCCCAGTGTTTCTTTCACTTTTATTGTGAAATGAATCAAATGTGAATAAAGTAGAATTCAAATCGGTCGGACACCTCTTTGTGTGTCTTGCACAATTTCCTCTGTGGGGTGTTCCAGCAGCAAGCCAAGGTTGGACTCCTTCCATCCGGTAGATTTGTGGAGCTGGTCTTCTTCTAAGGTTTAATCACCAATCTTTGTCTGGGACTGAGCTCCTCTTGACAACAGGAGTGAGAGATAGTGTTTGTGAAAAGGACAGAGAGAGATTGTGCCATTGATTCTTTTTTTTTTAAGAGTGTGTCATTTGCTCTGTTCTCTTGCAGCCGAGACTATTAGCATAAATGCAGGAAAGTGGAGAGGGGGCGGAGGTGAGAAGGATGGCCACAAGTCGTGACAGCACCCTTTCCTTTTTGCTGTTCTTCCAATGCGTCGCTTCTTGACATTGCGATTCAGTGAGCGGCATGCTCGTCAGCCCCCGTCAGTCCCATTGGTGTCAGGGAGGCAGACCTGTTAAAGTGAAGCTGCGGAGACAGCGGGGAAAGCTTGTTGCTCGGCTGTGGCTTAACCCGAACAGGGTTTTGAAAGGGATTTTAGGATTACTCATCATGAACCAAGAACTGTTTGGAAATAAACTGTCATTAAGAGTAGAAACAGGCAAATGGAGTGTGAAGGTTGGAAGGCTGCAAGCACAGCTACATTTACATGGTGTTGATGAGTAGTGAGAGATACCACTTCAATATTTAAAGAGTCTCGTGTAGGCCATTGAACGGCAGGCGGAGGGTGATTTTAGGAAAAGCAGCTCTTGATTTAATAATGCACACCTGTGCTGGGAAAAACAGCAGGGGCTTCAGGTGAAGTCTGAATATTTCTGCGTTTTCCAACGCTCAGTGCTTGCATGAGCTACTTCAGCTCTGGGTAACTGTACCTGGTCTCAGCTCCTACTTTTAGAACTACCTTTGAGACTTAAAGCAAGTTTAAAAATATGTCAGCCAAAGAGGAGTTCTGCAACTGAAAATATTGATCTCTCTCTCTTGCTCTATCTCTCTGTTTTAGATAGTTCAACATACTTGACTTTATTTTGTAGCAATTTTATATCAACTTTTCCCACATTCTCTTGGGTGCTGTATGAAAAGGCACCTCCCAATACTAAAAGTATGTCGAATCGAGGTGAGATAAGCAGATGCCGTGCAGCAGGAAAGTGCCATCTGGGTCATACATCCACAATAACTTGTTTATCCCTGTAAAAAAAACAAAACAAAACAAAACAAAACAAAACAAAAAAAACCCCAAAGCTATTTCAATTACTGAAGAAAACAAGCTACTCGTTTACACAAGGCTATTAAAGGCAACATGTTGTGTTGGAACTACAGACAAACAGTGAACAAATTGTTGTGTTTGAAATCCGTTTTATATTTCCTTTGTAACGCGAGGCAGATTGATGGTCGTTTGGTCTCAGAAGTGACATGGCTGCACTCCTTTATTTCTCAGTGATTATTTAGAAAATAGCATGCGGGGATTGCTGATGATGATGGATCCCAGTCTCTGGAATTGCAGTGCAGATGTGGTAAATTGATGGATCCCTCACCAATACTTTTATGTGCCGCAGCGCTGTGTGAATTTCTACACAAAGGGAATTGATAATCAGCCATTAATATTCATCAATTCAGGCTGAAGTGGGAAATCGTGAGGACTGACAGTGATACAGGAAGATAATAAAACAGCGGAAAGCTTTGATTCTTGAATCACCAGAGAAAACTGGTGTGCTAGGAAAAAGCTTTATGTTTATACATGATAAGAAAAAAATCAATCGTTATTTATTCAAACATGCTGTTTGAAAGGATTGCTGATGCGGAGGCCGCAGAAGCATTAGATGGGTGCTGTCATCCTCAGGTTGTTTAATTGGAAGCAGAGGTGATGTTCTGTAGTTTAAATTATGTTATCGTCTTTGTTCCAAAATATTCTGGCAGTGACACATCTCAAATTGTTTCTCCCACTTTGTTCAGGTGGGAGCACAACGTCAACTCGAAATTTCCACAGTTTAATCATCGCACAAGATGGGAGTCTTCTTCTCCCGTCTTTTTTAGACAGATCTTCTAAAATTAAATACCTTTCTTTTATTTCATTCTGCACTTTGGTAAAACTGAACGTCACCAGTCAGTAAATCCTGATCTGAGCTGCTTCTTCTCAGCTGAATTTGCTGTCATTTCTCACTCACTCGCTGAGGTTAGTGAGTCTTTTTGTGATGGCACGATTACGACAGAATGATTTTGGATCCTCAGCTAAGCTTCCTCCAATTTCTCCCAGCTAAGGTGAGAGTGAGTCCTGCAGGCAGTTAGCGGAGCAGCCTGATAGCAGTGAACGTATCAGCGGCCCTGCAGCTGCTGCAACAGATCAAAGGCTGACCCCAAACCCCTCCTGACTTAATTGTGCCAATGCAGCCTCTGATTTGAGGGGATCTCCCCACTTAATCTGCATTTACTCTGGCTCTAGCTGTTGACTGGCTCTCTGGCTCTGTCTTTGATTGATGGACGAGGTGTGGGAGTTAACAAGTATATTAGCTGAATTATTGCAAGTGACTGATGGCCAATTTGACACATAAATTATAAGCACAGGCCAGGATATAATCCATTTTGAAAAATAGCCTAAATTAGACACAGTCTCTGCATGCTGCCACAGTGAGAGGGCGTCGAATTGGAGGCTGTCGTGAAATCCAGGGAAGGAAAACCCATCAGTGTTTGTTGGACAGCAACTCGCTTTTGGCTTCTCACACCCACAGAATCTCCTGGAACACAGCTCTGTAGTCTCTCTCCAGGCAGCACCACAAAGATCCATACTGAGCCGCAGTCTAGCAGCAGCTCTCCTGTCTGTCAAACCTCAGATCTCCACCCCCCTGTGTAATTTAGAAATAGTCATACTAACATCCCTCTGTCCTCTGTAGCTTTGGTATTCTTCTCTTTCCCAGCAGCTCACCTGAGCTGTATATCACAGATGTAGAGAGAGACATTATATCAATTGTCCACAGCCACAGTCTCCCCCCTGCTTTCCAGTCTTTCCCCTCCTGATCTGTAATAAAGCCGAGGGCCCAGCGGTGACTCTGATAGAGCTGTGGGATCACATTAGTCCTGCCCTCAAAGAGCTTGACAGGTTGTCTATGGCTTTGTGTTGCAGCTCTCATACCCATTAACAAGCTGTGTGTACATGTCAGATGCCGGTCCATTTTCAAGCCAGCACAGGCGTGGATGGATTTAAACATGAGCATTACCTTTGAAAAAAATAAATACATATTCAAGATGATTTATGTGTAAAAGAATAAAAGCCACGTTGTTAAGTTTTCATCAGCAATCAGTGCTATTTCCCCAGTAGCATAGTTGATGCTACTCATTCCTTTTTACTTCACATTTCCTGCTAAAACACACAGGGAAACATGGAAAATACATGGTGACTGTTGTCCTGTAGTTTCTCCATCTGCATTCACATGAGGGAGCTGAAATCATGTTTTAGTTCAGTGCATCATAAGGAGGCACGCAGCGGCTGCAATCCCGCGAACGTCTCCTGTGTGCATGCATCAGCTGCAATTATATTTTAACAGGAAAGCACATCCATTCACATTGCTTCAGAGTCCCCGAGCAAAATAACAAGCTTGCTGCTATCACTCACATCTGTAGCTCAGCATGATTAAAATCCATGTTGTACCATGAGTAACTCAAGCGGGGGCCACTTTCCTGAGGTTCTACTAATCCATAGCAAATGGCTCCTGTATGGTTTTATCACAGACAGCTTTGCTGTGATAAGCTCTACCTGCATGTCAGTGTTTGTCAGTCAGCAGCATCAAACTCAACTCCTACAAATCTGGAAATATCACCTTCACCTTGGTCTCTCATCCCCTCTTCTCACATGCTGCGCCCGCCCCCCCGCCCCCCCCAATACTGCTGGGCTTAATGAGCGTGGCCTATGCGGGGGTGGAGCGCAGCAGGCTAAATCATCTGGCACTCTGACTTGAACTTTGCTGTAAATCATTTATTCAAATTAAGTTTTCTTCACCTCTACGGATGTGCTATTTGCATAAATTGAGGTCTGTTTTTTTTTTTGAGTCAAAAATGTTTAATTTTTATTTTGATAAGGTCCCTCAAAGCATCAGGAGATACATTAAAATTTACACAGCTCTGGTATTTTGGCCTTTTTTCCTCCGCCAACATTTAGAACGGTGCTGATCTCTCACACCCAACACTGGTCAGCTCGGAAAGACATTTCAAACAGGCACAACTGACACTAAATCAAGGTGTACACAATCTGCCTGATGTCAGAGTCTGCTTACTTCTGAGTCTGAGCTCTGCTTCCCAACATTAGTACCGGTAAATGAGGTTACATTTATTCAAATCGGATTATTCAAATCAAAAAATTATGATTATCTGAACCTGCTAATTGGCCCTTGCTTCTGACAGAACAACATAAGCGTAAGTGGCAGCAGCAGCAGCGCCACTGTGCTCTTGTGGGCTCCATGTTTGGCTTAACTCCCCAGGAGGCTCCTCTCCTATGTATGAGGCGCAGTAGTGAAATGCTCAAGGGGGTGCAGGCGGCTTATCCTTGCGCCTCTACTCCCATACGCGTCCCATCAGCCAAACTGGGACTGCCAGGGTAATCTTGTTAAGAATGGATGTTGTTATTGTGCAGTTGGATGTGCATTTTGGCTTCTCGGCTTGCTGGGAGCACACGTGGGCCGGAGCAGCAGAGACAATGGGGAGAGAGCTTTTTTTAGTGGGTGGTGAGTGCCTATTTCTGGCCCTTAAAAGACGAAGATACTCAAGGCTCACTTCATTTTCCTTTCTGGGTCCCTTCTGCCTCTCCCTAGTGCTTAACACTCCCTAAACACTGGGTGTGGTGTTCACCTGCACGTAACTTGTGCACAAGGTTTACGAATTTGGTTGAGCTGTTTTCATCTGTTTAATTCAACCGAGCATCTCCGCACACACTTCAGAAACATGGTGGTACATGCACACATGTCATTAATACATGAAGATGATGCCCGTAGCAACAACTTTTAAGTTATTGAGAGGTTTTTTTCAGTTTAATCAGTATTGATGTGATTATATCATGTAAATACGGCTTGTGTTATCACCTCCATAAAACTGATGTGAAGCAGGATGATTAGCTGAAAGGTTGCTCACCTCAATCAGCCTAAAAAAACAGCTATTGAAAGAATCAATACTTCAATTCTTTGCTCCTTTTACTCTCTCAATGCAGCAGCTTCTACCTCTGGTATCTGGGCACCAACAGACTGTGGTTTTGACCTTTCACACAAATGAATTATTTCGGTTTAATGATCCCTTCTGGTGAGAGAACAAAAAGGTAGCTCAAATAATAGCCAAGGCAGGAAAGGTGGAAATGTATGGAAAAGGGCAACACCCAAACACCTTCTTCTCAACTCAAACTGTATTTTGATGGAACCTATAGGCTTCTGGAAACTTCTCTGTTTTTGTTTGTGTCGATGTGCGATATGGTAATATTATGTATGTGTGTATGTCAGAAGCGGAGAAACAGAGAGTGTGAGGGAGAGAGAGAGAGAGAGAGAGAGAGAGAGAGAGAGAGATCTCCAGGAATTATCCTTTCCCCGCAGCAGAGTCAGAGAAAAAGGGGGCTGGGAAGTGAGCGAGGGACGTGGTGCGTTGTGTGCGCTCTTCTCTGTGATGGAGGTGAAGTGAGGTGGTGAGGAATGCTGAATGGAGGATGCCTGAAACATGTGAAAAGCTTTTTGGGTTAAAGGTCGTCCGTTAAACTTGGACTAGCTAACTGTCTCGGTCTGAGCAGCTGCCTGTTGCTGTGGTTTTGGCATTGAACACGCACCTTTACTACCACCCAGTTGAGGAGACACGTCTAGCATTATGAATAATTAAATATTTAATCAGGGTGAGATCATTGCATTGTAGAGGTTGATCATACTGGTGGAGGGCAATGTTGGAGAAGTGAGAACATTTATTCCTGAAACGTTTGAGCAGAGACACAGATGGACAGAGATATGTGAGCATACAGGGTTTCAAACTAATATCTAAACTTCTTTATTTAAGGTAAAAGCTTAGAGACTATACAGCTCTGATTTTTTTTTTTTTTTGGTGTGTTCTTGTCAGGATTATGTGGGAGCTGGGACCAGATTCCGGATGTAATGACATACTTTCTCTCCAGCAGGCAATTCACCCTTTACAGTTCATAGCTTGAATTTCTGTGGGTGGACTCGAGAGAATATACAGCAGATCCACACAATTTTATATAAATTTTATAATTTATAATTAATGTTCATTCTATACTTAAAGTAAAAGCTGCTGAATGACACTGCAAAAACAAAGGCCTGCTTTGTTATTCACTTGAGTCAAGCATTGAAGAGGAAAAGCAAAAATACAGTACTGTCAACAAGAATGTGCTTTGAGGAAATTCTCTTTGGGTTCTGTGCAATGGAAAAGAAAAGAAAAGAAAAGCGCAAAAATACTTTAAATTTCACAAAATGAAGGAGCTGTCTTGGAGGGAACCCCCACTTCCCATCTCTGGAGATGACTCTCCTCAGCTGTGAGTACAGGAAAACCAAATGGCACGCTGCCCTTTCATGCTGCTTTCTGTTCTTTATCTGCATCATGATGCCTCGCTGCTGCTGTTATTCGAGGAAGACAAGTCAAGTGAGGCAGCGCTATTTTAATAGCTCCGCAGATCTTTGAATGGTTAGGGTTAGTGTTAGGTCACTGGGGTCCCTCTTGCCGCAGTGACCTTCTGAAACCACCACAGCTTCCATCTGAATAGACGCATGTCTCACAGCTCCTCATTTCCCCACATCTTAGTCTTTTGAAACACTCTCACTGTTTACACAAGCCAGCAAATCGGCGCGTGCCAAAACTCAATCATCATTTATCAGTATCTTACTATGCAGGTTTGTCTGTATCTGTGGACGCACGTACGCACACACACACACACACACACACACACACACACACACACACACAAACATTAGGCATTTCACAGCTCTTTTAGGAAAAAAGAGTTGTGTGTTTTTTCCCAAAAGTCTACATTAAAATGAAGTTTCAGCCCTCAAACAGTCTGCTGAAGTAAGGATTGGCCAAAGTGTCCTCAGTTTGCCAGGGAATAGTGTGATCTGTTCTATGTGGCCCACATGAACACACTCACACTTGTGCTCAGAGGCCCAAACCCAAGCATGCAACCACTCGTGAGTGGGATTGTGTATGAGCCACCATATTGTGAAGTCAAAATACTGATGTCATATCTGTCTTGATGACCTTTTCTCCTTTGTTGATGTCTGATGGTTTTATAAATACCAAGCTGATACCCCAGGATGTGTAATTACCACAGAGCAGCAAAACACTGCCTCTTTATTAGATTTCTGACAATGGCCTTACTCCCTGAGGAAGAAAGAGATAGAAAGACAGCGAGATTTGAATATAACTGCTGCTTAAACACATCTGATAAAGACGAAAGATTGTGTAAATGATGTTATCGCCCCTTGCCAGTAGTTATATTAAATATTATATGATATCACAAATAAGTACAAAATTTAGATATAAATGAATGCGTGCATGCATAATATCTATATCTTAAAAATGTAAGTCACGTGTGAATACTGCTTGACTGGAAATTATTATGTGAAATATGTCAATGAAATGAAAAATACAAATTTTGCATTAACGTCATTAAAATAATAAGAAAAAATAATTATAACCATTTTCAGCTCTTTCAGAAAAGGTATGAATACACTTTTAATTAATTTTTTTATTGTAAAATTTAAGTTAATATAGTTTTTCTTCCTGATTTTTATATATTTATTTAATATATGGACATCAACACCTGCCACACCAGTAAAGAGGTGAACAGAATTGTAAAGGTGTGTTAAGCAGCACTTCATACAAATATGTGCGCTAACATTTCCAAAGCAA